>VXBP01010624.1:0-125458 GCA_013400115.1 Rhinopomastus cyanomelas | reverse complement strand
CTTCTTTTTTGCTTCCCCCCCCCCCCCCAATCTTGGCTTTAATTGCCACTTCTGTGCTGGGGGCTGGCAGGGGGGGCTAGGAGGAGGTGGCCCCAACTGGGACAGCCAGCGAAGCTGTGTCTTGTCACCCCACCGCTAATCGCACCCATGCCAATTAACACTCCCAGATTAATGACTTTTACACCCCTCTGGGGAGCCAAAGTCCCTCCAGCCGGTGGCCCAAGTGTGGGGAGATGCTGAGCTGAGCCCCGCCACAGCCACAGGCTCCCCCCCACCAGCTCCTGCCTGCCCTGGCCAAGCTCCAGCATCTCTGAAGAGCTGCCTGGCTCAGCCCTTGCGCTCGGGCGCTGAAGGTAAATGGCCCAGGAAAGATGAAGCTTCCTCTCCAGCCGCTTGGATTGCTGCTAAAGAAATAATCACGTCCCTGTGCCCATGTTCCCCCCTCCCTGCCTTTTTTCCTGATCGCTGTTGCAAGAGGAAAGTCATTGTGGAAATGAGCACCCAGCCTGCAGAAATGATCAGCTGCAAAGAGCCTGCAGGGCCCTGCGCTCGCCCTGGGATTCATTTTCCCCTCCCCAAATAAATCCCTGTCAGACCCTGTTGCTCAGCCCCGGGGCTGGCTGCCGTTTGCCCGGGATGTGGCTGGTTGCTCAGCGCAGGGCTGCCCCGGCGCTGACCCAGGCCGGCCGCTGTCCCAGCAGCGGGGCTGGCCTTGGCGGGTGTCACGGTGGGCAAGGGTCTCCTCATTGCCTCAGCCAGCAGAGTGATGCTCTGCACCACCTGCCTGGGACGGGGGACCTGGGTGGGGTGGGGAGAGTGAAACTCAACAGACCCATCCCCAAGGGTCCCGAGGGGTCTCCAGAGGACCCTGGGCTCTGGGGACCCCTGGTCTCCTACTCCTGGCACAGTCCCCTGTTCTGGTGCCCAGTTGCATGAGTGTGAGGGGAGCTATGACCCCAGTGATGCCCCTGAGGGTCCCCTGCACCCTTGGGTCTCTCAGAGTTCTCACTGGGCTCTGCTGCATGGCCCTGTTGAGGGGGGGACCCACCGCTGTGTCCCTGCTGCTACTCCCTCCCTTCTCAGGGAGAGTAAATCTCAGCTGGCTCTGGGAACGTACTGGGGGCCAGTGAAAGGAGGGGGTGCAGTGCATGGGGTGGGGACGGGCTCTCCACTGAGGGCACAGCCCCGCGTTTGCCCCTCTCCACAGTGACCTTCACGCTGGCCCTGTCTCCTCAGGGTGGGGAGGGGCACCGCGCTGCAGTGGGGAAGGGGTGGNCTCCCCCTGCACCCCCCGGGGCTCCCGCTCAGTTTATCTCCTCATTTTCTCATTCATTCCCTTGTCTTCCTTGAGTCCAATGAGTCACACAAGCCCTGAATCCTTTGCCTGGTGCCGTCTCCTCCCTTCTATTATATTTTTTCCCTTTGCTCTTAACAGCACTTTTCTTCCTCACCCGTCAAGGGGGGGGAGCCTGGGGATGTACATTTCTCCCCACTCTCCCCCAGCCACCTACCAGCTCCTGTCTCACCGTGAAGCCCTTAAAAGTAATAAATAAATAAAGCAACGGCTGAGGAAAAGAAAAGGCAGGAAACGAGTGACAGGGAAAAGGAACCAAAACGAAAGAAAGGAGGAGGGGGGGGAAAAAAAGTCCTACTCGGGCTATGAAATATTTATCAGCCAGCGCGTGCCGAGCGCCTTAATAAAGCCGCAGCATTTGCATATTGCTTTCCGCCTGCGAGGAGCAAGGTGCCTGCTTCGGGGGCGAAGGCATCGCGCCCGTGGGGAGCCGGTCCCTCCCGGCCTCGCGCAGGTCGTGCCCCTGCACGAGGTGATGCCAGCCCTCGCGCCAGGGGAGCCACCGCCGGGAGCCCCNCCCGCCTGATACGATCTTATAAAATTTCCCGGGCACACTCGAAATTACATTTCCATAGCTCAGGAGAAGCGATCTCCTCGCGCGCCGATACCTGCCACTTTTATGGGAACATTTATTGCAATAATANGAGTCCAATGAGTCACACAAGCCCTGAATCCTTTGCCTGGTGCCGTCTCCTCCCTTCTATTATATTTTTTCCCTTTGCTCTTAACAGCACTTTTCTTCCTCACCCGTCAAGGGGGGGGAGCCTGGGGATGTACATTTCTCCCCACTCTCCCCCAGCCACCTACCAGCTCCTGTCTCACCGTGAAGCCCTTAAAAGTAATAAATAAATAAAGCAACGGCTGAGGAAAAGAAAAGGCAGGAAACGAGTGACAGGGAAAAGGAACCAAAACGAAAGAAAGGAGGAGGGGGGGGAAAAAAGTCCTACTCGGGCTATGAAATATTTATCAGCCAGCGCGTGCCGAGCGCCTTAATAAAGCCGCAGCATTTGCATATTGCTTTCCGCCTGCGAGGAGCAAGGTGCCTGCTTCGGGGGCGAAGGCATCGCGCCCGTGGGGAGCCGGTCCCTCCCGGCCTCGCGCAGGTCGTGCCCCTGCACGAGGTGATGCCAGCCCTCGCGCCAGGGGAGCCGCCGCCGGGAGCCCCACGGTGCCGTGTGAGGTTGGTGGTGGAGGATTTGAGTTGGATGAGCTTGTCCCCTGGTGCTGAGGGTGGCAGTGCTGGGGGTCCGCAGCCACCTGCCCGCTCGGCTGCGCGCGGACTGCTGGCCGCCCGGCAGCAGTGGCACAGAAGGGGCAGAGGAAGAGCCTCTGGGTGGTCACGCTGAGCTCCCCTCCAGGGCAGGGTTTGCCCGATGGCCATAGCTCTGTGCGTGTGTCCCCACCTGCTCCATCCCTTGGTGCCTGGCACCTGGGCAGGTCCAGCCTCCATCCTGCCCTGCTGGTACTGCTGCCTGCGCCGGGACGGGGCTCCTGGCTGGCAGGAGGGGACTGTGTGACGCCAGGGGGCTGCAAGGTGAGGATGGGACTGGTCAGGGATGGGATGTGGGGAGCTGTCTGGGGGGGTGAGCTGCAGTCTGCACGGATGTGGGGTGGTGCCACGTGTGACGGGCTGTTGCTGTCTGCGCTGCTGAGGAGGATGGTGCTGAGCAGATGGACTTTGAAGAGTCTTTGAGCTGGGAGTCAGTGGGGCACAGGGGTGGCTTTCTGCTGGCTTTCTGCTCTTGCTCTTTGGAGGTTTCGAGGGGGACTCTCCCCTTCTTCCCAAGACAATCCTGCACTCCATTCCCCCCCACTCTGTCTGTGACTCCCCAGACCAGTGACTCCACGGTTGCCCAGCAGCCTGCAGTCCCTGTAGCCCTGACTGGGATGTGCACTGCTGCTCTGCCCAGGAGACCCTCCCCTGTCCCACTCCCCATCCTGCAGCCCCAGACTTATTCCCTTGAGCTCCTGCTGCCAGAGGAGCATCCTCAGCCACAGCCCTGGGCAGCTGGGCTGGGGGTCACCCTGTGCTTCTGGCCTGCAGCCCCCGGGCTCCTCCCAGCTCCACCAGCACCCAGGGCCCGGCCAGGATGTGTCCGGCAGCAGGTTAATTCGTTGCCCTGAGACCAAGGAGTCACCACCGTAGGCGGCTTTCACCGGGACTGCTGTGAGCGGCCTGCACCTTCCCATCCCCTGTAGGCTGCGGCGGAGCGGAGCAGAGGCGCAGGCACGGCCGTGCCCTGGCACATCCTGGCACGCAGAGGCAGGGGAACAGGTTCTTTCCAGGCTGCACCGATGCGCAGAGGCCACTCGCCCCACGCGTGTGCGCTCACGGGGATGCACGTTCGGCACACCTGCATGCGGCTGCACCCTGGCACACGGACCCCTGCCTGCGGCGCCCACCCGTGCCGCGTCACCCCAGCGCCGCATTAGCACCCGCACGGCGCCAGCGAGATAAATGGGAGCTGTCAGAGGCACCTTGTTTGCCGCTAACCTTTGGAAATGCCACACCGCCCCGGGCTGCGCCGTGCTGGGGGGGAGCGGGCCCGCGGGGATTGTCGCTCACCACCTCCAATTAATCTCCTTGCGCTAACGAAGGCAGCAGGGTGACAGGGGAGATACCGCCTTGACCCTGTGCCCGGGGGAAGAGCCCACCAGCAGATCAGCATCTGCGCTGCCAGGACCCCTCTCGGGTGGGGGTCAGCTCAGGGCTGGGTGACGCTGGCCTTTAGATGTTGGGGGGGGGGTTGTCATGGGTGCTCTGCTCCTGGGGAGGGTGGGGGCTGTTTTGTCTTGAGATGGTGTCTTACCAGCCACAGGCCTTGGGGTGCTGGGAGCTCATGGCAGCCCACGCTGGGGCAGCTGGTCCTCCCCACCCCTCACAGAGCCACAGAACATTAGGGATGGGAAGGGGCCTCCCTGCGGTGATCTGCTCCCCTCTGCCAAGGTGACCGTGGGTCTCGGGGGAGCAGCTGACGGCGCTTGGCCCTGCTGGCAAATGGGATGTGAGTGGCCATCACTGCTGGTCCTGACAAGCCAAATTGATGCCGGCACCAAGAGCCTTCCCAGTCCCTCTGCAGCCATCCCCTAGCTCTACCTGCGTCCTTGCCAGGCGGCTCGTGCGCAGGCGGAGCGACGTGTGGGTGCCTGCCAATGCCCTTCACAGCCCCCTGCCCCCCAAAGACTGCACAAGGGGCTCAAGAGCCGCGAAACCACGTATCGCTGTCTCGGGGTGATGCACGGATGCAGCGGCGCTCGCCGAGTGCACCAGCAAAGCCCGAGCGTCCAGACACACGCGAGCGGTGCAGCACAGCCAGAGCCCACACGGGCTGCAGCCAGGCTCCTCTTCTGGCACCGGGAGACAGGTCCCGGTGCAGCCAGGGAGGGAGGGGGGTCCCTTCACACGCCCAGCACCCTCAGCCAAGGACGTCGGAGTGGTTCCTGTGCCCCTGAGTGCCTGCTGCACCCCAACTGCTTAGCTGGAACATGAATATGTAATGTGAGGGGTGAGCGGGACCTGCCCTGAGTGCCAGCGGTGGTGGCAGGGTGCAGGGGGGTGACCTTGGCTCCCCTCGGTGTTGCTGTCACAGAAGGGGCTTTGCCGTAGCCCTGCTCTAGCGTGCACCTCCCCTGCAGGGCTCTGGGACCCCCGGGCAGCTGGGGCGGCCGTCCTGGTGCCACCCAGGGGCTGCAGGAGTGAGGGTCTCCCTCACCCACCCCATGCTGCTCAGGGCCCTGGGCTGCGCTCGCACCACGATCGATAGCCCCGGCTGTAGCCGCAGCCGCTGCCCTGCTCTGCAATTCCCTTTCATCCCCTGCTCCCCCAACAGCTCCCGGACAGGGACCTGGGGGTGGGCAGGGAGGCTGGGGGGCACTGCTCCCCATCACGGAAGAGGGGTGACTCGGAAAGGGAAACTGAGGCAGAGGGAGGAGGGCCACAGCGACTCAGGTAGCGCGGCTGGGAGGGACCGGTTGTCCTGCTTCTCAGCCCTGGCTCCCACGGAGAGCCAGTGCAGAGCTGAGAAACCTCCAGAAATCTTCGCTGGGCTGCTGGGGGCTCGGGCAGGCTGTGCTTTGTGCACCTGCGGGCTGCTCCCCGACCCCCTTCCCTGGGTGCAGACGGGATTTGGGGTTACCAGTGCCCCCCCCAGCCGCCCGGGTTCCTCTCTTAGGGGCCCACTGCCGTGGGGGGGACACGAGGGGCTCTAGGCTGAGGGAATACACGAGTGGGATTAATGTCAGAGCACGACTAGGGCAGAGGGGGCTCATCCCCCACAAACACCACTCTTCTGGCTGGAGGGGCGTTGCTGGGGGCTGCCCTTCTCCCCCTCCCCCATTTATCTTTCCATCCGCGCTCCGCTCTCTCCGGCTGGTGAAGGCACCCGGCTTTGAAGCTGCGCTGAAATATAGATAAGGGCGAAAGCAGCTCCTGCGCTCAAAGAAAGATTGGGGAGGGAGCCGGGGGACAGCCAGACCAGAGCGATGGGCTGTGGGGATGCTCAGCCACTGCTTCACGCTGCACAGCCCTGTGTTGCCCCCTCCCTGCGCTAGCCCAGCTCGAGAGCCCCTCGAATCTGCTCCCCTGACCGCAGACCCAGGGCTGCCTGCTCCGCTGGGGTGGCAGGGGCGAGGGCGAGCGCGTGCCGGAGCAGATTTACAGACCCAGCCCGGCTCCCGCAGCATTCGGGGGATAAGGCAATAGATCCCAGAGACAACCGTGTGCAGCCCAGCTGGAGACTCTGCTCAGCAGCCAGAGAGGCACAGAGGAGGGGTTGGGCCCCACTGCCCAGGCAGCCCCCCACGATGCTGCTTCGTCCCTGGTAGGTGCCCAGCAGAGACCTGTCCCTGCCCACAGACCTTTCCTGCCTACAGAAGAAGGGGCCTGGGGTGGGGGGGGAATCACTCCTCTCTGCTGGGGTCATGGGAAGACACAGCTGCATTCCCAGCGGGAAGCTGCGTCAGGATGCTCTGACAGCGCTGCAGGGTGGCTGGTGTCAGGGTGACACCCCCAGCAGCGGCAGGAGGACCGTCCCCAACACTCCAACCCCCCTGACTTGGATTCGGTGCCTCGGTTTCCCCCCATGCTCCTCCCAACCCTGCCAGCTGGCACCTCTGCTTGCTGCCCTCCTTCCCTCATCCCCCCGGCCCCGAGTCCCCTTCAGGAGACAGATTGTCCAGAGCAAGAACTGCCAGAGCAGCCTGAGCACCTGCCAGCTCACGGGCGACAGTGATTGACGAGGCTGGGGCTGACAGAGCAACATCCTGGCAGCCGGAGCAGCTGGCAGGGCAGGCAGGGCCACGCCGGGCACCGGGGTGCAGAGCCAGGTGCAGCCAGCCTGAGGGATGGGGATGCAGTGGGGTCAGGCAGGGATGGGACATGGGACACATCAGAGGAGAAGTCCGGGGTCCAGAGCTGAAGAGGTGCCAGCGGTCTCTGCTCGCTGCTGCTGAGCCACACCGGGTTGGGCCCTGCAGCCGGACAGGCAGAGCCCTGGCCATGAAGGAGCCTGGGGAAGGGTCCCAGCTGACACGGGTCCCAGCCCCCTCAGTGCGTGGGGAGCCTCTCAGCCAGTGTGGCTGGGAGCCACCCCAGGACACCCCAGTGCTGGCTGCATCTGCACAGGGTCCTGCTGTGCCAGCACCCGTCAACACTTCTTCAACTGGGCTAAGCCTTGCCCAGGCTGGAGAGACCCAGCAGCTCCCTGCCCCAGTTTACCCCTCCAGGAGAGGAGTTGCTTCTCTTCACCTTCTGAGAGCCCTTGCCAAGAGCTCCTGGACCAGTGGGTGTCCCTGTGCCAGTGCAGGGCTCATGCAGAGCCCTGCCCCATTTTCCTCCCCTTCACTGCAAGTCCCCATCTCTCACCAGACAGCAGAAAGAGACCCTCTGCACCCCCTCCCCTGGCAGAGGAGTCCCCGTTCCTTCCGTGTGTGCCCCTCCAGCCTGTTCTTCAGCTGTGTCTGCCTGCTGCAGTTATCCTGGAAGGTGGAACGGCTGCCAGGCAGCCTGGTGGGGGTCTCTGTGATTTCAGCTGCGGATCCGAGGCACTGGGTGATGCAATTAGTCTTCCCTGGCAGGCGGGCGCAGGGCTGTGATGCTTCCCCAGCTCTGTACATGCTGCTGCCCATTTCCCCCTGATTTTAATGGACCTCAGCTATGATGGATAGGGCAGGCAGGTGGGAATTGTCCAGCATCCCACTTCTGGCTGTCACAGGGATGTGGATGGTGCTGGAGAGCAGCCCTGGCTCCCAGGCTGTGTCTGAGCAGGAGCTGGGGATGGCATGGGCAGGGCGCAGGCATGCTCTGGGCTCAGCGGGCAAGAGGGGCCAGTGCTGAGGGGGGACGTGGTGCCAGAGGGTTGCACGGCCACAGAGGGGCTGCAGGGGTGCAGCAGGGGTACACGGACGCAGAAGGGTGCATGGAGACAGGCACAGGATGTGGCAGCCAGAGCTTGTGCAGTCTCTGCCTTCTTTCTACCAGATGGTGTGTGCTGGGGGCCACATCGCCAAGACCCTGGGATACCTGGAGCTGGGCACTGCTGGCGTCCTCAAGAATGTCCCCTACGGCACCCTGAAGCCCCCAATGCTTGACCCTGGGAAGCTGATTCCAGCTGAGCCCCACCGGGGTGCGGGGACACCCTCAGGTGCTGCGTGGAGCCCCTGGGACTGGCAGAAGAACCAGACAGCCTGGGAGCTGCCGAGCATCCACGCTCGGCGCAAGCCCTTGCTCAAGTCCAGTCGCACGAAGAAGATCTTCGGCTGGGGAGACTTCTACTTCAACATCAAGACACTGAAGTTCAGCCTGCTGGTAACGGGGAAGATCGTTGACCACATCAACGGCACCTTCAGCGTCTACTTCCGCCACAACTCCTCCAGCCTGGGCAACGTCTCGGTCAGCATCGTGCCGCCCTCCAAGGCAGTGGGCTTCGAGGTGCTGATGCCAGCCCCGCCACCTCTGCCCCACCCACCCCTCCAGCAGAGCACCCTGCCCGAGGGGCGCCCAGCCAAGGCCCTCAACTGCCACGTGGAGTACGAGAAGACCAACCGGGCGCGGAAGAACAAGCCGTGCCTCTACGACCCCTCCAAGGTGTGCTTCACCGAGCACACGCAGAGCCACGCCGCCTGGCTCTGCGCCAAGCCCTTCAAGGTCATCTGCATCTTCATCTCCTTCCTCAGCATCGACTACAAGCTGGTCCAGAAGGTCTGCCCCGACTACAACTTCCAGCACGACAACCCCTACTTCGGCTGACAGCCGCTGGAAGGGGTGGCGGGCCCCATGGGCGCTCCTGCACCCCGACCTGGCTCCACGGTGCCCACGTTGTCCCTGCACTGTTCCCCCCTCATCACTGAGCACCTTCCCGGGGCGCAAGGCTGGGGACGGCCCAGCCCACCCAAGGCACAGCTGGCAGAGGGGGGTCCCAGCCCCACTGCCCGCTGCATCTGGGTGCAGGAGGTGCAGGCAGAGCCTGGAGCCCTGTCCCATGCCGCATGCCAGGGGCTGGGCTGGGGTTCCTGGGGGCGAGTCAGGGGATGCAGGGCCACACGATGACACTGGCTATGTCACTGAAGGGGTGGATGCAGGGGCTGCCCGTAGCCTGGAGGTGCTGCCATCTGCCCGGGGGGTCACGATGCTGGGGGCAGCTGAGGCTTCACCCCGTGTGCTGCGGGGGGCACCTCTGCTGGGGCCTGTGCCCTGCTGGGGCTCCGAACCAACTGCTGGCCCAAGGGAGGGCCCTGCCCAGACCCGCTGCCCCTCTCCCGGATGCGCAGCCTCCCGGCGCTGCCCCCCTCTCCCCAGGCCATGAAGAGGGGCCCCGCTGGGAGCAGGACCTGGGGGTCACTGGGGCCTCCTGCCCGCCCTCCCCGCCCCGGCTCCAGGCAGGGCCCTTCTTCATATTTTTGTAAGAAAATTAAAACGAAAAAACCGCAGAAAATAAAAAATTGAAACCGTGGAGTGTGGTGGTGCCGCCCCTGCCCCCGGGCACCGAGCGAGGGGCACCCGCAGGGGTCCGGGCGGGCGACCGCTGGCTCGGGGCGGGGGGCGGGAAGGGGCCGGCCCTCCACCTTCCCGTCGGCCCCCGCGGTACCGGCAGCCCCGTGGCCCCGCCCCCCGGCAGCGCTCGCGCCGTTCGGCGGGACCGGAGCAGCGGGGCGGGAGCGGGGCCCGCGTGAAGTGCGGACCGCGATGTGGCCGCTCCGCCTGGGAAGGGTGAGTCGGGGGTCTCGGTTGTCCGGGGCCTGCCGGTGCTCGGGAAGTGTCAGTGGCTGTAGGAGGCTCCAGCACCCGGGAGTGGCCGGTACCCGAGGTGGGGAGGGGGGTCCCGGTGCTTGGAGCGGCCCCGGTACCCGAGGGAGTGTCCCAGTGTCTGCAGGGGGATCAGGTGCCCGGGGCGGGGGCGGTTCCAGAGTTCTGAGGGGGTCCCGGTTCCCTGTGAGGGGTCCCGGTGCACGGGTGGGGGTGGTTCCCGATGCTCGGGGAGGGGTTCCGGTGCCCGTAGTGGGTCCCGGTGCCCGCTGCCATTTCTCCCTCCCGGGGGCCGCAGCTCTTGCCCGGCGGGGGTCGGGGCAGCGGCTCCCGATACCGCCCCGACCCCGGTCTGGCTGGGCTCGGCCCGGCCCGGCCGCCACCCCCGCGGACTTTGTGTCCGTCCCAAAGTCCCGGGGTCGGGGCAGCCGCCGCCGCCGCCACCGACCTTGGCCTCTGGCCGGCCCCGGTTCTGCGGGTGATGCAATGAGCAGGCAGCAGTTACATCACCAGGCACCGGCTTGGGGGTGGGGGCTCCCTGCGCTGAGGGAACTGGTGGGGGTCCCCACGTACGACGGGGTCTTGTGGGGGGACCTTGTGAACCCCCACGCACCCGTCCTGGGAGGTGGCACCAGGGGCTGGAGACACCATGCCCGAGTCTTTGCTCCTGCTAATGCCACCGGTTGATCCAGGGGTGTCTAGGGGTACAGAGTCACCTGCCCATCAGCCTCCCTTCTCCTGTGTAGGCCCTGCAGCGATGTGGTGGCCAGATGGCCACTGTCAGCCAGCGGGCACAGCACGGCACTGCCGCGGCAGCTGCCACACGGTCTGTGCCCAGCTGGACGGGGCAAGAGGGTCTGGCTGAGAGCGACCCTGAGATCTGGAGCTTGGTGCAGAAGGAGAAGGATCGGCAGTGTCGGGGACTGGAGCTCATCGCTTCTGAGGTGGGGTGCAGGGTGTTTGGGGCAGGGGGTGGTGGTGGTGGTCCTGGTGGAGAGCTCTGGTGCCTCGTCTCTGACCCCCTTTTCCCCCTCAGAATTTCTGCAGCCGGGCAGCACTGGAAGCTCTAGGCTCTTGCCTCAACAACAAGTACTCAGAGGGGTACCCGGGCAAGAGGTAACTGGGGGAGCAGGCTCGGGGGGATGGAGGGGCACTGGTGGCTCTCTTGTAGCCAGGATTCAGCTAGAGGGCAGGAGAGCTCTGGGACAGGAGTGGTCATTTCTGTGGGGCAGCTGTCCTCCACTGAGCTCTCCTGTGGGGCTGGGTGGGAAGCCCCCAGTAGCCACCTGTTTTCTCCTCCAGGTACTATGGGGGAGCCGAGGTCGTGGACCAAATTGAGCTGCTTTGTGAGCAGCGAGCTCTGGAGGCATTTGACCTGGATCCTGCCCGCTGGGGTGTCAACGTGCAGCCCTACTCTGGGTCTCCAGCCAACTTTGCAGCCTACACAGCCCTGCTGCAGCCCCACGACCGCCTGATGGGGCTGGACCTGCCCGATGGGGGCCAGTACGTAATGGTGAGGGGAAGCCTGGAGCCTGCAGCTTGCAGAGGGGCCCGGCCTGATCCTGTGCCTGTGTCTCGCCCCACAGCCTCACACACGGGTACATGTCGGACGTCAAGAGGATCTCGGCCACATCCATCTTCTTCGAGTCAATGCCCTACAAACTTGACGTGAGCTGAGGGTGGCAGGTCCCTAGGACAAGGGGGGTGAGGGGGTCCGCTGGCCAAGATGGTGATCCCGAGGTGGCTGAGCTGCTCTGCCATCCCTGCTTTACCATGTCCCAGACACGTCATGTTGCCGTTGGGAGCTTGGAGCAGGGAGGTGCATGTGTCTCAGCGGTCTGTCTGTGTGTCCGTCCCTTGCAGCCAGCCACAGGGCTGATTGACTACGACCAGCTGGAGGTGACAGCGCGGCTCTTCCGCCCTCGTCTCATCATTGCCGGTACCAGCGCGTACGCCCGCCTCATCGACTACGCTCGCATGAGGAAGGTGCGGGTCGCCCATCTTGGTCCGGGGTGACGCCTCTGGCAGTGCCAGGGCACTCGCACCTGGCTCGTGGCTGCAGGAGCAGCCTGTGACTCCCGTGTCTCCAGGTGTGCGAGGAGGTGAAGGCGTACCTGCTGGCGGACATGGCACACATCAGTGGGCTGGTGGCAGCCAAGGCCATCCCTTCACCCTTTGAGCACGCAGACGTGGTCACCAGCACCACACACAAGACCCTGCGTGGCGCCAGGTGAGGCCAGAGCTGGGCAGGATGGTCGCAGCAGTGTGGGCGCTGCCCTGCCGTGCGTGGGGGCCAAGCCCCAGCTGTGGGGTGGCTGCGTGCTGGTGGGATGGGTGGTTTACGCTCTCTCTCGCTGCCAGGTCAGGACTGATCTTTTACCGCAAGGGTGTGCGCTCAGTGGATAAGAAGACGGGCAAAGAGACTCTCTATGACCTGGAGGACAAGATCAACTTTGCTGTCTTCCCCTCCCTGCAAGGGGGGCCCCACAACCACGCCATCGCTGCTGTGGCAGTGGCCCTCAAACAGGTCTGTGCTGGCGTGGTGGGCTTGGGGCTGGGGACAGCCCGAGCCCCGCGCTCACGTGGCCCCCCTTGCAGGCCAGCTCGCCCGCTTTCCAGCAGTACTGCCAGCAGGTGCTGAAGAATGCCAAGGCCATGGCGCAGGCCCTGCTCCAGCGTGGCTACACCCTGGTGTCAGGTAGTGCCTCGTGCTCTGCTGCTGGGGACAGCAGGTGACAAGGAGTGTTTGTTTGCTGGCAGTGCCCCTCAGCAGCTTGGGTGGGTTGTGGGGCAGAGGAGGGCAGTGTGAGGCAGGATGTGGGCAGTTCTGCCAAGCAGGAAGGGGCTTGGCATGTGGTGGTGAGGAGAGGGAGTGGCAGGGGGTGCTCAGGGCTTGCCTGTCTCTCCTCACCCCTTTCTCTTGCCCCCCAGGTGGCACCGATAACCACCTGGTGCTGGTGGACCTGCGGCCCAAAGGCATCGATGGTGCGAGGGCCGAGCGGGTGCTGGAGCTCGTCTCCATCACTGCCAACAAGAACACGTGCCCAGGGGACAAGAGCGCTCTCACGCCGGGAGGGCTGCGCCTGGGTGAGTGCTGAGCCTGTCCCCATCCGGCACTTTTCTTCGTGGGGTGTCCCTGCGCTTTCACCCCAGAACCTCCCCCATGTCTGGCACCTTTCTGAGGACTCCTCCTGGGAATCTGGAGGCAGTTTCTGGCTCAGAGGGAGAAACGGGGCCCCACAGAGTCTGGGGCTTGGGGGGTGCCTTGGTAGGACCAGAGCAGCTCCCAGCCCTGACGGGCTCCATCCCGCGATGGGCTTCATCTCACAGGTGCCCCTGCGCTGACCTCCCGCCACTTCCGCGAGGAGGACTTCCAGAAGGTTGTGGGTTTCATCGATGAGGGCATTACGCTGGCCCTGGATGTCAAGAGCAAAACCAGTGAGTGAGCAGGATCCCCCTGTCTTCCCCCCGCTCCTGTGTGCCGCTTGGCACGCCTCCATTTGGGCTGCAGGGGCTGTGCCCTGAGCTGGTGCCAACGTCCCCTCTACACTGTCCCCCCTGCCCCCCCAGGCAAGCTCCCGGAGTTCAAGAGCTTCTTGCTGCAGGACGCAGAGACGCAGCGTCGCTTGGCGGACCTGCGCCAGCGCGTGGAGACCTTCGCTCGTGCCTTCCCCATGCCTGGCTTCAGCGACCACTGAGTGGGGGGCTCTCGAGACCCTCTTGCTGGGCTGGGACTCTCTGGGGGCAAGGGGGATGATCCAGCTCACCCTCTGTGTTCCCCACTTCTCTCGGTCCCTCACCAGCACCTTTGGGATTGGGCACTGACTCTCCAGGGTGGTGGGCAGCTCAGCCCGCTTTGCTCTCAGTGTTAGGGTACAGAGACCCCTCCAGACCCTGATGGGGGGAGGAAGCAGTCCTTGCTCCAGCCCTGTCCCTTCTCTCCAAGGAGCCTTGCACTTTTCTATGGGGGGTGGGTCGCTAATAAAAGCAGGGGCAGAAGCTGCCAGTGCAGAGGCTTGTGGATGCGGAGCTGGGGAGGGGGCAGGCTGATGACAGGGCTTTGTTCCCAGGGCCTGACCCTGGGCCACTCAGCACCATGCCCAGGCACTGGGCGAGGGGAAGCACAGCCCTCTGCATCTCACTGCCCGTGGTTGTGCCTCTGTTCCCAGCCTTTCACCCTCGTGCTGGGCTGAGGGGGGGGCTTTCACAACCCTGGGGGGGTTACGGGTGCAGTGTGGGGGGCATGGGGCTGGCCACCTTGCCTGCCTGTCCATGGGGCGCAGTGGTTGCTCCCCACGACCGTGGCCGGAGGAAGCTTGCCCTTGGCGCTGCGGGCAGGCAGCTGCCTGCTCCCCGGCACGTCCCACCCGCTCGTGGTCATCTGCTCCGTGTTTGCTGGCTGCGAGTCCCCCGCGCGGCCCTGGCCAAGCCAAACAGCAACAGGCTGGATGCCAGCCCCGTGGCACGTTCCGAGCGTGGGGGCAGGGGCCGTGCAGCACATGCACACCCCCCGACACGCGTGTGTGAACCCCCCCTGGTCTGCCTGGCTCTTCCCCTCTCTAGAGGGGCTGGGGTGGTCCCCGGGCAGCCCCTGGAGCGTGGGAGAGCGGAAATGCTGCTTCCAGCAGGACGGGACCCCCACGGGCCAGGCTGCCCCCGGGGTGTCGCGTGGCCCTCGCACGTATGGGCCTGGGAAACAGCAGATGCAGTCTGTGCTGCTGGCCCTCACCCCGCTGCTTCCCTGCGTGACCAGTGCAGACGAGAGTGGGCTGGCAGGAGCGGCGTGGTTTATTGTGAAGCACATAGCCCCCTGCTTCGGGGCTGCTGGGAAAGCAGAGCCGTGGGGCAAGCGAGGCCCAGGAGTGCTGGGCTGCCGGGACTGCTCACCGCCTCACTTGCCCCAGCATGTGCCAGGGCAGCTCAGAAACTGGGGCGCTCCTTCTTGAGTTTCTTGTAGTCTGTGGAAACTGCCAGGAACTGGAGCGAGAAGGGATGTGAGGAGGGGCTCGAGCTCCCATCCCCACAAAAGGCTGGAGCTGGTGCCAGCTCTGGCCCTTCGGCAAGGAAAACCCCAAACGTGGCCACTGTGCCACCCCAGAGTGCCAGGTCCCCCCCAGTTCACCCAGTGCTCACTTTATACTGGTCCGTGGGGCCCAGCTTGTTCCAGGGTTCAGGATTGTTTTTTCGATCCCAGCTGCAAGAGGTGATGGGGCATCAGCAAGGAGGGTTGGGGAGACAGTTCCTGCTCCCCCCAAACTATTACCCCACTAGGTCCCTGCAGGCACCCCAGAGTGAGGTGGGGTGGCCAGGGAGGGTCCTGGTGGCGCTGCTGCTCTGGAGCATCCCTGCCCCAGCCGTGCCGTGGCCTCGGGTGACTCAGCCAACCGCAGCGCTGGCCCACGGGCCCTGCGTGCAGGGGTGCACGTCTGCCCGTCCACTCCTGCTTCCCCTCCAGCACCACCTCTGCTGGCACTACCCTGCCCCTTCCCACAAGCCTCCCCCCAGCCCCGTCCTGCCGCCAGGCTCCCCAGCCTTCACCCCGCGTTCAGCAGGGAGGGAGCAGGGAAGCTGTTGCCTGCTGAGAGCAAGCGGGGACACGCGGCCGCGTGTGGAAGGCACCGGCGTGCGATGGCCAGTGCTGGGCCAGCGGAGCTTTCCCAAAGAGGACGCGTCCTGTCCCATCCCAGGAGCATCGCAGAAGGGCCAGCAAAGCCTTGGGATGGGTCCCTAGAGAGAGCAGCTCGCATCTCCCCCCTCTGCTGTCCCCCTGCAAGCCGCTGGTGTTGGCCAGGAGCAGAATTTTCCATCTGGGAAGATGTGTGTGTGCGCACGTCGCGGGGCGGAGGGGGCTCTGCAGCAGCCACAGACCCCTGGAGCCCCTAAATTGTTAAACAGCATTAATGTGCCGGGGGGGGGGGGCCCTGTTGTTTTAACCCCCTTGTTCTTCTACCATCAAAGACAAGGTGCCTGGATCTGCTAATTGCTGAGCTAAGTACCCTGGGCAGCTGGCGTCAAATTAAATCAATGAGCGTTTTACCGGGAGCAAACAAATATTAGAGAGGCATTAGGCAGCGTGGGGCTGCGGGGAGCGTGGGGCACTGAGCTGCAAGGCTGCGGGGCGGGGGGGGGAACCCAACCAGGCTCCCGAGCCGCAGCGAGCCTGTCTGTCCTGTGCCAAGCCGTCCCTCTGCTCCTCATCAATCCAGCCTCGCACCTTGTCTCCCTCTCCCTTCTCTCCATTCATCCTTCTGCAGCCTTTGTGTCTGCTCCTCCCTCCCTCTCCCCGTTTCTTCTCCAGCCATCCATCCCACTGGTTCCCTGCTCCTCTGAAAATCCCTCCTTCCCCCCACTCGGTTCCATCAGCCACATCTGCTTCGTCCCCCCCCCGCCATGCCCTTGCCCACCCAGCCCTGTTCCACAGCAGTGGGTGCAGAGCAGCACCTGCTTCCCACCACCGCCACCCTCCAAGCCCTCGCCCACCCAGCCCTGTTCCACAGCAGTGGGTGCAGAGCAGCACCTGCTTCCCACCACCGCCACCCTCCAAGCCCTCGCCCACCCAACCCCAGTTCCACAGCAGCGGGCACAGGGCAGCAGACTGCAGGGGCCCTTGTGTCCCATCACCCCACCAAGCAAGGACAGTGCAGGTGGTGCCCCAGCTCCCCTCACTACCCTCTGGGCACCTCTGCACCCACTCGCCGTGAAAGCCTCCGGGTGCACCCAGGTGCCCCAGCACCCCGGGGCGTCAGAACCTCACAGCACCAGGGGCACAGGGCGAGCACCCGAAGGCTGCCCAGGGGCACCCTGACCCGTACCTGACGTCCGGGCTGTACAGGGCCAGCCTCAGCAGGTACAGGACGGCACTGCCCAGGCCGACACTGATGAGGCCAATGAGGGGAATGAGCTGCAGAGAGAGAGAAAGATGAAAAATCCCCCAATGAAATGAATATTTATCAGACCGACCGGAGAGTGAAAGGCAGAGCTGACACGCCGGGAGATTTACAGGGGAAATATGGCAGAGCTCTCCTGTAGCCGGGCTGCGGTACACAGTGTAGCTGTCAGCTTGAGTGACTGAATTAAAAGAGGGAGAGAAAAATCGGCTCGTGTTGGAGAGGAATTGGATTTGGAAGGAGAAACCGCTTCCCCTCTGCCTGCTGCTGCCCGGCGCCAGCGCTGGCTGCCGCTGCCACGGGCGAGGGCCCGCAGGTCCCATCCCCGCGTGGTCGGGGCTGAGCCTCCGCCGACAGTTCTTCCCCAAGAAGCTCAGTCCCTGCCGTGTGTTTGGCTGAAGCCCGGGCAGGGTCTGGCTCTGAGCCGCGTGGGTCCCATCGGCTGGATGTTCAGCCCCTCAGAGCTGCTCTTGTGCACCAGATGGAGAGGGTTCAGTTTGTACCCCCTGTGCCTACAGCAGGGACAGACTGGGATGCACTGGGGGCCAGACATCCAGTAGACCAGCAGCCAGGAGGAGGTATCAGGGCCGGTGCAGTGTGGAGAGCACTCGGTGTCCAGCTGCAGGAGCTGCCCCAGCCCCACAGCGGGTACCCCTGGAAGCAGGAGGTCCCCCTGCCTCGCTCTGTGCACGCAGGGGCTTTCATCAAGCACCGTCAGGGCTACCAACTGCATCTTATCTCTGCTCTCCACCTCCACCAGAGCCGCCAATCCCCCAGTGCCCGGCGGGATGCAGCCTCAATCAGAGCCAAGCCGAGGCCGCTCTGACCTTCCCTAAATTGCCGCGGTCCCTACGCTGGAGAAGACACTCTGGGCTAATGAACCTCCTGCCAGTCCGTGCCCCTGGGAAGGCAAACGCCGCCGGTGCCTCGCCGTGCCCATTAGCGCAGAGCAGGGGAGCGGGAGCCTGGCGGTGCCGCTCGAGCCGAGCGCGCCTGGGTTACCGTCGCCGTTCTGCTCGGCCCCCAGAGCCCTCAGCCAGGGGCTCCGAACACCTCACGCGACCCGCGTGCCACGCTGTGACTTGGTTTCCCCGCTCGATGAGCTGGAGGGGTGGGGTGGCTCCAGTGTGGAGAAAAGGGTCTGTCCAAACCCCTCTTGCTCTCTGCCAAGCACCTTGGTGGTGGGTTTGAAGGGGGCTTGTGGGGAAGACACCCAGGCAGCCAGCTGCAGCCCCCTGCCCAGGCGCATCCTCTTCCAGTGCGCCCAGTCCGTTCCAGCTTGGGCTCAGCAGTGCCCGTGCCCAGGCCGAGCAGTGCCAGACGATCGAGCACCCAGCAGATGCCGCTGCCAATTGGGGAGGTTAGAGGCATCAGCAGATAATGATCTTTCGGGCCGTGTGCGGCTGGGTGCCAACAGGATCTGGCAGTAGCCGCTACCCAACCGTGCCGGCTAATCAAGACGAACACCGCAGTGCCGGGAATTGTGGTATCGGCTGGAGGAGATTTGGGGCAACGGGTTCGTCTCACCATCTGCTGCCGACACCTTCTGGGTAATTAATGCCCAGGAAGAATTAAGGGTAGAGGGAGCCGGGGGAGCTGCTCACGCAGTAGGCAAAGGGCTGCGGAGCTGCGGGTGCCAGCAGTGGGGCCTGATCCCCTGGAGACCCACGTGAAAGTAAACGAGACCTACTGAGAGCTCGACCCCAAGCCCATGGAGGATTAAAGCGCTGCTCGTGCGGGTGGGTGCAGCACTTGGCCATCTCACACGGGCTCTGGCCCCAGGGCTACCGCTCGGCTGACGAAAGAGAGGAGAAAGGAGAAGACCAGCACGTGAAGGTGCTGGGTGAGGAAGGAGTCGGGGAGGACGTCCCCTGCCTTCGTGGCGTGGCACACTCGTGCCAGGGTGTGAGGAGCATCGTCTCCCAGGGCAGCACCATGTGCTGAGGGGAGTGGGCAGTGGGGCGCAGCGTGCTGGGCTCTGCCCTGTGCCCAAGACATCCTCAGGGAGCTGCGGCGCCGGTGGGTTCACGCTCGGGCAAAGCTTCTGCGCTTTGCCACCGGCCGTGCCTGGGACATTAATCACTGCCAGGAGCACAGGCAGCTGGGCACACTGTGCCAGCAGAGTCTATTGCCGGGTGAAAGTGCTGATGTACCTGCTCGGTGCTGGTCGCAGGTAACAGATGACACGTCAGAAACTGGCCCGGCAGCCTCTGCCAGCAATAAGCCCACTCGGTAGCGCTGGGCACACGCCGAGCCCTTCACATATGGCCACCCGGGACCACCCCGCTCACACGTACAGTGTGAGGGCCTCTCTGTGGCCCCGTGTCTCGCTCAGTCCTTTGTCTGACAGCTCTGGAAGTCGTGGCAAGCACAGGCAGAAAGCCCTGCCTCTACCTGTTCTGCACAGAGAAGCCTGCAGGAGCAGGAGCCCAGAGCAGAAGCGCTGTCTCACCATCCGTCTCAGCTGGGGCACAAGAAGCACCCAGGTGTCCTGGCTGCCTGTGCTGGCAGCACCTGGCTTTCCTGGGAGAAGTGTCCAGCCCAGGGTGCCTCCTGCTCCAGCCCTGGGCTCACCCCCAGCCCAAGCCTGCTGGTGATGCTCAGCCACGGCTCAGCATCCCTTCCAGCCTGGCTGCTCTGCTCTCCCAAAGCCAACTGCCAACAGCTGACGTGACTTTCAGCCCGTGCCTGCAGCTTGTTAACCCTCCTCAAGACACCACCCTCTGCCAGGTTGCCAGGGAGGGCACCGGGCAGTGAGGACAGGCAAGTGGGGCACTGGGGAACCTCTCAGGAGGGCCAGGTCCCTGCCGTGAGAGAGGACCCAGCATCACTCACGCAGCTGCTGCCATCTCCAAGGGTCTGTCCACAGCCCCTCCGTCTGACGTTTTGATGCCAGGGAACAGGGACAGTTCTGAGCTGAGAGGATGGGAGGTGGCACCTCAGACCTGGGGCTGCAGGGCCAAGTGGGGAAGGGCTTGATTTTCATCGCTGCCCCCACCAAAGACACCCCTGGAGCAGGGTGTCTCAGCTGTGGGGAGACACAGAGCAGCTCGGCAGCGCAGGGTGTTCTTGCCTCTCCTCAGCAAAGCAGAGATGGGGACCCCCGGGCCCCTGGAAGATGCTGTGAGAGCAGGGCCAGCCTGGGAAGGCACCGTCGAGGCAGAACTGCTGGACTGGGAGCCTGAGGAGGGGAAGAGGGAGCAAGACGGGAGCTGGGAAAGGGCAGAAGAGGGCAGGAGGAAGGCGGGAGTGGAAGAAGTGAGAGATGCGGGGAAGCCCGGAGCCGCTCCAGCAAGCCGCCAGAGACGGGCAAGAACGAGCCCGGAGGGATGGGGTCTGCAGGGGGTCCTTGAGAGGTGGAGAGAGACAGAGGACTGGGGAAAGGTGGGGAAGAACAGGGAGTCCCCAGAGGGCGAGGCTGCGGGGAGACTCACTCCGGGGTGCCGCTTGACGTGCCGGGAGAACATCCGTCCGAACAGGGGGCCCTTCATGGCGGGGACGGGTCCGGCGGCCAGTGCCCGAGTGCGGTGCGGGGCGGCGGGTGGGCAGGAGGCNGTGCGGTGCGGGGCGGGGGGTGGGCAGGAGGCGCGGGGGGAGGTGTCTGTGGCGGGGCTGGGAGGGCCGGGGCGGGACAGGGACCCCGCCCGTGGATGCTTAAGGCGGCTGAGGGTGAGGTCCTGAGCTGTTGAGCCTGGCCCCGTCCAGCCCCTCCCGAGGTGAACCCTGAGCACTGCCCAAGCGCCGAGCTCAGTCCCCACCGCGCCGCGGCACCCGCCACTGCGTTCGTGCCTCAGTTTCCCTCCCTCCCCTCCACGCATGGATCCCGCACAAGTTGCTCTGCACCTTCCTTCCAGGACGAACGATGACTGGAGTGATTTGTTATGACAACTTCGCCGACGTCTGCTGCCTTCCCCCCAGCGAACCCCTCCACCCTCCCGCTATATGATGAATGACACAACGCCCGATCCACGCTTAGCAATGCAAATCGCGCCGGCAGGAGCAGATGCTGCTGCACATATGGAAAGCAGCTATTTGTATCCACCGGCTCTTAACAAAAGCCTGAGGAGACGGACAGAGTGGGCAGCCAGAGGCTGGAACTGAGCAAAGACTGAGCCTCTCAGACTCTTATCGAGAGGGAGCTTGATGATGCTCTGGCAGCGGCGAGGACCAGCACAGCCCACGTGCGGTCAGAGCAGCTGAGGTGCTGTGTTACGGTGGCAGCCAGCCCCTGCCTCACCCCCCTTCCACTGAGGGCCAAAAGCCAGTGCTCCCAGTAGACCAGTTGTTCGCACAACACCTACCTCCCTGATGAGGAGAGGCTGAGGGAGATGGGTCTCTTCAGCTTGGAGAAGAGGATCCTGAGGGGTGGGTGTCAGGAGGAGGGAGCCAGGCTCTTCTCAGTGTCATCTGGTGATAGGACAAGTGGCAATGGGTGTGAGCTGGAACAGAGAAGATTCCACATCAATATGAGAAGGAACATCTTCCCAGAGAGGGTGATGGAGCATCCAAACAGGCTGCCCAGGGGGGTTGTGGAGTCTCCTTCACTGGAGACGTTTAAAACCCACCTGGATGTGTTCCTGTGTGACTTGGTCTAGGTGATCATGCTGTGATGGGGGGACTGGGGTAGATGATCTTTTGAGGTCCCTTCCAACCCCTAATGATTCTATGATACATGTGTGCACACACATGGGCACGGGTGGGCCCACACCTGCTGAACACCCTGAACACGTACACTAGAGCCCCCGACTTTGGAGCATCCCAAGGAGTAACTTCTCTCCCGCATGTGCCCCCCAGTCTCACTGCATCCCCTCAGCCTGGCAGCCCAGGCACCCTGCCCACCCTCTGCCCAGTCCTGCCCTGCCAGGGCCGCTTCACCCTGACTTACTCTCCTTTCAGCAGAGTATGAAAGGACAAAGGGGAGAAGCTTTTCTCAAGTGCATGGAAAGAAAGAAGCAAGGCCTGATCTGCAGCCAGCAGCACTGTGTTGAGGCCTTTGTTGATATAATTAGAGTTTTGAAATGGGATTGATTAAGTGCCACTCCCCAAGACAGAGTGCGCCCTGCCCTCAGCTCTGGCACGTGCGTGTCCGTCGCTGCTTTCCTCTGCCGGCAGCTGCGGCAGCCGCACCGGGATGCTGCTGTGCTGCACGAGGAAGGGCTTTGCAGGGTCACGGCAGAGCGGTGCAGGAGGGCTTCAGGGGCAGTGCATCAGTCTGCATCTGTGTGTGCAAGTGGTGGCACTCATGCAGCGCCGTGACCCCTCTGGAGAGAGTCCTGAAGTGCTGAGCACAGGTCCTAAGGGGGAGTCTGGCAGCATTAGGAGCCCACGGAGTCCGAAGGTAGTCCCAGTCCCATCCTGGCCACCTCTGACGTGGAGCACGCTGCACCCCTGCACTCTGGCCCCGTGCAGCTCTGCCGTCCCTCTGGACTAGCCCAGGACTTTACCTGGAGATAGAGCGGGATTCCCTGCCCACAAAGCCCAGCTGTCTTTATGCTCATTAATGACTGTAATTAAGAGATGCTTTAATTCTGATACGTGCTTCCCACTTCCTCAGTGATTACAGCGTTTGCCCTGCTGCTCAGGAACCCTCCTGGGCAGGTTGCCCACAGACCCCTGGAGTGGCTGTGGCAGGAACTCAGCCCCGCAAAGCGCTGGGGAGGGCTCCAGCCTGTCCCTCAGGGAAATGCAGTAAACACCAGCAAACCAGCCGTGCTGGAGCTGCTTCGCTCTCGTGGTTCCTCCTGCCTGGCTCCACGCTGATCCAGCGGGCCAGAGCCTTTGGAGAAGAACGAGACAGCCCACAGATACCTCATGGAGATGAAAGCATTACGGCACTGACCTGGGGAAGCCGGCATTGCCTGCATCCACCAGCTACAGGATGCATCTAGGCACCTCTGCACTCGCACATGTGTGTGCACAGGGACACACACAGCCCCCCTCCACGGCCGTGCCTGAACAGCCGCACGCGCTGCCGCGCACACCTACGCACGCACGGACACCTCTGCGCACACATGCACGCAGAGACACACGTGCTTCCATCCCGGCAGACGGGCACGGACACGGGGACACGCAGGTGCCTTTACCAGCAGACACGGCTGGCGTGCGCCCACACGCGTGCCCGTGCGGCCCCTGGCCCCGCCGAGGGCTGTGGCGAGCTGCCCCCGCAGGGTGGGGAGACTGAAAGATAAACTGGGGGAACGGGCTGGCGAGAGCCGCTGGGCCTCGGTGCCTCCACTCACAGCTGCTGTGGCCGGTTATTTTACAGCCACTCCAAAAATATTATTCAAGATGAAGGAGAATCACGGCTGCTGCGAGCGAGTGCAGGGCTGTCGCGGGGAATTCATCATTCCGAATTGGGTGCANTCCGAATTGGGGCCCCCCCCCCCCCCCGTCACCACGCCGCAGTGATGAAGTGCTTCATTAATGGGAGATGCTGCAGCTTGGGGCTCCATGTGCCTGCACCTGAGCGTGCCACTTCCTCCGGATCCCAGCCCCACACAGCCCTTCGCTAGCCAGCCTCCTGGCTCTACAAAACCCCCCCACTGCAGAGGCTGCTGTCTCCCTCACAGCCTCCCCAAGGTCTCACTGGCTCCACAGCTCCCTGTTCCCTCCAAGGTTGTGGTCCCCAGTCCTGGGAGGAGCCTCCCCAGAACCTGTTTTGATGGTGACTCAGGGTCATCCCTTGCTGCTAAGAGGGGCCTTGCCCCCGTGAAGGCTCTGCTCGTGCCGACGCTGTAAATCTCACCGGCTTTTGGCGGGGTGCAATGGAAACCATCATAAAAAATTCATACCAACTAAAGCAAACAAACAATAAACAAGCAGCCAATAATTAAATGGTGAATTAACAGGATCTATTTCATAGCCCCACAGAGCCACGCTGCAGGATGAGCCACAGCACAGGGAGAAGGGCCTGGGGCCTGGGGTGGGACCCAGGAGAAGGATGTCTATGGCTCTACTGCTGCCTGGGACCCGTCACCCAGGACCCCGGGGAGCCATGCTGAGGGTAGGGCTGGGCAGTGCCAGCGTGTCCATGAAGGGCATCACTTGCCAGCACCATCACCATGTGCCACATCCTGGAGCTCCCTGACAGACTGCCATGTGCACACTGTGCCGGGACTGTCCCACGGCCCCTCCCTTTGAGCCAGCTGTGATGTCACACCCGCCCCATGATGTCACTGGTCTCGATGACATCGTGGTTGTCCTCGCTCTGGCCTTAATGTGCCTCTGAGCACACCCACCCACCCGCCCGCGTCGGGGCTGGCCCTGGCACCATCCATCACAGAGTGCGGGTGCGTGTCATTTGTAACTGGCACCGTCATTTAAAGGACTATTATCATCCTAATTCTCCCCATTAATCATGGGGTGCTCTGCGATGAGCTCCAGGAGAGCAAGTAGCTGCAGGATGGTGGGAGGGACGGCGGGCTGACACCCCCAGACGCTGACACCCCTCCCGGCGGTGCTGCAAAACGTGGGTGAGGTCACATCTGCCCTTGTCCCCACTGCCTCAGGAAGCCAGTTCCCCAGCTCAGGGGTGAAGCTGCTCTCCACTGACCTTTTGGGCTGCCAGAGCCACCAGCCTGGGCAATGCGCTGGGTCTGGGACTGGGGCAGGGACTGAGGAAGAGGGAGCGGTGCTGCAGGGCAGGAGTCCCACCTGGGGGTTTTGGGGATGCGAGGGGTGTGGAGGGTCCCCTGAGCTCTTCCACAGCTGTAGCTGCAACAGGCAGTTGCCTGGGCTCAGCCCCACAAGCAGCCACTGGCCCTATTTTTCCTTCTCCATCATTCTTTGAAGAGAAGCAAGCCCAGAGCTGCAGTTTCCAGAGGCTGCTTTATAAATAACTGGGGTCGCCAGCTGCCAATTGCTGTGCTGCTGCCTTGGAACAATTTAATAAACATAATGGCCTCTTCCGTCACCGAGACAAAGACCCTGCTGGGGACCGGCTCCGCAACCCGCGGCCGAGCCGCACGGACACGGCTGGGGCAGGGACGCGGCTGGGGCCGGGCCGCGGAAGAGCCCCGCACCGCTCCCCAGCCCCGACCACCCTCCCGCACTGCACCCCCCGCCTCCGCACCCCGCAGCCAGGCGCTGCCCGGCGCGCACGCGCACACGGCGGATACGCGCGTGCCCGCGGCCGCGGAGCCGCCCCTGGAGGCCTGTGGCGCCCCCTCGTGGCCGTCGGGGACCCGGCTCGGCCGGTGACCGCAGCTCGCGGCTGCTCCCTCGGTGCCGCCTCCCGCTGCCTGCGCGTCCAGCGACCCCGGCGCTCCCCTCCCCAGAGGCTCCGGAGCGGCTCGGTCGGGCCCGGGGAGCCCCTCGGGCAGTGGTCCGTGGTCCTCTGCCACGTCCCCTCGGCAGCTGCCGTCGTCCGCCAGGAGCTGCTGGCTCATGGCAGAGACTCGAGAATCAATTCCCATCGCCGCCAGGACACGGCGAGAAGGCGACAAATCACGGCGGCAGCTCCGCAGCCCCAGCGCCTCATTTTTCTTGCTGAGCTCCATAATAAGAAATCAATGGCAGACGCTGCGCTCCTGATGCATCTCCCCTGGGACGGGCGCCAGCAGGTCCTCACAGTCCCTGAGCTCTTGGGGCTCCTCGCCAGACCCCAGCTGAGTGAAGCCCACGCTGCAGGGCAGCTTCTTCCTGCCTCACTCCCCAGAGGCTCCTCCAATGTTCTCAAGGGGCTCCTCAAGAGATCCCTAAAAAGCAGCCCAAAGACTCCCCCCTCCCCAAGCCTAACCAGTGCTGTGCATAGGGCCACGCCGGGCCAGTCCCTGCCTGTGGCAATGAGCCCCGAGTGCCCTGCCTGGGGCCCTGTCCAGGTCTGCCCCATCCCACTGCCGCCTCCGAGAGGGATGCGGAGATGGGTCCCTGGACTGAAACCCAGCGGAGCAGAGAGGCACCCAGCGAGCGACGTCTTTGGCCGGTACTGCAGCACCCGAAGGATAAGGCAGGCAGCGGGGGAAGGACCCTGACACCCTGCGGGCTCAGATCTGGGGAGGCACAGAGCTGCTGTCACGCGGCAGCTCCAGCAGCTGCAGAAGGGCCTGGGTTGGGAGAGCCGCTCCAATTAGCTGTAATCGCGCTTCCCCGCAGCGCCTGACACCGAAAAACCCACATAATTACCAGCAGCGACAGGGAAGGCAGGACCAAGCGCTCCTGCTTAATTGAGTGTTTACAGCCCTGTTGGGGGGGCCAGGAACAGCGCCACAGAAAAGCACCACCACCACCCCCCAAAGCCAAGGGAGGTGTGGGGAGAGGGAGCACAGCCCCATCCCTTGGCGGCAGGGTTGGCTCTGACCTTGCACCCCTCCCTGGGGTGTCGCTGTTCCCAAATAGACAGGACAGGTGGTCCCTGCCACTGCCACCACCAGCAGCCCTCCAGCTCGTAGTTGACTTGCAAATGAGGCTGCAGGAGCTGGAGGTCTTGCTCTTGTCAGTCTGTCTGATATCCCCAGGGCCAGGTGCCAGGTGGGGATCACAGCTCTGAGCAGTGCCCCACGGCTGGGGATGGGGCATGGGGACACTCTTGCCCAAGGGCTGGGTCCTCCAGAGGGATGGATGCGTTTAGGGGCTGGAGAGGTGATAGAAGGGTCACACCAAGGAGAGGTGATGTGTGCACAAGTGACAGGCACCAGACTCCCCTCCAGTGGCCAACATCCCCTTGCCCCCACTGTGCCACCTCCAGCCCTGCCAGATGAAGTTCCTGCCCAGCTGTTTTCTTGTTAATTTTTCATAAGCACAATGATCATTCTGCTCACTACGCTGCCACGGACCCCATAACAATGAGCCGCGGTGCTACCCCGGGGCCAAGCAGCCCTGGCATCAGGAGACAGCCAGGGCCAGAGGTCTCCCAGGCAGGCAGAGCCAGGGATCTCCCAGCTGTGCCCAGTCCAGGTGGGCTCCCGCATCCAGAATCAGAAGATGCCCCTCCATGTGCTGCGGTCTGGGGGCCACACACATGGGCAGGAACACAGGGGATGGCGGAGAGGCTTGCAGGGTCACGGAGATGTGTGGCCACTCAGGCACTGAAACACGTGCACGGCAGCACACAGATGAAGGTGCACACATGACACACGTCTGGACAGGACACACTGCCCCCTCCTCCTGCGCCAGCAACCTGGTGGCCGAGGCCATGCAGCCCCTCTCACTCTGGAGGTGGCATCTTCCCTGTCTTCTAGTCTCCTCTTATTGTGCTGAGAAACGACCAGTGGGATGGGGCAACAGGGTCAGAAAAGTGCTAGTCTCGCTACCGCACAATCAGGGACACACCTCAGGGGCGGGGGAGAGCAAGCAGCACCAAGGTCCCTGTGCCACCCGGGAAGGGCCACTGGGCTGAACGCAGGCGTCTGAGCCGGGTGCCGGCACCTGCTCCCTGGCAGCCCCGCAGCTGAGCAGCACTGCTGCACCTCACCCCAGTCAGCGATGCTGAGCGAGGGACCCCCAAAAGAGGGCTTGGAGCAGGGGTGGGCAGAAAGCTTTCTGCCAGACCAAGTGCTGCCCCCCTGGATGTCTGCCACACGCTGATGTGCCCAGCTCGAATCGCTAATTCCAATATACCCAGGCTGGATTAATTTTCATTTCCCCATGCAAATCAGTGCTAATTAGGATGGATTTAGTTCACATCACAGGGGCTGTGGGGACAGACACCACATGCAGTCACCATTCCCTGGCCAGGCTTTGGGGTGTGTTTCATACTCTTTTATTGATTTGGGAAGGCAGACTCCCTGAGTCTGGAGTTCAGGAGCCAAGGTGGGGGCAGCAGGTAGAGCAGGGACAGCTCTGAAGTGCCTGATCCCTCAGACAGCAGCCAGGCCCATGCAGGATCCCTGTTCAGGGCAGTGTTCCCCTCACTGTCCCTCACCAGGACATCCCCACTCCCAGCCCCCTGACTAAAGCCCATGTGGGACATTAATGGCCCACAGCAAAGCTGATGCGGCAAACACAGGTGCCAGGGAGAGGAGGGGATGTTGGCACCCAGGGACTTGGCTTATTGTGTGCCAGGACTGGAGTGAGGAGCTGCTGGTTCACGCAGCTCAGACCCAGGTGTCAGCAGCAATGACAGTGGGTTCCTGTGGGCTCCTCTTCACCATCAGCCATTTAAATGGTACCAGACGTCTGGGCTGGAGGCTGGGCTGCCTTGTGCTGGGCAGCAGGTGATGGGCCAGCCATTGCCAGCAGGACGTGCCCAGCCCCGGCTGCCTGGGGTGTGCCCTGCTCTGCAGTGGGGTGGGGGACAGCACGGCCCCCCAGCTCTTGCAGATTCTGCCTGTGCCTCCTTCTTTGCCAAATATTTAACTAATTAACGCTGCCCGCAGGCTCCTGTTTACGCAGCTTGTTGTCGAGCCAAGGACTCCTGGCTGCCTCAGAGCGAAGACAGTACAGACTGCACACAGGACCTCCAGGCACAAAGCTCGACTGCTCAGAAGTGGGGGGGTATCTGGGCTCTCCCCCTGCTGCCTGCAACGCACTGATGAGGCACCCCCTGAGCACTGGCAGGGGTGCTTTGCACAGCCCACAGCCGTCCCACTCAGCACCACACAGCCCCCAGGATCTAGGGCACTGGCCAGTGTCTTGCCCAGCTCCTCTACCTCTGTGGATAAGACAGACACCAGCACCACCCTCTTTAACCTGCTGCTACACCCTGGCTGCTGCCCTCTGATACCTGCCTTTCCTGGTGCCTTTTGATCCCAGCCCACAGGCCAAGGGCACCCAAAGGTCCTCTGCACCTGAGCAGCACGGTTCTTTGCACAGCAGAGAGGCTGGGGCACTGCCTCGCTGCCCTCCACACCCTTGCCCTTCCTCCCTTAGCTGGGTGAGATGGTGGTCACAGCACTGGGCAGTCAGGAGCTCTTCCCAGGGCAGGACAAGCCAAAGGCCCTGGTGTGGGTCCCTGGCTGCTGGTCATGGCTTACACTGCGCTAAGGGCCAGGGGGCTGAGCAGTGCACTGAGCTGCTGGGCCACACTGGGGGGCTCACACAGCTCAGCTCCAGGTCTAGGCAGGCTGAGGCCAGAGTGACAAACAGCCAGAGGCATTGCTGCCTCCTGCCCTCATTAAATTCCCCTAACGAGCTCAGCTCTGCACCCTGGGGCTGGACTGGACTCAGAGCTGGTCTTTACTGCTGACAAGGACCTGTCAAAGTGGGGGCTGCGGTGCGTCTCCAACATGTGCAGCACAGCCAGTGGAGGCATCACAGACACCCGGGGACACCCACCTCCAGACCTCATCAACTCCCCTTGGGGCCTTCCCTGCAGGCCAAGTGGGCAGATAAACATTTTCCCACCCAGTACAGGACATGGCCTCTCTCCTTGCCCTGAGTGCGGGGACTGGGGGGACCACGGGCTGGGTGAACATGATTTAGTGGTGACCCCGCAGTGCCAGGTAAATTGATGATCTTAAAGGTCTCTTCCACCTAAGGAGTTTCTGTGGTTCTAGGACATCCCTGGCACTGCTGGAGCCACTGGGAAGGGAAGGAGGGAGGAAAGGGTGCAAGGAGAAAGAGCAGTGAGCCCCAAGGAGAGAGGCTTTGGGCCAGGTGGGAGACAGCAAGTGCAGGGAGCTGGTCCAGAGCAGAAGGGAGGGGCAGGGCTGTGGGGCTCAGCTGCTGCCCAGTGGCCTTGATTCCTCCCTTCAAGCAAATCTCCCAGTTCCCACCTGGAGTTGGAGAGATGGATGAGGATGATGAACAGCCCCCTTGCAGCTCAGATCCCCAAGCAGAGCTGCTTCTTCCCGGGAGCACCCTGGCACAGATAAGGAGCCCTGGTGATCCCCAGGGCACGTTTAATCTGGGACAGGACAGTTATTGGATAAATACCATGAATATGTAAATTGCATTTATGCAGATTTATGGCTGGGGGGGCAGGTGGGGAGCAGAGATGGTTTACTTTACTTTAATGCATTTCCCCTGCCTGGAGATGGGGAATAATCTCTGAGCACCGCATCTGCCAGGCTGGAGGAGACGATTCAGGCAAAGCTGTGCAGAAGGGAGCACCCCAGGCCCAGGCTGGATGGGTTTACCTGTGCAGACAAGGGGTGGGCAGGCTGTGAAGTGCAGCACCCAAACACCCCACCTCCCTCAGCACTTGCTGAGGCTCACTGTCCTCACATAAGCCACAGGGTGTGCAGGAGGCAGGTACACCCACCCCCTCCATGCCAGCACTGCTCTCCTGGGGTGATGCATGGATCCAGCACCAGACCAGTGGTATTTCAATTAATTTTGGGGCCTTGCAAAGACTCCTGACCTTTCACAAGATGCAGAGAGAAATCGAGGTGATTAATCTGGCAGGTGAAGCTGGCTCCTCTATTCTGACATTCCCTATGCATTGCATGGGGTGGGGTGGGGTGGGAGGCAGACCCCTTGCGTAGCCTGGCTGAGGAGGATTTAACAGCGAGATGCTGAGCTTCCCTGTGCTCACAGAGGGACAGCCCCTCTTTGCTAACAGCTGGGGTCACAACTAGGCTGCAGGCCTGGGAATGGGAATCTTCCCATTCCTAGGATTGGGAATAACATGAGCAAGACCAAACCCTAAACTTCTGCTGCACAGCTGAAGCCCTGCCAGGTGCCCACTCCAGTGCCCCTGGAGCACATGATCCTGGTGCAGACGCATCCACAGCCACACCAGGGGCACGTGCAGCAGTGACCCTTGCACACCCAGTGCCACCCAGCTTCCCCCACACATGGGCACCCGGGGTTCCCAACTCATTGCCCACTGAGTGCAAACAAGTCTCCTCATCTCTGCTTGTCCCTCCAGTCTCTCTCACTGTGCAGCTGCCTCATGGAAGTAGAAGGGTGGCAAGAATTGCGCTGCAGCTGGTGGCACGTTGCTCCTGGGATGCCCAGGGTGGATCTGGGATAGGAAAAGGGCTTCACCTCTTAATTTCCTATTAACTGCTGACGGATCCAATTAGACTCTGAAATGTAGTGAAGACCATCTGCTCGGTGGGGCTGGGCCCCAGCACTCACTCTCCATCCTAAAGCACGTTGCTATCCTGCGCAGCCTGTGACTGCTGGCAGGGAAGGGGTCTGGGGTGGGTGGGAGCCTGGTGAAAGGGGTTTTACCCGATTTTCCAGATGACTCTAATTAAGTTGTTCTCCTCAGCTGTTAAATTAGCTGGAGCCCTCCTCCCCTAGGTGGTTCCCCCCTTCCCTTCTTATCAGATGCAGCAAATCAGCTTTCAGTCCTCCCTCCCTCCCGCAGGGCTCTGCAAATAAATACGTTGACAGTCCCAGTAAAATTAACCGTATGAGGAGCTGCAAATGAGGTGGAAAATTTTAATGGTTCGGCATTTAAAAGCTGTCTGACAGGAGGTCTGGACGTGAGAGAGCGGGGAGGAACCAGTCCCGTACTGCTTCCCCGGGCCCCTTGGTCCTCGATTTCCATCGCTCTCTGCTGTCCCGCTACAGCTCAGCTCCCAACTGCTGCTGGGGATGGGGAGGACCACGGTGCGGGGACCCGGCATCTGCACCCCTGCCCCCGTGCCCCACATCCCGCGACGAGTTCTGCGAGGCCCCTAGGGCCGGAGGAGGCCCCGGGCCACCCTTCGGGGTGCCAGCAGCACCCGGCAGCGGTTAAGCCGGGCCAAGCTCGGTGCGTCAGGACTGGCCCGATGCGATGGCGATCCGGGGCGGATGGGTGGGAGCCAGGGGAAGCAGAGCCCTCCCTGTTTCCCCCCACCCCAACCCCGCTCCAGCACAGCCCGCGATGTGTTTGTGCGGGGGAAGGGGGGCACGGGAACCCCTCCTCTCGGTGTCGGCCCAGGCTGCGGGGAGGGTGGGCAGCAGCACAGACGCCCTCCCGGAGGGGCCGAGATCTGGAGCGCGGTAGCTTCTCTGCCCTTGGAGCCGCTTGTCTCGGCCAGGCCCCGGGCACGGGCGTCGGTGGCGGCTGACGAGGACGGGGCTCGCAGTGGCGGAATCGCGGCGACTCGCAGCCCCAGCGTCGCTTGCGGGAGGCATCGACCGGCGCTGCGCTGCGGTCCGCCCGCCAGGGGGCGCGGCGGAGCCAACCGGCGCTCGGAGCAGCCGCACGGCGCGTCAGCAGCGCCCCCGCCCGGCCGAGCGCGGCGAAGCCCCACGCGCTGTCTCCGCCGCCCCAGCTCAGCTCCCCTCCGGCCCGTCGCGCCGCGACCGCGGCCTCACGGCGGTCGTTACCGGGCCGGGCCTGGCCCTGCCGCGGCTGCTGGGAGCCCTCACGGCCTAGGACGTCACGGGCGGCCCCGCTCGGGCACCTGTTCCCGGCCCGGTGCCCACCCCGCTCCCGTCCCAAGGACTCGTCCTGTCCCACGACCCCGCAGCTGTCGCTGCCGCTCCCGATTCGGGCCGCGCCGGGCCCCGCGCCAGCGCTCGGTGGGGCGGCCCTGGGGCCTCCGCCCCTACCCCTGCCCTTCTCACAGCCCCTGCCCGGGCAGCACCCACCCTGGCTGTGGGAGCCTCACGCTGGGAGCAAGGCTTGGGACCGGCAAAAGCACCCCGGCAGCCCCTCAGGGACACCCCTTCCCCCCCAGGAAATGCAGGGAGAGCCCGGGGTCGAGGAGCAGACACGTGTATTACCATGACATGAGAGGACACGGCCCAGGACCTCGCTGACATGCCCCCAGCATCCCCTGTAAGGGGGCTACGAGACCTACAACGCAAGTCTGAGGGTGGCCCCTCTTCTCAGCATCTCTGAAGGCACCAAGAACCCCACAGGGAAAACAGCTTGAGAGGCACCTCCCAGCTCCAGCCCCCAGCGGAGGCTCCGGCGCTGTGGTCACCAGGGACAGCAGTTGCTTGCACCCATCCCTGCCAAACGCTTGCAGCTCCCTGTAGCCAGGGTCCATCTGCCTGCCCTGGCTAGAGGGCTCTGAGACACGGCCCTGCTCAGATCTCCTGCAGGAAGTCCACAGGGAAGAGCCCCACTTTGCGTCCGGTGTAGACTTTGACGTACCCATTCACCTCCTCACCCTTCTGCACCACGATCTGGGGGTGAGAGGGGTGCAAGTGACTCACGGGGCCCCACAGCAGGGGGAAAAGCAGCAACACCCAGGCAGCATGGTGGGGCTTGTCCAGGGATCTGGGGAGGTGGGTTCCATGGGGCCCGTAAGGCAGGGCAGGGCAAAGAGTGCGTTTGGGGTGCTCTGTGGTCGTGTCTCACCTGATCCTTCTTGAGCGTGATCTGCCCGATCTCCCGGTTGCCCACGAAGGACCGTGTCACCTTGTGCACCCGCTCACCTGCCCGCACCCGGATGATGAAGTTTGGAGGGAAGTAGCCAATTTTTTCACCAATCTTCCCCTGAAAGAAGTTAGTAGATGGGTGCAGGGCAGGAGTTGGAGCCAATCTGTATGAGCCCCAGATTCCCTAAGACAAACAGCCTGCAGGTTCTGGATTAGCATAAGGACACAGAAGATTTAGGGGACTGTGCCCTGTTCAGAGCACAGTTTGCACTCGAGCTGATCTTTCCCATCTGTGCTTCCAGAGGACCAGCCTTACCCGCCACCACTCCTCATTCGAGTCATCAACCACTGTGATCTTCTCCCCTGGCCTGCGAAAGGAAGGAAGAGCTCAGCCTGAGGGCAAGCAGAGACCCCCAGCCCGCTCCACCATGGGAGACCCACAGCACCAGCTTGTAGAGCCCTGTGTTAGGGGAGGTGAAGGAACACACACAGCCTGCGGGCCTGGAGACAGACAGGTGCTGTGTGTGAGCAGCTGAGTCTGGGGTGCAAAAACCTCAGTGGATGCTCATCAAGACAAACACCAGCAGCACTGGAAATGAGGCTTGTGCCCAAAAATCTGAGACCTAGGAGAACTGGCTCATCTTGAGCCAGGGCCCCTACTCGATGTGTAGCCCGTTGGGGCAGACTCAAACGCCACAAAACCCAAACCACAGCCAGTATGGTTCCAATTTCTGCTCTTATTCATTCACAGACCCCTCCTGGCCATGAAAGCCTCATTGCTGAGGTGAAGACTTCTCTCTCTTCCCCACTGGACACCTCACATCACAGAATCACAGAACATTGGAAAGGACCTTAGAGAGATCATCTAGCCCAAACCCCCTGCCCTTCCTCTCATCACCTCTGCCCACTACGTGACTGGGAACTTACGGGAAGTCCAGGTCATCTTTCTCCAGGGCTTTGAAGCGATAAAGTGCCACAAAATAGTGGGACTGCGGAAAGCCACCTGGCTGTGGCTTCTTGTTCTGGAGGAGGTGGAAAGATTGGGGTTTGGGGTCCCAAAGAGGCTGCAGACAGTCCAGGAAGCCAGGCAGGGCGATCCCTGCAGTGCTTCAAGGCTGGGGCCCTTTGGGTATAGGGTGAGGATGACAGCTACCTTGTCATCTGTTGGGCTCTTCTGAGTCTTCTTTTCCCCTTCAGAGGTGCCTGGAAATGGGAGGAGGGGGTTACATGGTGCTGCCTCCCTGCCCCGGGGATCAGCCTCCTCTCAAGACTCCCCTGCACCCAAGTCAATGAGGGGAAGCAGAGAGCTTCAGGGCTTGAGACCTAAGACCCCATTTCTACATGGAAAGCCCCACCCCTGCGGGCCCCCCAAGGACAGTGGCTCCCCTCCTGCTCCAGCTACATGGCTGAAGCTCAGTCCCCACACGCAGCTCCTTGGCCCTTGGGTGCAGCCAGCCCTGCTGTGACCGCAGCACTCACCACGCTCGGTTTTGCCCCCTTCTGGCTTTGTGGCCTCTGGTTCCTCGTCCATCATAGCAGCCAAGGGCTGCAAGACAGCGAGGTGTCAGGTACCGGGGTGTAGGCTGTGGCACCAAGGCCCCAGGGCATTTGGAGGCCAGCCCCACACTCACGTTCTTCTTGTCGTCCTGCCCTTTCTTGCGCTCTTTGTTAGCCATGATGACGCCTGTCCGCAGGGTCTCGAACACAGGGTCACTCCTGTTGGCTGCTGCTGGGGCACAGAAACGGTGAGACGGGGGTACAGGATGCGAGGACACAGGGCACCCGGCGTGGGGACAGCACTTACAGAGCAGGTCCTTGGTGCAGGCGTACTGCTGGTCACTGTAGAGGGGCGAGCTGTATGCCCGCCGAAACCCTGGGGGCTGGACACAAAGAGGAGGTCAGAGCATCAGCCACCATCCAGACCTGTGGGCCCTCCTGTGTGAGAGAGCTGCAGGGGGACTGGGCGGGTGGTGGGGACCCAGAGGGTGACCACTGAGCCGGGGGGTTGATGCCTGGGTCCCCCAGTGCCAGGAAGAGAGGTAGGTCATGCCCGCAGACACCGAGCTGGCTGCTCCCTGCTGGGATGTGTTGGCTGCCCTGCAAAGACGTGTCTCAAGCCTGGCACTGGTGGGAGCACTCACGATTTTACCGAAGCAGCGCTGCATCTCCACGTAGGACTGGCAGTGGTGGTGGATGTTGGTTTTGCAGTTCTTGCACCTCAGGCCAAATTTGTTGTTGACTGGGGGTGGAGGGAAAGAGGGGAAGTGGAGGGAAAAGGAGAATCAGTCTTGCACTGAGGCTGTGGGGACCACTGGGCTTGAGCCCTTACCAGCCTTGGTCCCAAACCCTCACCCTGAGCGTGGCCCCCAGCCCCCTCAGAACTCACGGACAATCATGCGGGCACAAACGTCACAGAACTTGGGCTTTTTGAAATAATGATCTTTGAGCTTGTGGGGTTTGTCATTGACAAGTTTCTCGGGCTCCGGAGGAGGCTCAGGCTCCTCCTCCTCCTCTTCTTCCTCCTCCTCTTCATAGATGTAGAAGATGGGCCCCCCTGAGGGGCTGACCAGCTCTCCGTTGGGCTGCGGCTCTGGTGCTGTCTCCTCCTTGGGCTTTCGCTGGAAAAGTTGCTTCAGCTTCTGCAGCTGCTGGGGCAGGAGAGGACGCATTGCACAGGGCAGGCACGTGTGGTGGGGCAGGCAGGCAGACAGGCAAAGAGGCTGGTGCCTGCCTCCCTGCCCCTTCCCTCTGATCTAGAGGCTCCTTCTTCAGCTGGGAGGGGACCCCTGGCATGCTGGGGCAGAAGTGCTGTGAGGACAGGGACCCTTAAGGCCCCACAGAAGAAGAAACTGACTCCTGAGCGCCACGTGGATGTGGGCACTTTGGGGTAAAACCAAGCTGGGAGATGCCTGGCCCCACAAAGACTCGTGGGGCTGAGGCAGAGACAATGTTAGAAAGGTCCACCCACCCAGGCTGCCCTGTGGACACCCACTTACCCGGCTCTTGGGTTTCCCACCTGAAGCAGGTGATGCTGGTGACTCTGGCACTTCCTTCTCTGTCATGCTACTAGGGATAAAGAGAGAGATTGTGTTGCCTGGGGCTGTTCCCACTGCAGGGGCTTAGTGGGAGCCGTAAGACTGGACCTTGCTGGGTGGGAAGCATCTCCTGACCCTTGCTCTAGCAGCACCACCTCCTGCTGCCCTGCCTGCAGCTCCTTCCCCAACAAGGGCCTAGTCCTGCTGCTTCTCAGCCTTGAGGAACCCTCTAGGGCCCTGCTGCTGGCTGCAGAAAAGCAGGCTCCCAGCCTGCTGGGTGGACATGGTGCCAAGTGCTGAGACACAGCCTGGGCTACCTGCACACCTGCATCTCTGTCCAGCTGTCCCCCTGCTACGATTAAACCTCAAACGGTGCCACTCTTCCTCGGCCACTGATGATGCCGCCTGGCACTTGCTTCATCACAGGAGCCCCCACGCTACCATGGGGGCAGGATCTGCTCCTGCACCCTCCAAAACCCCACCCCTGATTGTCAACTGCCCCACAGTCCTCTCAGCAAGGCTTCACTATTTTTGGTGACACTGAACACAAGCCATCCTCTGCCTCCCCACCCCTGCGTAAACCAACCGGGATGACCACCAGGGAGTCCTGGGGTCAGAAGCACTGACCACTGGAGTCTCCCAGCCGTGGGGGTGGAGTAGGGGCCTGTGGGGTCAGCAGCCTCAGTGGAGGGGGAGCCGTGCACAGAAACACACTTACGCTGCGTTTGGAGCTCTTGTCCTGCGATGAAAACCCCTACCAAGGGTGGCCGACGTCCGGCTTCTGTTGGATGCGGAGACCCCGGCCCTCTGTGCCGGGTGGGCCGGGAGGGGGGCAGCTGCCCCAGTCCCGTGGAGAGTGGAGGAGTGACAGGCCAGAGGGGAACGACAGCTGAGTGCTGGCGGAGGCTGACGCCGAGAAATTGGAGCCCATGCATGAGCCAGGAGGGGAGCGGCGGAGAGGAGCCACTGGCTATTTGCGTTAGTGGGTTGCTGGGCGTGCCAGAGGCCCACCCACCCCCTGGCATGGGGCAACAGCCGAGCTGGGGCGCACCAAGTGCTCCAGCCTTCATGTCTCGTTTGATTTCGTATCTGATGTCCCCGCCGCTGGGACAGAGGGGAGAAGGAGAGTGGCAGCAGCGGGATGTCTCAGCTCTTGTGGCTGCCCCATACTGTTCTGGTAGCAGATCCTTCTGGTCTGTTCTCCACCAAGACAAGACAGCTGGGGACCCCACTGCTATCCAGCTGCCTTGCAGTGGGTGCCAGGTCCCTGGACCTATGTCCTTACCAGGCTGTGGGCATCCATGAGGCTAGAGTTTGCACCAAACCTGGGGAGATCACCCCTTCCAGCTCTTTCCACTTGCAGCAGCTCTTCCAGGTAGTGTTCAGATGCTCCCAGAGCCTCCAGCTGCTGCGGACAATGCCATGGCAAGGGTGGTGCCAACCCAACTCCTGCACCCACAGCGTGGTACCTGCACCTACCAGCTCAAGATGCTTCTGATCAGGAGGAATGTGTTGCTTCCTGGCAGGGGATACAGCTGGGGGCTGTGCCCCCATTCTTGCCATGGCACAGCTGCACGGAGCCAGCAGCTGGGAAAAGAGGCTACGAATATCTGACAGGGGAAGGGACCAGCCTCAGGTCAAATCGCTCAACACTCTTCTAGTCTCAGCAAGCCTTGAGCTTGCAGGTCCTTGTGCCTGCCAAGCATGAGGGCAGGACCTGAGGGGCAGGACCTGAGTGCCCCTTGGGCTCCCTGGCTGTCATCTCACACCGAGAGGCAGCCCCTAGGCACTGGTCCTGGCAGAGAACAGGAAAGCAGCATTAAAGTGATGGACAAGTTTTCTTTTTATATTTAAAAACAACCCCCCAAATAAAATAAAAGAAAAAAAATACCCTCCAGATAATAATCAGATTAAATAAAATGTGCAGTGAACATACCAATCAACACCTGCATGTGCAGTTCAACACAGTGCTTAACAAAACAATATACACAGGGCAAGGTGGGCGGGCATGGGCATCACTCAAAAAAAGAATTTAAAAATCAATTTGTCTCTTAATTATGTCCATATAAATATATCCAGGAAGGAGGGCGAGAGGAAGGGCGGGCAGAAAGAAAAGAGAAGGCAGAGGGAAGTGCCCACAAGTCCGGTGCGCTCTGTGCCCACGCGTGAGCCCTACTGTGAGCTGGCGCGCTCCAGCACCCGCAAGTCGTAGTTCTTTTTGGCCACGCGCAGCTTGAAGCGGCTGAGGGAGTTGTTGAGGCGGAGGGAGGCGTTCTGGGCAGCCAGCGGGCTGGGAAACACCGCCACGATGGTGTATAAGGCAGCGAGGTCACTGTGCCTGCCATTCTCTGGAGTCCCGCTGTCCCCGCCGCCTCCATCGCCACGGCGCCCCTGAGTCTCTTTGAGCCACTGGATTTTGGCACCAGCCATGGCGAGCTGGGTGAAGAGCTTGTCAGCCTCTGTCCGTGTGATGCCCTCGGGCAGGTCTGTGACCTCCAGCACTCGGCCCAGAACTGCAGGGGAAAGACGGCACGTGTCAGCAGTGGAAGGTTCTTGGGTGGCAAGAGGACAGTGAAAGCTGACGCACGGGCTCCTCACTAGCTCTGGGGCTGGACCAGTCACCTCTGCTTTGCCCCTTTGCTAAGTTGCCCCCACAGCAGCAATGTCTTTTATTTAAGCCCACACTTGCCATTCTGCTCCCTGCAGTGGCCCACCCCATTCCTTCCTTCTGCTTCCTGCAGTGGCCCATTCCATCCTGCACTTGGCCTTTCCATTCAGGCTTTCCAGGACTGGGAACCAGCCCAGCTCTCCTGCCTCCTGTCATAGAATCATCAGGGATTGGAAGGGACCCCAAGAGATCATCTAGTCCAATCCCCCTGCCACAGCAGGATCACTTCACTGGAGAAGCTGTCCCTGGGAGACAGTCAGTCTGCACCACAGAGGACATCAGACGAACACACGCTGTCCTGTGTGCTTCAGCCATGAGGAAGATCCCCTCGTGTGACCAGGCCAGTGTCAGGTCAAGCCCTCTGCCTCTGCTCTGTGGTACCCAAACATTTCTGCTGCCTCCTGGCTCCAGCCCTGGCTTTTGGGCTTAGTGGAGCGTTGGCAGAATGGATTCACTGCTAATATTAACGTGGCATGTAACGAAGACGCCAGTCGCAGGGAGGGGGGCAGCTCTCTGCCAGCAGCTCTTAAAGGGCCCACTGCAACCAGCTGCTGCTGTTGGTGGGTGGCAACACGGAGATGACGTGGGCAACAAGCCTGAAGCCTCCAGGGAGCCAGTGAAGACTGCTGTCCTTACAGGCTGCCAGGCTCGTGCCCAACAGCATGCCCTGGGGAGAAGGTGGGCATGTGCCTCCTCTTCCTGCCCTGATGACCAACTTGGAGAACCCTCCCCAGGGCAAGGAACAGGGAGTCCCTTCCCTGTTGGAAAGAAGTGACCCACTGGGCATTTTGGTCCTTGTGGGCACCCTGGTATGATCCCAAAGCCCTTTACAAAGACGAGGGCTCCGCAGCTCCTGAGCACTCACTTTCTGCTGACAAAGAGGAAGAAGACATCCCAAGACTTCTGCCAGCTTCACCTACCCCTTCACTTCAACACAGAGAGGCAGGAGCAGGGTCCTGGTGTCCTGATGCTCATCACTGACACCACTCTTGCTCAAAACCTTTGCTCAGTGCCCACAGTGTTTACTGAGTCTCTGTCCCTCCTCCACAACCACTGGTTGTGGAGAATGAGTTTTGTGGCTGGCTAGTGTGGCCAGAGATGGCATCCAATGCCAGCTATGCACACGCAGCAGAGACTACTCAGAAGGCAAAAGGGCAAACTGTGTGAGTAGGGTCACTTGCCTATATCACTCGTCCCAAGGTCAGTGGATGCTGACTTGAGGGCCTGTCTCTTGCTCCGGTTCCCGTGTTTCATCCCAGTCTGCCCCTTAAAGAACAAAAATGTTAGCAGTCAGTTCAGAAGAGCCTGGGGCCTCCCAGTGCTTGCAGAGCATCCACGGCTGTGAAGAGGACTGAAGACAACTTGTTCTCCTTGGCACTTTAGATGAGATTAAGGCCCAGCCACAGTTCCAGGACACTCAAAGGACTTGGAGCTGACACTGCCTCTGGGCAAAGCTGGGAGCAGGATGAAATTTTAGCCCAGTACCACGTTCTGGGGAAATCCATATACACCAGCAGCTCTGCTGGAGACACGGCCAGAGCACTGGGGCAGAACAAGGGGTGTCCATGCGCAGGGTAGGGTGTGAGCCCCAGCTCTTAACTGCTCCTGAGGGGTTGATCTGGGGGAAGGCCTGTTGTCAGGACAACGGAAGGATGTGCGGGCAGGGGTTACCTGGTGTGCAGTGTAGCTGGGCTGGTTGTGGAGCAGCGGCGGAGGACAGATGGACAGATTATACTGCAGCGGCTGGCCCAGCAGTGAGTAGCGCCCATCACCTGCAAACCAGAGAGCAGATGTTTGTAGGAGATGGAAGACCCATCCCTGTGCTGTCCCCACACCCTCCCCTTACCTTGTGCTGGGCCCATGGGCCGGGGAAGCTGTGTGAGGACAGGGAGAGGGCTCAGCCCCGTGCAGACACTGTTGAGGTTGGTGACGGGAGACGGTGTAGGGGATTGGGTTGGGGACGTGATGGGGCTGTTCAGTTGGGTGCTGGCCTGTGGAAGGGAGAGTGTTAGACAGCCCCAGTGCTATGACCAAGCTCACGCCTGTCTCCACCATGGGATGGCCTCAGCCCCATCTCCCAGCCCACCCAGACAGCATGGATGGTGGGTTCCTCTCCCTCCCACCAGCCTGCTCCCGTAAGATGAGTTGTCTTCTTCCCAGTCCTCTCAATACCTGAGCGCTGGTGTCGGGGTTGTACAGGTCTCCTGGCTTCTGCCCCCGCTGCTCCATACTGTAGTACTTACAGTGGTTCCACTGCACCACAGGGGAGTTCTGGGGAGCCTGGGGGCCATTGGGCACGTTCAGCTGCATCACAACCACACCAGGGCCTGAAGGAGACACCCCTGGGGAGAGACGATGGCAGCAATATGGCCCCAGCTCTGTGCACTACTGCGGCTGCAGGACAAGAAGCAGCTGGCCAGGCTGTGCAGCTGTGCACCCTTCCCTTCCCCTCCTGCTCTGTGCTTGCTCCTTTGCCGTTCCTGCCTGCCCAGGTGGGCTGCAAAATGCCCCCACCAAGACCCGGTGAGAATCCCTTTCTGACACCACAGCTCACGTCAGAGAGCGGTGATTTTTCACGCAGGAGAAATTCAAGCAGAGGGGAAAAGTTGAAGGCAACTCGAACAACCTCTCTGAGCACCACAGCAAAACTTCAGGCAGAGGATCTAATCAGAGACCTGGGTGCAGAGCCTGAGAATCTGAGTTCCATCTCTTGCACCAATCGTTTGGCTGGGATGCAGAGATCCCCACGCTCCTCTCACCCACAGCCCTTGTCCTGTGAGCTGCCCTGGTGACACTGAGCCACAATGCCAGCAGAGAGTGTGCAGACCACAGAGCTCCCTCCACCAGATGCTGCCCTGCATGGCAAGATGAAGCCAGGCACAGGCCAGTATCTGCCCAGAACAAAACCACGGTACCATGTTTTGACAATTCCTGTGGGATGGGGTAGGACTGAGAAAACCTGCTGCACAGAAGCTGTAAGACTTGGCAGCTCTGTTCACTGCAGTCCCTATAAAACCTAATTCAGTCTGCACAGAATCAGTGCCAAGCCCGACCGGTGGCCCCTCTTACCTGAATACTGCTGCTGCATCTGTGGTGGGCTGCAGGGTGATGGGGATTGTGGCATCTGATACTGTTCAGAGCCAGGTGGCTGAAGGAACCCCACCGAAGGGCTGTGAGACAGAGAGCACACTGGTGAGGTACCAGTGACGGGATGAAACAGCCTGCCCATCCGTGCAGTGCTTGAGACAGCTGCAAACAGCTGCCTCTGGGGACCACTGTGTGCTGCTGTGTCCACAAAGCACTGGCTAGGCAAGCCAGGGCTGGGCAAGCTCAGGAGATGACCAGCATCTCTGGTGCTCAGCCACCTCCTCCAGCTGCAGGAGAAGGATGCTGTGCCCTTTCAGTAAGGCAGCAGGACCCCTTCCTCCCCAAGGCAGGCCAGAGACACAGAAGCCTTACCTGGTGCCGTTCTGCTGGGCAGCTGGGATGACGCTGTAGTAGATAGGTACCCCTCCAGCCTGAAGCCCCCCCTGAACAGACTGGCTGGCTGGTACGAGCACTGGCTGCTGGAAGGGCTGCTGAACTACACCCTGTGACTCACTGGCTACGGGAACCTGTGCAGGGTGGAAAGAAGCAGCTTTGTGGAACAAGATAACAGAGAGCAGGAAGAACTGGCCCAAAGAGACACTAGTGAAGTCCATACAAGGTAGGAGAGATGCCAGATGGTTGACTGCTGTAGCCCATGGTGACCTTGCCCAGCCAAGGGCAGCCCCTCCCAGCTCTTTGAATACAATGGGGAAGGGACCATCCACACTGAGTCCTCTTTCTCAAGTCATGTCCCACACACACCCACAAGTGGATGTGCCCACCCCAAGCTGGCAAGCAGGCACCATCTTCTCAAGGCAAGTCTTCATCTTTGTCACTCAGGCATGGGAACAGGGCATCTCCTGCAAGGCCCACCCAGGTGAGGCCCCCTCCCCAGCAGCCCCTGGTGGGAAAGCAACTGATGCCTACCTGGTATGAAGGCAGTGGAGTGTACTGGACCATCAGGCCTTGCATCTGGCTCCCCATACCGTTCCTCTGGCCGCTGAGAAGGCCAGGAGGCTGTGCCTGCTGCACTCCCATCATACTCTGCATCTGGCCCCCCATGCTGTTCCTTTGGCTGCTGAGGAGCCCGGGGGGCTGCGCCTGCTGCACTCCCATTACACCTTGGTATGTTTGCTGCTGGTTGGACATCATTGGCTGTAAACCTGTTGAACAGGATTTAAATGGAGCAGCTTCCCAGCTGGCCACAGGAGACAGCCTAAGACTGGGCATAAAAGGGCTCAATTACCCCCATCGCTCATTAAAGAGTGGGAAAAGGGCTTCCCAACCTAAAGAAGAGGCTCCTGACTTTTAATCCACCTTCAGTGCCTGCTACATGCTGAGAGGGAGGGAAAGGCCAAGTGTCAGCCTTCCTTTGCACAGTCAAAAGGCTCTATGTAGTCAGCACGTCCAGCAAGGACCGAACACAAGGAAGAGACAGCCTGGCCCCAGACAGTGCAAGGGAGATTCTTAAGACCAAATGGAAGTGTCAGGAAAGGGCTATGAACCCCGTCCCCACTTCTACGACCCCTTACCAGGCTGCTGGGACTGCTGGGGGAGCTGCTGAGTGCGCTGGGAGCTGTAGGCCACTGGGTGACTGAGAGATCGGTATTGCTGGCTGGAGTTCGGGTACTGCCCAGGAGGGTAGTAAGAAACCTGAATCTGTGAGAACCAAGAGAACACAGCGATGAGAACACAAGAGGGAGTGGGACCAAGAAAGCTGGTTCCCGAGGACCACTCTTCTCTCTCACCTGGCCTGGCTCCTGCCAAGGGAAACCAACCAGGGCTTTGGCTCTGGCCAGATGAGAGGTCCTGAGGGAACCGCAGCCCCTTCCCGCTCCTCCCAGCCTTTCCCAGCACAGTAGTGCAAGAGCACAGTAGGCACAAATCTCCAATTCTCACCACAGTTCAGGGGAACAATCCTAGAGGTCACAGTGCCCTGCAGGACCCCAAAGACAGCTTAGAAGTGTCAGCCCTGAACCACGTCATTGTCCCTCCCAAAACAGGAATGGCCAGAGGGGTCCCCAGAGAAGTGCTGAGAGAGCTCAAAGTAGTAAGAGGCAGAGATCATCCTGTGTTTAGGATGGGGCACAGTGACCCACAGCCTGGACCCCTGCGTATTCATCACAAATCAGCATCAGGAAAAAAGGGGACCCACTCTCAACTAACTGTTTTCAGGTCAAGGCACACATCCCCCCAGCCTTGCGCGCGTCCTTACTTGCTGGGGAGGCTGAATGTAGCCCTGGGGCTGCAGCACCTGCTGAGTAGGGGCCGTGTGCCCTGAGGCAGAGTAGTTGGAGGTGGGAATGGGCTGCCCAGGGGTTGCCATGATGAATCCTGTCTGTTGAGGATGCTGCGAGACGAGGGATGACTGGAACATGGCCGAGGAAGGATCTGGTGCTTCCGTAGAGCCCTGTCGGCTGAGGCTGATCTGCCCGAAAGGGTTACTGAGCTCGTCGGCCTGCATTGTGGATAAGTGGGAAGGATGGAGGAGGACAGCATGTAGGACAACAGCACACAGGACACAGCTCTGCTGAGTAGACTGCAGCCCCATTCTCCCTAGTCTGTCTGGAGGAGCTTGCCCAATACAGGTCCTCAGAAATGAGCCACAGACAAAGAGCATTCTGCAGGACAGGGACTAGGGATGTGCGAGCTGATGGGGGGGCTCAAACGCTCAGTGGACACTGGTGACATGGAGGGCCCCACACAGCCAGGGGTGGCCTCATCCCAGAGGCTGCGTCCCATGGGGCACACTGTTCCCAAAAGACCTGTCAGAGACAACACAGAGGCTGATGGAGACCACAGGGCAGCCGTGGCCACTGGACCCCAGCACCGGGCACAGGCATTGCTTTCTGGTGGAGTTCTGGGCTTGGCATTCCCCAGGTTCTTTCCAGCCACGTCAGCTGTGCTCAGCACTGGTGGGTCTCACAGCATCAGGCATCCCACTGCCTTGACCCCACTGCAGTGCAGAGCCTCGTGAATCCCAAACCCACTGGGTGCAGTGTCCACGACATACCTGGGTAGCAAAAGCTCATACAACACAAACACAGCACATGGTTACAACAGAGACAGTACAGAAGAGGAAATGGGCTTTATACCAAGTTGTATTGCTGGGGTGGAGAGACTGGCAAGAGGACTTGGGGGCAGGAGCTTGGAGAATACTGAACAGGCTGCAGCGCTGTGACCGGCTAAGACCAGCAGAAAGGGAGTGGAGGAGAGAGATTTGGGAGAAGGAAGGGTGTGGGGTGGGAGGGAGGAGGTGAGAAGGATAGGAGGAGGGAGAGAAAGAAGGAACAACAAGATTAGTCACCTGAGCCACTTGCAAACACACAGAGAGGGGCAGTGCAGAGGGCTGGAAAGCACAAAGACCAGAACAGGGTCAGATTCGTCTCGCTGAAGACACACAGCTTGACCAGTTGCTCTGTGGAAGCTGTGAAGGCTGACCACGTCTGCAAAGCAGCTCCAGCCTGGCGTGAACAGTGACAACAGTTCGCAAAGGCCAGCAGCAGCCAACAGCAGCAGGAGAGCTGCTTCCTCCGGCGCCACCTCTGCGTCTAATCCAGTCCCCCTGCCACAGCAGGNTCTGCTAACCACCCCCATTCTGATCCACCCCAGGATGCTGTTGGCCCTCTTGGCCACAAGAGCACATTGCTGGCTCATGGTCATCCTGCTGTCCACCAGGACCCCCAGGTCCCTTTCCCCTACACTACTCTCCAACAGCTCAGTCCCCAGCCTATACTGGTCCCTGGGGTTGTTCTTGCCCAGATGCCAGACTCTACACTTACCCTTGTTCTACTTCATTACATTTCTCCCCGCCCAGCTCTCCAGCCTGTCCAGGACCCTGTGAACGGCAGCACAGCCTGCAAGGCTGTCGGCGACACCACCCAGCTCTGTGTCATCAGCAAACTTGCTGACAGTGCCCCCTGATCCCTCATCCAAGTCATCAATGAATAGATTGAACAGGACTGGTCCCAGCACCGACCCCTGGGGCACTGATACAGGCCTCCAGCCAGACGCTGTCCCATTGACCACCACTCTCTGACTGAACCATCAACCACATGAAAAGACTTTATCCAGGACTTCAACCATCAAAACATCCAAAGTATAAGATACAGAATAAAACTCGAGCCAAAACAGTGACACTGCATGAGCCCCACAAGCCTGCAGTGAGCTGAGACCTCCCACCCAGGGCACGGAGATTGGTCCCAGCCATGCTACAGCTCAAGACAGACCCTGGCCTTGCGCTAGCCTCAGCACTGGGTCTTGGCTACCTCAGGGAAACACCTCGTCTGTAGAACTGAAATGTTTCCCTTGAGACTCATTACCCTCCGCAAACGGATCCCCAACCCTGGAGCCAGTCCAAGGCTCAAGAGCTACAGGCTCTCTGCATCTTCACATAGATGGCAGCAGACAGCAAGCTGCTGTTCACATTATCTGCACTACAAGTTGTCTGAAGAGGCTTATTTCCTCCTACCATCCCAGCCAACTGAAAACACACAGAACAGCCCAGGTTGGAAGGGACCAACCACAGCGTAACTTGCCATTCCTTGCTGTAGGAGACATGTACGAGATGAGGCACCAGAAAGGATCCACACAAACCTCACAGCAGGCTAAGAGCAGCACTGACATGCTGCTCTGAAGAGGGCAGGACAGGAAAGTCCTCCCACACACACTGCTCCAACTCTGCACCCACTCAACGTAAAGGCAGCTTTGCTTCCCAAACCAGGGCTGGCTCACACCCTTTCCCATCCTGCAGGGATACAGGTGCAGCTCTTGTACTGTGGTTGTTCACAACCTCAGGAGCACAACTATGTAGGAATGACAGCCACAAGTGCTTTCCAGAGAGCTCTGCCCTCAGAAATAGCTCTGCAGGATGTGGGTTTAATTTGGGGAGGATCTGGAGAGCATGCCCAGGCACAGTTCCAGGTCAGCCTCTCCTCTGGATGTCAGGTGACCAGCAGTGGGATTTTAGTGCTGGGGAGCTCAAACTCAGTTACTGTCTGTTAAGTCCCTCACCAGGAAGTCAGCTGGTTCCAGAACATAACCCTGATACCCAGCAGATGTGGAAGAGGCTGGCAAGCTGAGACCTCATACAACATCATATTTGGGCACAGCACAGCCCCCGACCTCTTGCTCCCTGCCAGTGGCACAGAAGGACTGTCACTGTGTTACAGCCCTCTGGGCTTATGCTGGCTCTGCTTCCATCTCCTGCCTGTGTGCCCAAGGAGCTTCCTGAGGCTTGGATCCTGCATCGTAACTCACCTGGGACATCATATGGTTACTCATGGCTGGCTGCTGTTGGGCTGCGGGTGGAAGTCCTTGGGGCTGTGGTGGTGGCTGCTGGGGTGGCTGTGGCTGAGGCTGCTGGGCTGTGCAAGGTAGGAGGCCACGGCTGGGCTGCGAAGAAGGGGATTGGCTGCATGCTTCAGGGGCACCTAGTACCAAACCTTGAACAGAGAAAGGCACGGCAGGGTTGGTGCTGAGGAGAGAAACACTGATTCCTTACCGGGGAGGGTGCTGGTAGATCCTGTCACTACCTCCTGTTCTGCAGCCAGACTGCATTCTCTCTGCTGTCCGCATGGGAGCTTCCATGGAGCACAGGGTGAGCAGCAGGCCAAGCCACCAGTTTGCCTCTGCTCCTCAGCAAACCCCAGGTGATTGTCCCTCCTCTCCACGGCCACGTACACACACGCACACTGACCCTTCACAGCTGGTCACAGCATCTTCTCCCCCTGACCTGTGCATGCCCTGCTCCACTGGGAAGACCAGGGTGCAATTCTTGTTCCAGATCACTGGCATGAGCTGTACAGCTGTTATTCTTGGGAGTGAGCTCTCTGCCAGGTCACCCTCCCAGCAGATGGCCTATGGGGTGCTCCCCACACACAGCTCTTGGGTAGTTCATGTTTGTGTGAACCTTCAGGAAATCAAAAGGCCTTGGTGCAGGCAGGACTGGCACCAGGAGGCAGTGAGAGATCGCTGCTTTATGGCCATACAGACCAGCACATGGGCATCTTGGAGTAAGGCTGTGGGGCAGCAGGCTGAAAGCAATTCCTTCCCATGGGAGGAGGAATCATTAGGGAGGAGCACGATACCTGCTGCAGGGCACCCATCTCTGAAGTGTTCAGTAGTTCAGTCTTACTTCCAGAAATAAGAGGACTCTGAAACCATTGCCTGGTGCCCAGCAGCTGCTATTTAACTACTTCTGCCTCTGATCTACTGCATTTCAACAGAGGATCTTCAGGCATTCTTCTAAGGGGATCTGTATCATCAGCCACGTGGTGCAAAGAAGGAAATAATTTGCTGACAGTGACCCCAGGGCTCAGTGCTGAGATGGGAAAGGAGCCCCAGAGTCCCTAGCACTTCCTCCTGCACAGAATAAATATGAGGGTAAGGCGGGTGGTGGATTTTTTCCCCCACATGTGAACATTTCTTAGCTTTCTTTTTCTTTTCTTCTCCCAAGCTATTTCTAATCACTTGCCATAATATAAAGCCTGGAGAGCAACTGGCTTCTGCTCCCAGAGGAGACCTGGAGGGAAAAATACAGAAAAAGCAAAGAGCAGATCCTTTCTCTGCCTTGCACACAGCCAGGACAGATCTTCAAATAACTGCTCCCATCAGCTGATGAATCAGTCCTGGAGGTGGCTGCAATAATCAGAGCAAGTGCAGGCCTGAGCACAATGGAAACAGGGTCCCAAGAGATGATGCAGGCACCGTCACACCGCAGGACGAATGTGTGCTTTTCAAAGACAGCCTGGGTGCTCAAACAGCAGTTGGGCAGCTTTTAAGTCCATCTCTTTCATTTGACAGTTGCCTCTCCTCCACCCCAGTAAAATGACAGCTTTCAAGCACCTGGGGAGCTGCTAGCGAATGGAAGGAGACAGTGAGACTGTGTTCTGGTTTTTGCTCACTGACACTGCACAGCAATTGTAAATGGCTATCACATGGCTCCTCAATTATCATCAGGCCATTAAAATGAGAGCAAAGGCCTGTGCGGCCACTTCCACAAATGTGTCTTGCAAGCAGTCAGCTGAAAATAAAGGACTCTGCTCCCCACTGATAGAAGGGCTGGTGCTCTGCCAAGTGCAGCACACATCCCCACAGGAAGCTATTGGTAACAACCCACTACCTGTGATGCCCCACAATACCATTCTCTGCGCATGGGCCACCCTTTCTGTTACCTAGACATGAAGCAGGCAAAGAGATGTATGATCCCAGCTCCTCTTGATGTTCCCCAGACCTTGAACTGCGTTCCACAGCTCTTGAAGAGCAGCAGGTCCAGCTCCCTGCTGCTATGTTTGCTCTCAGGAATACAGTGAATCATTTTGAGAGAACATCGTAGGCAGATACCAATTAGCACAGTCTTTGTCTGGTGAAACAGACTGTGTGTCTGATGAGACAGGCTAATCTGAAACACCTTTCCCTGGACCTCTTTGTTGGAAAGCCAAATGGCTCACACTAACTAGGTTTCCTTAGGACTGTGAGGGATTCTTCAGCACCTTAACTTGCACCACAAGAGAAAACTGGTAGCCTGAGCTCAAGGCTTTGGGACTAAACGATGTCCTTTGTCTTAGATAAGTCTACTAAAGGTAAGGAAGATCCAACGGTGAGTATGGAGAAAGCAGATGATGCACCATCACATCCCTGCCCAGGTACTGAAGGCATTCAGGTCATGCCAGCCGTGCCACATTTAACCAGTCACTGACCACAGCATGATGATCCTCAGCTCTCCAGCCTGAAGGCCAAGTGTGTTAGTTGCCCCGTGGCAGAAGATGTGCAAAGGAAACAGTACTGTACCTGCCCGGGGCGTTCTGCTGGCAGAGCTGCCTTTGCTGCTCCCAATGCTGTCCCCCCGTGTCAGGATGGAGATGCCACTGAAGCTGCTGGCTTTGGTAACTGGTGGCCGCAAGCTGCGGATGGAGCCATCTGAATCTGTGCTGCTCCACGGCCGAGGCTCCAGCGACTTTAACTCGCTCTCTGTGCTGCTCTGGCGGCTGCCCGAGGCCCGGTTCAGACTGTCCCGGTTGCCCCTGCAGAGATGGAAGAAGTTAGACCAACACCTCCAATGGGAAGGGGCAGCAGCAGGACCTGTAGGAAGTGCCCACTGGACTGGAGAGCCCAGGCAGCAGCTAAGCCTGGCAGCAGCTCCACGCAGTTGTGGAAGGACAAGGTAGCCTTGGAAGGAGCTTCTGAAGTGATGTCCTGGGTGCCCGGGAGCACATGAGAGCCAAAGAAAAAATGTCTCCTGGATAGCCAGCTCCTTCTACCTTAAGCTCTGCAGACAGCTCGTGGGGATGTTGAAAGGGGACAGGGCAGTGTCTGTTTGTGTTTGAGAGAAGGGACACGTCATGGCCTCATCTCTGTCTCATCTGCAAACTCTGATTCCTCAAGAACCCAGACTCTTCTCAAGCTGATTACAGCTAAGCTAGGACAATGGTCCTACTTCTTCTGCAAATGTTCTCCAAACTCCAGGCGTATTACCTCACCCTTGGTCTCTGAGAGCACTGCCCTAACAGGTCTGACCATGCCTTTCTCTCCATTAGCCTTGCCACAGCCTGTTTCCAAGCACGTCTGCCAGCAGAGAGCTCTCTGCAATCAGATCTGTGCTTCCACAGCATTATGAACACAGGACTCCCCAGGGAGTACCAGCTGTAACGCTCTGAATGCTGGGCTCTGAAGGCAGTAAGTCTCTGCAGCTCATGCAGGCATCATCTCCAGCACCACCAATGAGGGAACCCCAATCTCCTGAAGAGCTTGTGTATCTCTGTCCAGACCTTAAAGTGGTCCCAAGGCCCACACACCCTCCCTCTCGCCACTGTGGGAACCATGAAACAAAGGCAGCAGGTTAATGAAGCTCTTTAGGGCAAGAAAAGCTTCTGTTTCAGTCCTGGCTGCAGCTCAGCTCCTAAAGCTTCAATCACATCAGCACTGGGAGTTTTGCCACTTTCAGGTGAGTTTCACAGCAGTCCCATGGCTGCTCTGTACACTGTACCTCAGGCCACGACCACCACTGGCCCACGCAGACTCCAGGACACAGTCCCTGTACCTGTGCTGAGGACACCTGATCTTCCACAAGTGTCCCTCCACGAACAGCTGGACTGAGGAGAGCAGCACAGCTGTTTGTGCTTTAGATCCTCCTGTCCTGTTCACACACAGCTTCATCTCTAGAGCTTTGGCTATTAAACCAGAGGACTGCAGGTGTGACAGTCTCTCTATTTTCATCATGTTCTTTATTTTCATAACTCCAGCAGTCTCCTGCAGCAGAGGTATGTGCAAGGTGACTTGTCACATCAGCTCCATCCTTCCAGCCCTTTCATCCACAAGAAAACTACTTAAGGAAATGCTGCTCAAACACGTTCCCAGTGCCCTCTGCAGCACACTCGAGTTGAAATGGATGCCTGAGTCACTTTATTACCACCATTAAGTACTCAGCCTTCATAATCAAGGATTAGGGACAAGCCCCTTATGTGGATGCTGATCCTGCCACTGTATGAGCAGGGGCTTTCCTATTCTTTTGGAAAACCAGAGTCAGAATGGTTTGAAGATTACTGGGATTCTCTTGTTTCCCATCCTTCCCTGCCATTCCCACCTTCCACCCCTCCATTTTAATTGATGAATCAGCAAAAAAGGGCTAAGAAACTGATGTTACAAAAAATACAGCTCTGGTAACTTCACAAGCAGCCACACACAGGGCAAACTTACTCAGCAGGAAAATGTACAAAGTCAGTCACAGAGATACCTAAAAATCTGCCTCCGCTCGTGAGAACTAGAAGAAAAGCCTTTTTTGGAGATTCTGTTGGTTAACATCAGAAAAAAGCATCATTACAGAGTCATGCAGCCCTCTGCTAAGCAGTACTAACCTGCTGTCGGTGAGATATCCATTCTGGCCAGTCTGGAAGCACAGAAAAGATGTGGAGATGGGAAGGAAAGAAAGAAAAGAGACTTGGTAACTTTGAAAGCAACAAACCCAGCCAATTTTAAAGCAAAACATAGCAAAGCACTAACAGGATGGGACTCAGACACAGCTTGTGTTGTGCACCAGTTACATAGTCACACGGGAGGTGTGTGGAGACTTGGGCACACCAGTCTCATTTGGCTCTCCACCCAGCTCCATGTAAGCTGGAACACAGGAGGTTCCACATCAATATGAAAAGGAACTTCTTCATGGTGAGAGTGACAGAGACTCCTCCAGGGGGGTTGTGGAGTCTCCTTCTCTGCAGATGTCAAAAGACCGCCTGGATGTGTTCCTGTGTGACTGGATCTAGGTGATCCTGCTGTGGTGGGGGGATTGGACTAGATGAGGTCCCTTCCACTCCTTAATGTTCTCTGATTCTGTGATTAGGAACCTTTCCTGATACCTGCAGCTCTGAGATCTTGCAAGAGTTTGCCATTCTGAGTCCTCACCTTGATGCTTCATTGCCTTAGGGCAGCTTTGATGGTAACTGTCACAGAACAGTCAAGGCCAAACATAAAACTTTCAGCAAACATTTGTTTGCTAAATGCAGGCACAACTACCAGAGCCAGGAAAAAGAAGGCAGAGGGCTCACAGCTAGCCCAGCCCACCCTGAGATAGTCACCCCTGCCTCTGGAAAGCACTAAGCACTGGCTCAACCCCTGAATGCAGAGCAAGACTAAGTACTTGCCCACCCAGTGTTGCCCTAACATGGGACAGTACCTGTCCAGGACTATCAGCAGAGCTGGTTATTAACACGTCTGGATGGCTCTGGGCCTGTGCATGTTAAGGCTGGAGAGTCCACAGCTGATGCCTGGGAATGTGACTAGGGACTCAGCAAGGTGGCTGCCACAATGTCCTCCTTGGGCAGGCACGCTGCCACTCCCACCAGAACAAATGAAAGGTGTCATCCTCAAGATGCTCCAAATCAGCAGGCAAGGAGCTGGACTTAGAACACTACCCATGGCAGACGGGCACTTGAGATTGTCCCCGATTCCACCGTTTGCCACTTGGCACGACCTGGAGAGCTGCCTCCAGCTGGCAGACAGTACTCCACACAGCAGACACTCTGAGCCAGGAACACAGATCTCACTGGGAGCCACAGATCTCAAGGAAGCCATAACCAGGCTGGACACTTCATAAGAGAGTCAATAAGCACACTGCCTAAATTCATCCTGTACAGGCCAGCACAGTGTGTTCAGGAAGTGGAAACTGCAGCCCTGGACAGAGCTGAGGGAGCTGCTGCTCCTTTCAGGTTCACTGGTTGATTTGCTAGTCATCCCAGAAATGCTGCTGCACAAGCTTTATAACCCTGCTGGGCAGCAAGGAGCAAATCTCCATCCTCTGCCTGTTCCCACATGTCTACGCGTCCCCAAAACTGGCAATTTAGGGAAGAAGCAGACTCAGGAGAGGAAGTGTGGTCCTGCTGTTTCAAGGACGTCTTAGACATCTCTGTTAGGAGCTGGAATTCATTGGTAGATCCCAAGAACACCAGTAAATTTGCAGAAAAGGCAGTAACAAGAGCTCACTCTTAGAGTAATTCAAGGAAACCTTGTGCCACAAAGTTCCAGGAGGGTACGTGGCAGGCGAGTCATCCAAGCTTACCTCTCGTGCAAATATCCGCTCCCTCACCCGCTGATACTCTTCCTCTCGCTCTTCTATAGATTTGCTCCTTCTCCCATCCTGCAAGGGGAGTCTGATCTGAAGGGACAAACATATCTCAGCAGGTCAGCAGTTGCCAGTGGGAGCGTGGGCACGGTCAGCTGCTGATATTTGTACGGGGCAGTGGAAGTGGATTGCAGAGTGTGTGCACGGTGCCTGAATGCAACGACACAGCCTCTGCCTTTGAAGCTGCCTTCTGGATACTTGTGTCTAGGGATGGACACTCTGGAGGTCTCAGTGCACTTTGCCTCCTGGATCAAGCCTGACTCTGCCCAATTCAGATCAGGAATACAGCCATGTGCTTCTGAAAGACAGCCTGGTCTCAGGGGTCAGAAGTTACAGGCCACTCTTTGGAGCCCACAGCAAACTCCTGCTCTGTCAAGAAGTCTGCTCTGTTGGTAGCTGCATCACCTGCAGAGCACCACCACAGAGAAACCAGAAACTGATACTGATTGCAGTGACCAGCTCCCCATACCTTCTCTGGAGATGTTTAAAACCTGCCTGGATGTGTTCCTGTGTGACTCGGTCTAGGTGATCCTGCTCTGGCAGGGGGATTGGACTAGATGATCTTTCGAGGTCCCTTCCAATCCCTGATGATTCTATGATGCTGATGGCTTTAGTCCAGAAACACGACCCAAAGCAAAGGGACAGTGGTATGCTGGGGTGATGTAAAGATGGGAGCTACAGAAGCAAAGACCTCGACTGCCCTGGTTAAGAGGTCCCCCATTCTCTTGCCCCATTTTTGATGTTAAAAATTAAGTCAGACACAGGCTGGGAAAAAGAACTGCAGACCAACAAGCTAGCTCTGTGTTCTGGGTGTGGTACCACCTGTGACAGCCCGAAGGCAATTTGGGCAGGTTTTTAGCGCTGCTGACTGGCAGTGCCACGGAGCTCAGAGTGGTTTATTCTGCTGATGGTTTCCTTCCAGCAGCATTGAAGGTTTCTGATGACTTCACAGCTTGACTCACTGCAAGCCCCAGGGAGAGATGCCTGGCAACACTCATCTCTGGGCCACTTCCAAGGAAACCTTAGCTAAAGGCTTTGCCCTAAGGCCTGGCCCGAGCCCCCAGCTGGTTTTCAGGGCACAGAGAAGCACCTCCACGTAGAATCCACATAACTGTTGATGCACTTCCACAGTATTTTGTAAAGTGTTCATGATGTATCTAGATGCTGCTGCTAAAGTGGAAGCTTCTATTAAATAACTGCAGGAAACCCAAGAGAAATTTACAGTTGTTCTCATCTATGAAAAGTGCGTTTGACTGTCACACGAGTGTGGAGCTACCCTGTTACCACTGCTTACCTGATTATCATCTCGGTCCATGCTGGTATCGTCTCGTTTTAGGATAAACCTCTGTGGGAACTCTGAATTCTTCTCATCTTTGATGTGCTCAGAGAACCTCTGCTCAGGTCTGCAGGAAGAATCAGTCCTCGTTACAAGGACAAAAATAGGCACAGAACTGTCTTCATAAAGCCACTGCTTTGCAGGGAGTGAGGGGATGTGAAAAGTTTGTGTTCAATTTCTCCTCTGTCTGATGGCCACAAGAGCTCCTGCCCCTTCTCTGAGAGCTAAAGAGAGGTAGGGAGGGTTTGCAAACACAAATGCTTCAGACTGGAAGTGAAGCATTCCTCTAGAGAGATGACCTGCCCTTCTCACAGAGCAAAAATGTGGCATGGAATCTATCCTGCTCTGACCACAACAAGGCTCTGTGCTTGGGGAAAGAGAAGGGAAAGGGAATGTCAGCCCAGTCGTGTTCCCTCTCTTCCTCCCCCTTACATTCGCGTGTTACTGGTCTTGTTGATAATGACTGCCTTCCCAGTTTGGTCAACGTTATGGTCCATGCCAAAGTAGGCAGCTACACGGTGCAGGAGCATCCTATGGTATGAGGTCATCTGAGGGAACTTCTTAAACTGATTGCTGAGAAGAGGGAAGAAAGTGTTAGAATTCAGAACACCTTGAAACAGACAACAATAACCTGACACCAAAAGAGAGATCAAGACCAGAGGTGCTTTAAGTGGGTCCCAGATCAGGCCATGCCATCTATTCCAAGCAGTTAGTTATGACTCAGGTGCAGCTGCTCACAGTGAGAATGAGCATGGAGTTACACTGCTTTGCAAGATAGAGCTGGGGCTGATTTGAGGGCTCAAGATGAATAGGCCTTTCCTGAAACAAGACCAGCTTGTGCAGAAATACATGTTTGTGTCTAAGCAGGACAGGAGCCAGAATTACCACTGATATTGTCACTTCTCTGATCCTAACAGACAGAGATGTTGGCAAGCTCTGTTGTGGTCACCAATTCTAGCTCACATTTCTTTATGTGAATATTCTGTCCCTGGTTTCTCCATCCCAAGATTATGCCAGGAAGAGAAGCACAGCGGCGTTAATCGTCACAGCGGATGTGCCGTTACAGCAACTGATACCCACTCAACAGGATACTCAGAAACCTTGTGTATGGACAAAAGGAGGTGGAGAGAACAGGCCTCCTCCTCAGGATGTCCAAAAGACACACTCCCTTCTCCCCTGGGTGCCCAAGCTCCTGAACTGGATGGTACAAATCTCTTTTGCCTGACACAAGCTTCTCGGTCACTTACTTGTTATCACTAATAAATTCCAGAATCTCCTGTTCTAACTTTAGTAGCATCATTCTATCCCTGTCAAGAAAAGAAAAAGGCCACCTTTAGAGACAGTGAATCACAGCTTTCTCTGCTTGGTACCCTGCTCCTTGCAACCAAGAAAAGCACCGACTACTCGGAGCAGGCAGTCCAACTGACCAGGCTTCACGCATCCTCCATAGGAATCAACAGGAAAACTCTGCTTTTTCATTCAGAGCAAATTACCAGCCAGATTAAACTGGCAAAACAGTTGTTCTGCTAATGATGCCTGGCTTTTGGTAACGCCGAATCTCTGCTCTGCTAGAAGCTCCTCTGGTAGAGAGCTTTGCTATTCTCACGCCGGCATTCGGCTTGATTACATTGGACACCGACACAGCAGTGGTTCCTTCAGAGGTTTGTATCTGACAGCCATTTACAGGACGTGTTTTAAAGCAATCAGGATTCCTTCCTGCTTGCATTCAAACAAATTACTGTTCTTCTTTCTCTCTCTTCACAACACACACTCACACGTTTTGGTGGACTGCCGGACATGAAATTACAGTCGTGCTTTTTGTTTCCCATCCCGCCCTCCAGAGACACTTTCTGAACTCAAAACCACTCAAACACACTTGCAGGTACTTTGTGTAGCTGCTGTAGTTCTGTTCCCAAGACACATGAATGCTCACATACACCCGTACACGTGCACGAGCGCTAGGGGTTTAAGAGTCAGTTGAAGCACGGGTCGCCAGGTACTCCCACCCTTCCCTCCATCAGCAAGTTGTCTGACTAAGGGCTTACCTTGGATTTTTTTTCAGTGTATTTACTAAGAATTCATGCAGATCTATTCCAGTGGAGTCTGTGTATTCCTGGCTGGAATCTGAAACAAAACCAGCAGAAGAGCAAGTTAACAAAACGCTGCAACAGAACAGAATGAATGGAAGTACTGTGTCTGGTTTTGGGCACCTCGATACAAGAGAGATGTGTCCTCGCAGTCTGGGGGTTCTAACTGACAGGAGGCTGAATATGAGCCAGCAGAGTGCCCAAGTAGCCAAGAAGGTCAATGGCTTCCTGTCCTGGATTAGAAACTGTGTGTTGAGCAGGAGTAGGGAGGTGACTGTCCCCCTGTACCCAGCACTGCTGAGTTTTTGGCACCTCAGTACAGGGGAGACATGGAGGTGCTGGAGTGAGTGAAGAGTTGGGCAACAAAGCTGGGGAAGGGCCTGAAGAATAAATCTTATGAGGAGAGATTGAGAAAGTTGGGGCTGTTTAGTTTGAGGAAAAGGAGGTCAAGAGGAGACCTCATCGCTCTCTACAGCTATCTGAAAGGCCATTGTAGAGATCTTGGGGCTGGTCTCTTCTCACAGGTCATTGGCGACAGAACCAGAGGGAAGGGCTTCAAGCTCCAACAAGGGAGGGTTAGACTGGACATCAGGAAGAAATTCTTCACGGAAAGAGTGGTCAAGCACTGGAATGGGCTGCCCAGGGAGGTGGTTGAATCCCCATCCCTGGATGAGTTTAAAAGTTTCTTAGATGTGGTGTTGGGGGATCTGGTTTAGGGGTGACCTTGTAGAGTAGGGTTGATGGTTGGACTTGATAACCTTTTTCCAACCTGAATGAGTCTATGATTCTAGGATAATCTTACATCTCAGCACCTGTGGTGGGTTTTATGAAACTCCCCAACCCGCTACATCAACCTAAACTGAAAAGTCTATACAACGGGTCTCCCTGGCTTTGCATCTGCACCTTTGGAAAGCCACCAGATGACTATAAACTGTGCAGGAAGTCTGAGTCTGTTGGCACATGCCAAAGCAGAGAACCACCCCTCTCCCTTCCCATGTTTTGTTCCAGAAAGGATGTTATAAAAACAATACATTCCCATACAGCCATCAGCAGAGACAACTGCTCTGCCTCCAGCAAGTGCACCCCTGGACAGCAGAATCCTTCAAGTATGTAAGTCAGGACCTGCCCTGTTCAAATGAGCACCTGACCTCGAGACAGCATTTTCCTTGGTGCCTTTTCTTTGTTCTTGTCTTTTTCTTCTTTCTCAGCCCCATCTTTTGTGGACTTTTCCTCTTCCTTGTCAGAGGGACAGCTAACATGCAGCTGGATGATGTCCTGGAGTAAAACAAATGAGGCTGGTCTGAGCCACTTGGACACTCCCTGGAATCACTGTCATGGCTGGAAATGTTTGCAGCTGAGAAAGGCATCATGGAAAGGCCAGGGATTCAGGTCATGGACCCTTCCCCACCCCTCTGCTTTTATGTTCTGTGGTTCTGCAGCACCACAACGTGCACTTACAGTTGCTTCAGAAATCTTCACAGTCACTGTACAGTTCGAAGCAAAACTCAAAAGACAGGAGAGCAGCTTCTGGAACCAGGAGCCTCAACACTAGGACTGTGAGGCCAAGTGCACCAACTGCCAAAAGGTGAGGTGGTCTGAGCAGTACTCAGTCAATGGCCTTGTCAGTGGCAAATACAGAGGTCTGCCACCACAGATCTAAGCTGGTGACTCTGCACAGTGCAGCACTGTGTCAGCTCAACAAAGATGGGCTGTAGCTGGCCGCAACCTCGTCTGCAGTGAGCCAGCTCAGTTCTCCTCACGCTCAACCATCCTGTGCTTCTAAAGCTTGCGTGGGCAGAGAAAGTTCAAACGATCCGCACTTGCCAGGGGCACAATTTCTGAGTGTCTCCATGACTCCTGTCCCCCTTCAAGCTTCAGCTTCCCTGTTACCATCCACAGTGACTACAGACAGGGACCATGTCCACAGAGCACTGCGTGTAACTTCTCTGTGAGCTGTCAGCTCTCAGTCACTGCAGCCAGAGCTGCAAGGAAAGGGCTTGAATAAAAACTTCCTTTCCATGGTCAAAGCCCCAGGGCCTCTGTGAAGGCAAATTCCATTTCGGGGGACACACAGCTGCACAACTTGAGGAGTTGTGTGTGCCCAGTGAGTTGGTGAAGGTGACTCCTTGCAAGAGAAGAGTTGTGACCATACAAGTACAAGCAGTGCTCACAGGCACAATGCTTCCCTCCAGAGCAGCCTCTGATGGGAAATTCTTGTGGCTCTCAGAGGCACAAGGTCCTCCAGTGAGACCCAGCTTTGCTGAGCTTCTGCACTCACTTGTCTCATTCCAGGCCTACCTGGGACTCCAGCAGCCCATCTACAAAGGGGCTAGACGATTCTTCGCATACAGCCAAACTCCTGACCAGTTTAAGCTTTGAGTTAGACTGGAGAAGAAAAACAAATAGTGAGGACATCTCGTTCAAAACACAGACACCTAAGTTCACCCTGATGCATGACCAAGTCACTGGTAACTAAACTGCTAAAGAGGATGACTCCAAACCAGCTTCTTGCAGCACACATGAGCATGCAAAGGCTTGGAGTCATAAAGTAAATCAGTTGTTTTCTTCCTTCAGTCTTTGTCTATGATTTGGACCAACCAAATTTTAGATGAGAAAGTTCACTGCCTTAATTCACTGCCTTTGAGCTCTTCAGCCACAGCAGTTCCAATTCCAGCTTATCTGCTCCCCTTGCGGCAATAATTAAAGCCATTAACAAAGGACAGAGCCAACACCAACTACTTTATTGTTTTTTGAGAAGACTGTAACTGTTCTTAATTAAAAGTCTGTCACCCCTTTCACACTCTGCCTGCACAACCCAATGACTTTTGGTTATTATGGGTAATGCAGTGGCACTTAGAGAAAACACCTAAAATAAAATCTGCACTTGCAGCCCTGCTGGCAAGGAGAACAAACAGGAGAAGAAGACATCAGCCACTCAGATGAGATAACAAGCAGGATGTAATGACAGGACAAGGGGCAATGGGTGTAAACTGGAACACAGGAAGTTCCACATCAATAGGAGAAGGAACTTCTTCCCAGTGAGGGTGACAGAGCACTGGAAGGGGCTGCCCAGGGAGGTTGTGGAGCCTCCTTCTCTGGAGAGGTTTAAAACCTGCCTGGATGTGTTCCTGTGCAGCTTGGTCTATGGGATCCTGCTGTGGCAGGGGGATTGGACTGGATGATCTTTTGAGGTCCCTTCCAATCCCTAATGTTCTGTGATTCTGTGAACACTATGGAGAAAGGCCTGAGGTGCACAGACCATCCTAACACTGGTAGCACACCTCAGCTCAGAATGGCCATAAGAAAGGGTCGTACCTTGGCTCTTTTTCTGGCGTGTCCATGACTTGAAGTTCGCCTCTGTGGAGAGCAGAGAGAGAAGGGAAGACGCTTAATCTGAATGTGCACACCATAAACTGGATTTGCTGTGCGAGGCAACACGATGGACTTTCAAAACAGAGAGCAATGGGGCAAGTAGGAGAGGGTCCAGCTCTTGCTTACCTGAGATTCCTGGCGCACACTGACCTCCTCCCCCCCATCCTTCTCCACCTCCTCCTTGCTTGGTGACCTTGATACATATTTGGTTTTGTTCACAGATTCCTCAACCACCTTTTTTTCAGACTCCTTCATTATTTCCAGAGACTCCTGTGTGGTGTTGCTGTTTGACATCTTCAGAGTCCTACAACGTGGCAACGGGCACCTGCCGAAATACGTGACAGAACGGGTAGAAGAGAGTCAGGGGTTGGAGAGAGTTTCTATCTGGGACAAACTTTTGTACATACAGGTTGTTAACTTTCTTGTAACTCATCTTGTGTGCAAACACCCTTAACTAAGCACTCCAGTGACAGCCCACCCACTCACCCCCTCGGATGCAGCCCCTTGCAGCACTTGGCTTGATGGGACCTTGCAGAAGCTCCATGATTCACTCCAAGGCTCTGGAGACAGTAATGACGTTAAACGAAGCCTCTGAGGTCCCTGGTGCAGCACTATGCTAAGTTCTTTGTCAGGAGAAAGAGGCTGAGGGTAGTTTTAACGCCAGCAAACATCCAGGAGCATGGGATTCAGTCAGTGAAATACAACTCAAGCAACTGCAGGAGGAGTGCTCTGCCTCAAGACAAACAACCTGGTGAGGAACACCTTGAGTACTGGGTCCAGTTTTGGGCACCTCAGTTCAAGGGAGACATTGAGGTGCTGGAGTGAGTGAAGAGTTGGGCAACAAAGCTGGGGAAGGGCCTGAAGAATAAATCTTATGAGGAGAGATGAAGAGAGTTGGGGCTGTTTAGTTTGAGGAAAAGGAGGTCAAGAGGAGACCTCATCGCTCTCTACAGCTATCTGAAAGGACATTGTAGAGATCTTAGGGCTGGTCTCTTCTCACAGGTCATTGGCGACAGAACCAGAGGGAAGGGCTTCAAGTTCCAACAAGGGAGGGTTAGACTGGACATCAGGAAGAAATTCTTCCTGGAGAGAGTGGTCAGGCACTGGACTGGGCTGCCCAGGGAGGTGGCTGAATCCCCATCCCTGGATGAGTTTAAAAGTTTCTTAGATGTGGTGTTGGGGGATCTGGTTTAGGGGTGACCTTGTAAAGTAGGAGTGATGGCTGGCCTGGATGATCCCAAGGGTCTTTTCCAACCTGGATGATTCTATGATTCTAACAAACCTGCAGTTTTTCCCCCCAAATTCCAGCCAAGTCCTTGCAATTCATAAAATTCTCAGTGGAAACAGACAGGCACCAAAGACCTTGCTCTGGTTTGCCCTTGTGAAGTAAGGCAAGCCTGACATGTCTTCTCTAGCTGCCTATAGTTAGATACTTCAGGAAAAGTGGGAGTCAAACAACAACAGATTAGGAACAGAAAATAACACTTCCTGACAAAGTTGTGTTTAGTTGCTTCCTTTTCTCAAACCACTCTCCTGTGCCACAATTTCCAAGCATGTATGTGGCCTCAAATACCAGGTGGAGGAGAGGGCAAGAGCTTCCCAGTCTGCTCTTCTGGATGCTGAGCAGTGCAGATCCTGGCACTGCAGGGACCACTTGCTGCTCCCCATCCCTTCCTGGGACGGTCCCACCAGAGAGTGTGCAGCACTGCTGATGACCCCACTGGAAGCCACTTCCCTCTAGAATCACCGAGGTGTCCACCACCCAGCTGCAGGGCCGGCTCCTCATCCTGCCACGCTCGGCATCCAGCTGCTGCCAAGAGGAACCACTGTCGAGCTCCCAGCTCTGCTGCAGGCATGCTGCACAGGGTCTGCTCAGCGACAAAGCCTTCGCCAGGAACCAGGTGGGAAAAAGGAAAAAGAACTTGCTTGGCTTCCACAAGTCTCCTCAGCAGGATTTTGCAGGGTGTGAAGCTGGTAAATGCTGCCTCCCCCCCCTCTCTAAAATCACAGAACAGGAGGGACTGGAAAGGACCTCACAAGATCATCTAGTCCAATCCCCCAATGCTCCATGCTGTAGGAAACTGCTCCAGCCTTGTGTCCAGGTGGATCTGTAGCAGATTTGGGGATGGGAGGCAGCACCTGAACTGCCTCCTGAAGGAGGAATTCCTGCACTGAAATAAAGGAGCAGATTCTGAACAGCTCATTTTCTTTGCAACAGCTGCCCTGTAACGAATTCTTATCCCCAAGCCAAGGACCTCGGTCAAATCTGAGAACTTCAGCATCACAAAAAGGGGAATCTCACCAGTTTTCCTCAGAAAAGACAACTCGGAGCCCATGAATGAACATTTGTGGGCTGCCCCTCCTGCAAAAGCTTCTGTCCCTCACAGCTGCCCTGCTAGTGCTTCTCAATAGCACCACTTGCCAGAGGAGGTTTCCTCTCTGTATGAATGAATCAGTCCTGCTCCCCCAGGACAGCCGTAGGAGGCAGTGAGGGGGTGGCAGACATGATCTGCTGTGACAGACTGAGGCTTGCAGAGAAAGTGGAAGTTCAGAGGACTTCAGGTAGGTGGGACTGAGCTGTGCCTTGTCAGGGACATGCAAAGATACACAGATAGATTAAAGAGCCACAAAACCTGCATCAGGAAAGAGAACAACTGAGCAACAGAAGATGGAGATGAGCTGCCACTGATTTCTGGATTTAGGGCTGGGGGCTGTCAAAGTAAACAGGCCAGTGACAGCATGAACACTGAGCATGCTGGCCAAAGGTGAAGGGGTAGCTAGAGCAGGTTCACACCTTTCTCTTCACCCCAGAGTTGAACACCAAGTTCCACATCTGCTGTTTTCTGACTTCATGCAATGTGCAGCTGCTGAGCTGTGACACACAGGCAGCAGCTGGTCCTGGTCAGGTAGGGAATCGAGGCAAAAACCCTCTTGCATTTACAGTGAGGACGAATCCAGCAGCAAATCTGGGAACAGCAGGAAGACACCTGATAAAAATAGTCTTCCTGACCTGGCTTCTTGGAGTGCAGACGTGCAACTTCGAGGTAAATGAGGGTACCAAGGAAATACAGCTGCTTGGCTGTAGCTGCCTACCTGTGTGCTCCTGGTTACAGCCTGATGACAAGAGTCTTAAGCCACCTCTTAGTTTTCAGGGGGAAAGGAAACAAGTGTAAATGGGCTCCACTCCCTCAGTCCCTGTCCAAGCTGTGACCACTGGAACAGGTGTGCATGCCTACAGTCTTCTCACCTTGCTTCAAGGAGAAGAATCTCAACTCCCTTCCATTCCATCTCCCACTTTGATTACTAATAAAGGGTTTTTTTTTGCTTTCCAAGACTCATTCCAGAAGGCAACACAACAGGACATATAAAAATCTTACCAGACTCAGCCCAAGCCAACTCCAATAGAGTTTTCACTACAAGAAGGCTGCAGAGAAGAAACCCTGACACAGCTACAGCAACAGCTGCTTTCTCCATCCTCAGGCTGGTCATAAAACATAAAGAAAGTGGACTTAGAAACAAACCACATTCCATCCCATGATAAGCAGAGTAAGAGTGCTCTGAGGGCTCAGAAATAAACATCCCATGGCTGGATGCACTGTCAGGCAGGAGAGCCTCCACCACATTGCTTCCATGGGCAACTACAGTCAGTCCTGAGTGCTGGAAGCAAAACTGGGCAGGGGGAGCTGGCCCATCCCAAGAGGTTTTTCTGGTGCTACTGGTAATTAAAACCAACAAACCAGTGGGAGGGGAGGGGAAAAGCAGTGGCCTTTTTACAGCATGAGTGTTTCGCTTCACCCCTCTGAGTAAGGCTTCAGCATTAACATCATTCCTCACTAAGTTCCTCCTGCAGGAGGACCAGTGATGCTCTCGTGAACCATTTGCTTATTGGCTTCCAGGTGAGCCAATGGGAACCACCACTCCATGGCAACGGGCTCTATCACTAGGAGCAACCAGCCAAGTTTGTGGGGTGATTTAGATTCCCCCTCCTCTCTCCCCTTCCTGAGCACAGCGTCTGCTGTAGAAAAAGATTTTTACAGGAAAAAGTGGAGGCGTTGAGGTGGAGAGGATGCTGCAAATTTCAGGCACTGAAGCCTCCTCAGTTCCACCGACTACGTCAGGCGGTGCAGCGCTCCCTCTGCAACAAGGGATCTTCGGAGAAGTTTCTGTCTGCCCCTCTTCTACCAGGGCAGGGCAGGGGGTGAAACTTTTGCTGCATGAAAGTACACCTACCAGATTCCACAAGCAGCTGTAATAAAAGAGGATGAGCAACAAAGGTCATGTAGCTTCTGAAACATCTCCCCCCACCCAAGGCTTTATCTGGGCTTTCAGTTTGCTCTGCAAAATGCAGGGCTGGGGCACCTCTCCTGTGAGGCCAGACTGAGGGAATTGGGGCTGTTCAGTCTGGAGAAGAGGAGGCTCCCAGGTGACCTTATTGTGGCCTTCCAGCATCTGAAAAGGGCTACAAAAAGGTAGGGGAGGGGCTTTTTAGGGTGTCAGGTAGCGACAGGAGTAGGGGCAATGGAGCAAAGCTGGAGATGGGTAGATTTAGAGTGGATGTGAGGAGGAAGTTCTTCACCATGAGAGTGGTGAGAGCCTGGAATGGGTTGCCCAGGGAGGTGGTTGGGGCTCCACTCATGGAAGTGTTTAAGGCCAGGATGATCAGGTGGTCCCTGCCAACCCTGAGTGATTCTGATTCCATAACTTCTCCATGAAGTGATCCTGCTGTGGCAGGAGGATTGGACTAGACGATCGTTCGGGGTCCCTTCCAATCTCTAATGATTCTAAAACGTAAGTTGCCTGCACCTACCCTGTGGACTGGAGCATTCCCAACATCCACAAAGGATGAAAACAACTCATCTGGAAAACAAACATGGTCAGAGACTTTAGGAAGACCCCCTTCCCATCCTGTTGAGCTTCCCAGCAGAGGTAACAGCTTGAGCTAGAATGGACACCTGCTCCAGGGAGAAAGCTCTGAAGCCCTCCTCAGGAACACTGGTAAGGTGTGACTGTCTCAGCCAACCTCTCCCAAATTCTGTTCCTTGATTTTTTAATTGTCCCTTGAGAGAGGGGTTGAATTCCTCCCTGCCATACAGTTCTTACAAAACCTAGCTAAAAAAAAAAAGCAAACAACAGGAGGCCAGATGTATTTGACTGCACAGTGCATAGGCTCCCAGTGCTTAGTCATTGCTTTAAATCTTAATCTCCACCCCCACATTACATCAAAGAGGTGAAATTATGATGCAGATGGAAGAGTTTGACTTCAGGTGGAAAGGGAGGCAACAACCTCATGTGAACAAGGGAGCAGGAAATGTAGGTGAGACAGAAAGGCCTTCAAGTTACTTCTGCAGACCTGCCTGGATGTGTTCCTGTGTGACTTGGTCTAGGTGATCCTGCTGTGGCAGGGGGATTGGACTGGATGATCTTTCGAGGTCCCTTCCAATCCCTAGTGTTCTGTGATTCCAGCACATCCCTCCCAAATACCTCCAAGCAGGGTAACACAACACCAGTTAAAGTGCCTTCATCCCCATCTGAAGATGGTTGCAGCAGCTAAAGGTGCTAATTGGTCTCCTGGCTGTTCTTGTAGCGTTGGTGCCATAGGTCAGGGCTGCCACAAGAGAATCCCTGCAGAGGGCCCCACCGCTGCACCAACCAGGACCAAGCCGACCGTCCAGGTGGTTTTGTGGGGTTTAAGCTCAGGGAATGCCAGGCTTGTTCCACCAGCTGTAACCCCTAGAAAGAGGCCAGTTCCTACAGCAGCTGATCGGTGGCCGCTGTGCTTTGCTTCTGTGTCTCTGGCTGAACATGGGAACTGAAGCCTGGAGAAGAGCAGTAATCCTAGAGCTCTTCTTCATTGCCTTCAGAAAGGCTGCTCAGCAATTCAGGGACCTGTTAAATAGCACAACAGCCAGTAGGTGTGTTATGGGAAGCACCTACCATGGGCAGTAGTTCTCAGGTATGTGCATGGATTTCATTACGTAGAACATTCCAAGCACTAAAATTAGGATAGGTGTCAACTTGCTATTACTGTACTCCAAGAGTGAGACACAACTCGTGTCAGGACTGAACAAGTCATCTTCACGTGACACACGGCAATCGAACGCACCACAACAGTGAAGGTGTGCTGGCACCTGAGGAGAGAATCAAACCAATCAGCCTGCTTCACCCACGGGCACCCAAAGCCAAGCATTAATAGATTGCCACTTCCTCCTGAGCACAACTGTGGGTCTCTGTGCAGAATGCTGCTGTCACAGCCGAGCCTGTCCCCTTGGAAGGCACCGAGCAGGACACACACCGCAGTGCCAGGGCACTGCCTCGAGAAGGACGTGTCAGCGCTGAAGACCTGTGGCATGTTGGCAGCTGGCTTTCTCACGAGCAGGCTGCTGCCTTGCCAGGGCAGGTTCACTTCCCTCACTTTTGCAAAGCTACCTGCTCTGTCCAGGGATTGTAGTTCATGAAATAACAGGCAGCAGCACAGAAGCAGTAAGAAGGCAAAAGCTCCTGCCAAAGCCTTCGGGTCCACGGTACCCTGTGGATAGGTAAAACATCTATGTCACTGCGGTTGGAGAGCTGCTGTTGAGACAGCACATCGCACCTAGACACAATGGGACTAGTTTTCACTGCAAATTAGTACCTCAGCAGAAAACAAAAAGCACCACTTAAATGAAAACACAGGAGGCAGAGCAGTTCTGAATGGAGCTCGCAGCAGAGGTAACTGCCTGTCACACAGACAAGCTCCAGGCAGGGGTTCTACCACATGAGTTTCATTGCACCAAACAACTAGCAAACACCACTTCACTCAGTGCTTTTCAGTTCATCATCAACATGAGAACAAAGTTCTTACGCAGGATGGGAAGAACAACACCTGGGCCTAAGACAGAAACTTTATCAGATATTGTAAGGTGAAAAATACAGTGTCCTGGGCAGCACATGGAAGGCAGAGGTCCTTTCTGAAGAGGAAGAGGTGCTCATTCTTCCCTGTGAGGGAAGAAAACAGATGATGCTGTTGAACCATGACTGAAACATGAATGTGTCCTGCCACCTGCCCAAGGTTCCACGCTCTCTGTGGGGGATTCTGCAGTTTTTACTCTGGTTCCTGTTGTTCTGAGATCCAGCCTCTTGTGGAAGGAAAACACTTGTTTGGGTACAGAAAATGCAAAGCAGAACAATTCATTTCTTTCTCCTTCCACTTTTCAGATCTTTGCTTGTTGCCCCAAAGGCCACTGTGCAATGTAAACCCCAAGCTTCCGTGTCAGAGGTGGCTGAAAGTCCATCTCACCGCTGAGGAACCTTGATATCAGCGCTTTGCAAGACACTTTACTGGCTTTTCAAGTCCTGTGTGCTCTGGCTGAAAATTCCAGACCTGGTCAGCAACACAGTTCCTTCATTGGACACGGAACAGGAACTTCTGCTAACCCTCCCATGGCTCAGAGGGAAACCCAGACACATGTAGAGGCTCTACAGCACCTCTGGGTGCAAAACCAAAATCTCTCTAACACTTCAAATGGGATGAGTAAATTTGACTTTGCAGGTGTGGAAGAGAATTGCTGCTACAGTTATTAGATGCCCAGAGCTCTACACACCTCCCAGAAGATGACAGGTTGTACAGGTAGGACAACATCAGGAGAAAGGAACCTACTGCACAAACACCACAAAAAAGGGTTTGCAAAGAAAATCAGTTCCAGTGATACTGAAGAAAGTGGGTTTAAACAGTGTGAGGCTGAAAAGCTCTCAGTCATCTTCAGGCCTTCTGCCTGCTGGAGCAGACTGCCCAGAGGGGCTGTGGAGTCTCCTTCTCTGGAGATGTTTCAAACCTGTCTGCATATGTTCCTGTGTGACTTGATCTAGGTGATCCTGCTGTGGTGGGGGATTGGACTAGATTTTTCAAGGTCCCTTCCAATCCCTAACATTCTGTGATTCTCAGTATCACTCTGCTCTCGACATTACTCATGTGAGGTTAAAAGTGAATGGATGAACCAAAGCAGTGATGAACTGTCTCCCCCTTGTTTACAAAATCTGAGGGAGAACAAACAGCAAGTGGAAAGTGCAAGGATCACAGAAGTCATCAGTACAAATGGTTCTGGAGAAGGAAAAGCTTGTGTTCTGTCCAAACACAGGGCTGTCAATTTTGCGGATGCTTCCTCTGAGCGTCCCTCGGTAGAATAATCACAGAATCATCAGGGATTGGAAGGGACCTTGAGAATAATGTGAGAAAGAAGCTAAATCTAAAAACCTCCCCATCAGAGAGTTTCCTTCTCCAGTTCATACCGGTTTGCCTTTCCCCATGACAAGCTATTCCTGTATTCATCTGAAAACCAGGGAACTGCTCCTGTGACGTCAAAGCAGTTTCCCAGCAACAATTAATGAGGGATGTCCACCACAGGGGTTTCCTGAAAAGCTAGCAAGGAATTATTCACCCACTTTCTACAGTGTCAAGATGCAGTAGGACAGGCAGCATGGAACAGGAACTTCTGTTAACCCTCCCATGGCTCAGAGGGAAACCCAGACACACGGCCTGATCGCTCTCAGAAAAGCCCAAGCAGAGCATCAGCCCAAACCCATCCACAATGAAACAGCACATCAGGCAGGAGGCACCAAAGACACAGAGGTGGCAACTGGGCTCGGGAAAGACACACTGCATTAGAAATAGCTCTTACCATCTTGTTGGCTAGTATGGGTCAGAAGCCCTGAGAGAGCAAGGTACTCCCCAGCCCAGCTTGCCAGTCCTGAGCTGACCTGGGCTAGCAAAGCAAATCCTTAGACTTTACTGACACAAAGTGTTCCAGCTCACAGCAAACCTCCCTGGGATGAAGGTAAAAAGCAGGGCTGCTATCTACATTCCCCTTTCTGTTCTCTAGGCTGATGCTCCTGCTTCTCACCAAGCTGGCAGAAGACATCGAGCCACTCAACACATTAAGTAGCCAAGGGGCACACAGCAAATACAAGACACTTTGGCTGTTTTCCAGGAGGGATCCAGAAACAGCTTTTATTATTGCACAAGGGGATTATTAAAAGGAAAAAAAAAAAAAATCAACTTCATCTCCTGGCTGCTAGCTGCAAAATTTGGGCTCCAGAGTGAAGGGGGAGCCTAAGGTGTGGGCACAGCGCTCATTCTCCTTTGCACTTTCCCACAGCCTTCAGCAAGACATGCTCAGCCTTTGCTTGCTGCTCACCACAGACTGCAGCAGCAGCTGCTGCTGCTCTTTGCAGATCCTCAAGCCACAGGCAACACTTCCAGTTTAAATGAGCTTTTTAAAAACATGAAGGGAAACAGGTCCAATGCACCGGCACAAAGATCCTAGAGTAGACTAACTGGTTAATACCACAAGTCAAATAAAACCAGCTCCTAGCACTAAATCTCAAATGAAGGAAGGATCATTTCCAATGTCTTCGTTTTTAGGCAAAACTAGATTATGAACTGGCATGAGGAGGAGACAAAGCCGAACCAAACTCCTGCTCCCACTAAAAGCCAACCAAATCAATCCATGGGTTTTAAAGAATTTAAAAATCAGGGCTAATACAGATATCTCTGTGAACACAGAGTCCTAGACAAGACCAAATTGCAAAAGCTAACCTGAGAACGTCGCACAGCCAATTAACTAGTCAACGTTTCTCCTCAACTAGCCAGCTTCAGACAAGTAAATCCTTTAGCACATAACCCAGCAGAAGGGCAGGGAGCATTTTCACTTTGCAAAACGAACAGAAACTAGCCAAGAGCAAGCTGCATAAGGCTAAGACACGAGGAAAACCCCACAAGACCGTCACAGGGAACTCCTTGATGACATGGAAGAGTACAGTGTGTGCAGCGGGGATTCCCCTGTCTCCTGTAGGTGCATCTCCAGCGCTACAAAAAGAGGATGGAGAGAGCTCATCTCATGCTCTCTGCTCTCAAATGGGATCACAAAGCCTTGCATCCACATCAGCACAGCACCACTTTAAATTAACCCCATCAAACAGCAGAAATCACGGAAGCAGAGACAAACGGTGTCAGCTCCCCTCGCCTGAAACACCCCCCTGCATTTATACCTGCGCTGTGTTTTGCAGGGTGGGGATGTGGGGAGAGGAAGAGAAAAGTCTCTGGTCCATCTTTCTCAAAGCCCAACACAGCTGAAGACTTATTCTAAAAATAAACTCACCGTGGTGGTTTTGCACTCTCAGCACATCATCTGTTTCCCGATTTCAATGGAGACTTCATCGCCACGACCAGCTCCAGAGGAATTGTGCCAGGATAATATTGGTCCTTAGAAGCCCCCGCCAGCTCTCGACCCTGAGCAAAATGCTAGCGATCTTTGCTGCTGCTTCAGCAAGCTAATTGCTCTGACAAGCAGCTCTGAAGCAGAGCAGAGCCCAGCTGTTCAGAGGGATGTCAGAGAGAGCTCTGCCAATAGCCACATGCACACCCCCCTCCTGCTCTCATTCAAATACTTCAATGGAGCTGCCTCCGCACAGCCCTGAGAAGGCTTTAAAGACACAGCACCCTTCCCCTGCCAGGCACGGGAGCAACACGTAGGTGCAGGAGCAAAGAAGAGATAACACAGCAGACATCAGCATCTTCCTGAAGAAATCAAGTGCGTGGACTGTGCTCTGCAGAACACCCCACGCGTGCCAAGGTGGGTTACAGGCAGCCTGACTTCACTCCAGTTGCCACCACGATGCTTCCAGTGAGTCTTTTGACAATTGTTCCATTTCAGTTATTTTTTAATTTGCTCACTTATTAGTGATTAAATACTGAAGGAGTCAGGAATCCATAAATTAAAACCCTAGAGGTTTTAAACGTCTCACTTGCTTAACTGTTCTTCACACAGAGGTTTTCCATCCCAGACGTGGTGGGTACAGGCTGTAATGAAGTCTCATCTCCAGCTTGCTCTCAAGCACACAAGGAGGCTTTGCTGAGGGTTGTGCACAGGCAGACTCTCTGATGGACCACAAGCACATCCTGTCCATCACTAGGCTGGGAAGTTGCTTCCTGTTGGATTTTGGAGACTGCAGCTCTAACACTGGGCAACAGCAGGCAGGCACCATTCTTCTGCACTAATGGTTGTGGCCAGCCAGGAGCCCATCCTAGCCGTGCTCTCATGGGGCCAGTGCTGGCTTCAAACACAATCAGCTCTGCCAGCAGCTCATCTTGAGGAGGCTCCTTGCTCTGGCAGAACACTTGACAGTGCTGGAGCTGGGGACAGAGCAAGGGGTTGCAAGGCTCATGGGGCAGTGCTTTAACAGCAAATGTTTTGAGGCAAAAGGTGATAAAAATGAGAAGGCAGGACCAGCACTGACGTCAAAGCCATGGGGAGGATGAAGTGATACTGCTGCACAAAAGGCTGAGATGCACAACTTAAACTGATGGCATCCACAATGTTGTGTTGATGAAGCCTTTTTGGGATGTGCCTTTACCACTTGTGCTAAGTTAATGTGGCTTCTTCTAAATGGGTCCCTGTTACAGCAAAAGAAATTGCTCAATAAGGCTTCAAGAGAAACCTGACACATGGTCATCAGCTCCATGACCAAGCTTTGTGAAGGAGCCCTGCTCTGCAAAGGGCTTCAGTTTCTATGTATGTATGAGGTTCTGCCTTAATCCACAGCCTTCAGAATCCAACCTCTCACGTCCTGGTGGCCAGCAGGATGACCATGAGCCGGCAATGGGCCCTTGTGGCCAAGAAAGCCAACAGAATCGTGGGAAGGATCAGAAGGGGGGTGGTTAGCAGATCCAGAGAGGTTCTTCTCCCGCTCTGCTTCGCCCTGGTGAGACCACATCTGGAATAGTGTGTCCAGTTCTGGGCTCCTCAGTTCAAGAAGGACACAACTGCTGGAAAGAGTCCAGCACAGAGCCACAAAGATGATGAAGGGAGTTGAACATCTCCCTGATGAGGAAAGGCTCAGGGAGGTGGGTCTCTTGAGCTTGGAGTAAAGGAGCCTGAGGGGTAACTTCATTAATGTTTATAAATATGTGAAGGGTGGGTGTTAGGAGGATGGAGCCAGTGTCATCTAATGATAGGACAAGGGGCAATGGGTGTAAGCTGGAACATAGGAGATTCCACATCAATATGAGAAGGAACTTCCCAGTGAGGGTGACAGAGCCCCAGAAGGGGCTGCCCAGGTGGGTTGTGGAATCTCCATCTCTGGAGGTGTTTAAACCTGCCTGGATATGTTCCTGTGCAAGCTGGTCTGTGTGGCCCTGCTGTGGCAGGAGGATTGGACTAGATGATCTCTTGAGGTCCCTTCCAATCCCTAATGTTCTGTGAGTCTGTGAAATCAGGGGAATGTTCCTGGTCATCGCTCCTCTTCCTGCTGAAGCTGCTGCGATCCTGGCTGCCAAAAACACATCCTTGCTTCTGCCCACTGCAATACTGCTATTTGTCAAGCAGCTCCCATGGCTAGACAACTGGGAAGCATGGAAGGACAGGGGACAAGACAAGGAATAAGAAGACAAAAGTCACTTGCAGTGCTATAGGCCTGTTTTCAAGCAGAGGACTACAATTAATTGACCCCCACACTTGGCTGAATGCAAAGGTTTCATGGATGTTATGAGGTTTCCTGATCAGCAGCTGCAAGGAAGACAGATCCAAAGGATTCAAGTTTCTTTTATGCCTCCTATTTCTGGCTCCTTCAAGTTCTTTGCTCCTAATCCTGTGGAGAACTTTTAAAATGGAGGTGCCTATGGGAGGAATTTGAACCATGATCTCTCAAGGTTTTTAAGAAACGATCACCACTCAGTGCAAACTTGGAGGCTGAGGGCCTTCAGCTGATCTCACAGACTCTGAGCTCCTCAGTACTGCACAGAGAGCCCTGAAAGGCAGCAAGTGACTGTGTGCAGCAGCTCCATGGATTGCTCAGTGAAGTCAGCCTGGACATTCATGTCACCTGGCAAAGTATGAACTCGGAGTGACTCCCTGTGGCAGCTGAACCCAGCAAATCTGAAAGGTTCAGAGACTAGGTTAACAATTCAGCATCAGGGGTCCCCCCCTCTTTTTAACTCTGCTATTTTTGGGGTTGTTTATTGCTGTCCCCTAGCAACCAGAAAGGCCCCATCATAGCTTCAAACCTGGAGTTCTGAGCCTTGGAAAAGCTACAGCAGCTACTCTGCAGATGAAAAAGCAACAGAAATGGACAGAGGAGGTTGGGTCCAGGGACAGTGCTACCACATAGATTCACAGAATGGCTTTGGATGGAAGGGGCCTCAGAGATCAAATCCCCCCTGCCCCAGAGCCCTGTCCAACCTGGCCTTCAGCACTTCCAGCAAGGGGACATACACAACTTGTCTGGAGGAGTTGTTACAGTGCCTCATCACTCTCATAGTGAGAAAATTCTTCATAAGATCCAATCTCCATCTCCCTGCTTCTAGCTTGAAACCATCCCCTTGGTTCTATCACTACAGTCTCCTTGTAAAAAGTCCATCTCCAGCTTCCCTCTAGCCCCTGCAGGTACTGGAAGGCTGCTATAAGGTCCCCCTGGAGCCTCCTCTTCTCCAGTTTCAACAGCCCCAGTTCCATCTGCCTGTCCCCACAGGAGAGGTGCTCCAGCCCTCTGATCATCCCTGTGACCTCCTCTAGACTCACTCCAACAGTTCCACACACTTTTCTTGTTGAGGACTTCAAAACTGGACCCAAGACTCCTAGTGAGGTCTCACAAGAGCAAAGCAGAAAGGGAGACTCACCTCCTTTGACCTGCTGGTGATGCCTCAGAACATGGTTGGCCTTCTGAACTGCCCTCATACATTGTTGGCTCATGTTGAGCTCCTCATCTACTGACACCCCCAAGTCCTTCTCCTCAGAACTGTCCTCAATCCATTCACCACCCAGCATGGATGCCTTTGTGCAAGCATGCCTTGTCCAGATCCAGAATCTTTGCTCCATCATAGATAGAGCCTTAAAATCTCCACAGAACCAACAGAGCTTTATTCTGCTAAGTAGTAGCTGTGTCTGCTGCATTTTGACCAGGACCATTAGAGGCAGTTGCTGGCACCTTTGACTCCAGAGCCCTGCAGCAGCAGGACTAGTACTGTAAGGGGGAAGCTTTGGATGTTGCTCTTCCCTTTTACTGGCTCTCCCTGTTTTGAAGATGCCCAGCCAGCAGAGCAGGTTAAGCAAGCAAGAACACATGATCAGCTTAGGACCCTCTGTTGAAAGCCCTCTGTCAGGTCCTAACTTTGACATTAAAGCAGAAAGAAGCAAAGCTCCATAACCTGAGGCTGCAGACCTCATATCTAGCACTTAGATGCCTGTCAGATGACTCAGCAAGGCCAGATTTCCAGCAAAAAAGCCTTCCAGCACTGGCACACAGACACCTGCCCCAGAGAGCACAGACACAGTCTCCTGCGGGTCTGTCCAGCTCTCTCAGAAACCACCACTGATGATCACTGTGAGTTGACAGCATCTCACCTTCATGAAGCATGTGTGTGTGTGAAAGTGTTTTCTAAGCTGCCTCTTTGTCCACAGGTGGGGAGACAGTAAATCCTGGGGAGGAGGAGAAGGGAGTGAGTCAGCCCCACCAGCAGCATGGACAGAGCTCTAGAGAGAGGGCTCCTGCTTTTCACACCTGAGCGCCGTTTGCTTCGGTATGGCGTATGTGCGTGTGCACGCGTTCGGTGAAACTAGGTCAGTGAAAGCGGGGCACAGAGAAGATGCAGCAGCTTTAGCTATTCCTGGTGCTCCCTGCTTGCAGGGAAGCTGCGTGTGCCTAACATATTGCAAAGGAAAAAGCAACGAGCCGTTGCTCCCTCCCTGTTCCCTCCCTCCCTGGCAGACAGAGCAAATGAGCCTCGTCTCTCCTCTGCCCAGCCCCTTTTGCTGAGAGAAGGCAGGTCTTTTGCCATGGGAAGTGGGGGGGAAGAAGAGTCAAGACTTGTGACACCAGACTGGTAGGGTGACACTGGTGCAACCTGCACCAAGGAGCATTGAGTCAACCTCAGCCAGGCCCACAGCCTCTGCCACCGTTCTTCGTCTCAGCACGTGCATGCACGCTCACATGCACAGAGGGATCTTCTTTCTAGGCTGAAGCCAGTCTCCAGGCAGGAAAAAATAGATTTATTTTTTTTTAAAAGAGACCTTCCACTCAAATCTGGCTCAGCTGAGGATGTGTTAACATGGCAACCATTCCCTCCCTGTCTGCCCCAGCAAGGAGAGTATCCAACACACCGATGTGAGTGATCCGGCGCTGGCGCAGGCTGCAACCCAGGCCCATCCTCCCCTCCAGCCCTCTTCAAGCTGAGGCTACTGTGATTTGACATGAAACAAATCTGTCAACGGCTCAAAACAGACACGTGGGCAGTAATGAGCAGTGGAAAATACGTAGCGCTCTCCATTCAGCTCCAAACACTGATAAATAATTCAGGAAGAGAAATGCCGCAATACAGAGCACAGCGCGGTTTAAAAATAGAAGACGTGCCGGTGCCAGAGGAATGGAGGGGAAGGAGGAAAAAGCAGAGGGGTGGCATGAGCTACAGTATGTGTGTCGACAAACTGGGCAGCTCCTGGATGCTGCAGCTCTATGTATTGATCCCAGCAGACACTTAACTTGCGTACCCTTTAGATTGGGAATCCAAAACAATTATAATTATGAACGTGGCAGTAGAAATCTGGGCTACCCCTCCTGGATGGGAGCCCTGCAGCAAGGCACACACTGGAAAAATAGAGACATGGCCTTCCTGCTGAAGAACATGGGTTACGTACAGCGAGCGCGTGCCTGCCCAACCTCTGTGCAAGCACGGAGGCAACGGGCACCAGCAGCCTGATGTCCAAGGGCAGGCACAGCCCATTCCCTCTGCTCCTGGCCTGAGCACTGAGAACTTACTTGGTCTAGTCACAGAACATTAGGGATTGGAAAGATCATCTAGTCCAATCCCCCTGCCACAGCAGGACCACTCAGACCAAGTCTCACAGGAACACGTCCAGGCGGGTTTTAAATGTCTCTAGAGAAAGAGATTCCACAACCCACTGTGGGCAGTTCATTCCAGGGCTCCATCACCCTCACCGGGAAGAAGTTTCTTCTCATATTGATGTGGCACCACCTATGTTCCAGCTCACACTCACTGCCTCTTAGATGCCCCTGAGGAGAGCCCAGCTCCATCCTCCTGACACCCACCCTTCACATATTTATAAACATTAATGAGGTCACCCCTCAGGCTCCTCTTCTCCAAGTTCAAGAGACCCACCTCCCTCAGTCTTTCCTCATCAGGGAGGTGTTCTACTCCCTCCATCATCTTTGGGGCTCTGCACTGGACTCTCCAGCAGCTCTGTGTCCTCCTTGAACTGGACAGAATATTCCAGATGTGGTCTCACCAGGGCAAAGTGGAGGGAGAGGAGAACCTCTCTGGATCTGCTAACCACCACCACTCTGATCCACCCCAGGATGCTGCTGGTCCTCTTGGCCACAAGGGCACATTGCTGGCTTCTGCTCATCCCAATCGGTTAGGTGTTGTGGGGTGAAGGTGAAATGAGCACTGACTGTTCCCAATGGCAAAGTTGGAGCCTTTTCCTCTATTCTTCTAAATCCAGCTACCTTAAATTCAGACACTTCCACTCAGTCATAACAGTGGTTGCTGGCCAACTGTCCCAACATTTATATCCCAAAAAACATATGTGATACACAAAAGTATATAAATACACAGTACAGACATCACCACCTCCCACCTGGCAGTCAGCAAGCACAAAGAGCTCAGGAAACTGTTCTCTCTGGATGCCACTGCCCTGCCTGCTTAATAACTGCATGTTAAAAAAACCCCCCAAACAAATAGCTTAGTGCTAACTTCAAACACCCAGCTGTCTACATGAGAGCAATGCAGATGTCACTTGGGTTTTAGTGGTGGGAATTAGGACACAGCAAAGTGATTAAAGGTTAAGGAAGGTGAAAAAGGTCATCGTGAGATATGCTCGGCTGCAGAGCCTGGCAACTGCAACCTTTACTATTAATTGGGAAGAAGCACTGACCAGAGACACAGCCCTTCTATCCCAGTTTGCCACTGGGCTGCTCTAAAGAGCAAGATGTGTTTTCCAGGTTTTGCAGAACCTGTGAAAAATACTTGGACAGATGGCTGCTTTTTTCCCCTCCTCGCAGTTTCAAAAAATAACATCAGAAAGACACCAATTTATTCTGCTTCCTCGTGAAGAAAGATGATATCAGTTTCCCAAGGACTTGCAAGACAGGAAACTGGCTCTAATGTGAAACTAGAGCAAATTGTTGATAAGGAAAAATTAAATAATACCACATACATTTCATCCAAAGGCTAATAAATCTCTGCGTAGAAGCTTTCCATAAATACTTTTGGTTCCCTCACACTAATATTAATAAAAAAGACATGAGAGGCCAAGAAGGCCAAAAGCATCCTGGGGTGGATCAGAAGGGAGGTGGTTAGCAGATCGAGAGAGGTTCTCCTCCCCCTCTACTCTGCCCTGGTGAGACCACATCTGGAATATTCTGTCCAGTTTTGGGCCCCTCAGTTCAAGAAGAACATGGAGCTGCTGGAGAGAGTCCAGTGCAGAGCCACAAAGATGATGAAGGGAGTAGAACATCTCCCTGATGAGGAAAGGCTGAGGGAGGTGGGTCTCTTGAGCTTGGAGAAGAGGAGATTGAGGGGTGACCTCATTAATGTCTATAAATATGTGAAGGGTGGGTGTCAGGAGGGTGGAGCCAGGCTCTGCTCAGGGCCATCTAGTGATAGGATGAGGGGCAATAGGTGTGAGCTGGAACAGAGGAGGTTCCACATAAATATCAGAAGGAACTTCTTCCCAGTGAGGGTGACAGAGCACTGGAACAGGCTGCCCAGGGGGGTTGTGGAGTCTCCTTCTCTAGAGATGTTTAAAACCCAACTGGACATGTTCCTGTGTGACTTGGTCTGGGTGGTCCTGATGTGGCAGGCCACTGACAGGAAGTTCAACAGAGATAGCCAACACCAAATCACAAAGTGGCTCTGTTGGTTTTAGCAAAGGGCTCAAAATTACTTTATTTTGCCCTAAAATTGAGTGAAGGTAAACAAAACTCTGTTATTCAGTCTTAATCACTTTGATAACTGCTCCTTGATCGGCCAGCTTCCTCGTGAGGAGGAACAAGTGCTGCAGAGCTCCCACCTGCCTTAGCCAGCATCACTGCAGACCGTGCAGCAGCATTTCCAAGGCAAACCCACAACTGCCACATCCAGTCGAATTTCAGGAGTTTCCCTGCCTTGCCCCAAAGCGCAGATTTTCCTGCTCCAATTCACATGCTCTCCGAGCAGGGGTCACAGAGGCTGGTGTCAGCCTGGCACCGTGGCTGTCAGTTACCCGTGGAGCGGGCAGTGCTGTCTTACAGCCAGCTGCTATTTCTGGAAAGCATCAAATATGACTTTACAGTACTGAGGGAAGCAGCAATGAAAGTAGCCCAACCACAGTTTTGGGACCTGGTAATTTTACAGCCATTATCAAAATTATAGTTATAAAAAGATTAAAATTAGAAAACCTGAAACTGTTTGGAGATTTTAAGTTTTATACATTTTAAATGTTGAAAAGCTCATTATGGGCATCTGAAGTCAATCCAAGTGCAATGGACCTTACACAGAGAATCAAAGAACATTAGGGATTGGAAGAGACTTTGGAAGGTCATCTGGTCCAATCTCTCTGCCACAGCAGGACCACCCAGACCAAGTCACACAGGAACACATCCAGGTGGGTTTTAAACCTCTCCAGAGAAGGAGACTCCACAACCCCCCTGGGCAGTCCTTTCCAGTGCTCTGGCACCCTCACTGGGAAGAAGTTCCTTCTCATATTGATGTGGAACCTCCTGTGTTCCAGCTCACACCCATTACCTCTTATCCTATCATTAGATGCCTCTGAGCAGAGCCTGGCTCCATCCTCCTGACATCCACCCTTCACATATGTATAAACACTAATGAGGTCACCCCTCAGCCTCCTTTTCGTGCAAGGAAAAAGCCACTGATGTCTTAGCCCCTGACTCGAGTACTGTTTGCTTGAAGTCACACCAGGCAGTGACTTCTCTCACCCTGCCTGCTGCACCCCAAAGCAGAAGTCACCTGCATTACCTTTAGCCACCAGTGTTAGAAGCTTAAGAAACAGATAGTGGCTTACAGAGGCAGAGGACACAGCAGTGGCACAGGCTTCAGTTTTGGGAAGTTCTTAACTCCAGGCAGCCTGCATCAAAGGCCCTTGAGCTGAGGCTGACTTGATGAGCCAGAGCCAAGCTGGTAGCAGGATTTATTTTTTGAGAAGAGGGGGAAGAAAAGGCTGCTAAAATGAATAAATAGAAATGTTTTAGAACTGAGGCTTATACAACTGTATTGGCCTCATTTCTGTGCCCCTCTTACTTGTCCAACCAACATTTCAACACAGCAGCCACGGTGAGGGTGCTCTCACAGAACAAGCCTTCTGCTAAGTGACCAGATAAAAGAAAATCCATTACTGCTCCCGTGAGTGGCCAGACTGAATAATGAGCTCAATCCATCCACCAGACACCTAGTGTGAAGAAGCCAGGCTCACCAGGCCTGCTGCTCACTGAACTGTTCCTTTATTCATAGTAACTGTGCTGCCGTAACCCTCAGCACAGAATCATTTATAGGCCAGAGGCTTCCTGATCCACGTTGCTTCTTCCCCAAAGCAGCAGCTGGACCAGATGAAGCACTTTTGTACCGATACAGATCCAGCAGGAGGTCCGAGGGTACCAGCATGGCAAAGCCTCACACTGCTCAGATCCCACAGACACATCTCAGTGATGAAAGCTGACATCTTTACCAGTTCCACCTTCCTACTTCTGGGGAGCCAGGCGCTGGCAAGACCATGTCTGAAACGCACCCGTGGACACCCAGGCAGTGTCACCAGGGTTGGTGGTTGCTGAAACCTCCACGTCTGTTACATGAAGCCAAATGATCCCAGTCCCAGCCTCGCTGTGAAACTAGTCTGGGGAGACATGGGGAAGGGCAGCCCCCCTGCTTTAGCACTGTTCTCACTTTGAAGGAAGCAAGCAGCTCCTGAGTGGGGAGGCCAAACACAAGCACCTGTCTGTGTTCTCCCTGTGCTCTGGATCTTCACTCTCTTTTCTACCCATGCTGTCCCACTTCCCTTTCATAGACAAATCACATCAGAAGAACTGGGGTCAAAGCAACCATTTCATTTTCATTTGGATATGGAGAAGCAGGCAGGACAGCATCCTACTTCCTAATCGCTCACATGCCTAAAGCCTCCCAAAAGAGACCAGCTTTTGAGTTATAACAAACAGTTTCCCTAATAAAGTGGCTCTTGTGTCTAAACTCAGCTCGGAAGAAATTAGTTTCTCAAAGAAAAGGATGTCAAAGCACTGTAAAAATTCTAAAACTTCATTAAAAAAATCCAAGTGAGCTGCTATAAAGAGTAGGCTGCATCTGCCCACACTCAATAATCATCACCAAAATTCACTGGGAGGCAGCAGTGACTCAGCCTGCAGCACACAGAGACAGCCTGTGCTCCCAATACAAAATGAAACTGGGCTTTATACAACAGCATAAATCTGCATGCACCCCATTGACAACACACATGCAGGGGAATCCCAGCACTGAATGACAGGCAGGGAAGAGCCAGCCCGCTCTCTGGCTGCTGCACGCACTCAGACACATAAACACCTCTGCAGAAGCATCCTTTACCTTTGCTTCAGTCCAGTAGTGGGTCATGTTTTCTTCCAGCTGTGTTTACTGGGACTCAGAAACCAAGAGAAGGTTAAAAAAAATAGCTGGAGGAGAGTGTGATCACAGAATCACTGTGGTTGGAAGAGACCCCTGGGATCATCAAATCCAACCATCTACCCAACCTTACAAGCCTAACCCTAAACTACATCCCTCAACACCTCATCCAAACCATCTTTAAACACACCCAGGGACGGCGATTCAGCCACCTCCCTGGGAAGCCCATTCCAGTGCCTGACCACCCTTTCTGTGAAAAACATTTTCCTAATATCAAGTCTAAACCTCCCCTGTTGTAACTTGAACCCACTCCCTCTTGTTCTATCACTAACTGCTTGTGAGAAGAGACCAGCACCAGCCTCTGCACATTGTTTTAGGTAGTTGTAGAGAGTGATGAGGTCTCCTCTCAGCCTCCTTTTCCTCAAATTAAAGATTCCCAGCTCTTTCCTCATAAGAGGCCCTTCACCAGGAGCTGCCCTCCTCTGCACCTGCTCCAGCACCTCCACATCTCTCTTGTATTGAGGTGCCCAAAACTGGACACAGCACCCAAGATGTGGCCTCACCAGTGCCAAATACAGGGGGATGATAACCTTCCTGCTCCTGCTGGCCACACTATTTCTAATACATGCCAGGATGCCATTGGCCTTCTTGGCCACCTGGGCACAAAGGGATTTAATTTGAAAGGGGTGGGAAATTTACTCTGGTCAACTACATTCCTCTCTGCTTTCAAACATCACCTCCAGCTCTCACAAAAGCAGAACAAAAAAGAAAAAGAATTCCCTGCATTTTATCGAACTGCTCCCCTGTGTCAATGAATTAATCATACTCCCAGCAAAAACCTGAAGGTACACAATCACTGCAGTTCACCTCCTGCCCAAGAGCCACAAGACACACAGATTGTACTATTTGCTCCCATAGTCACGCTGTCATGTAATTTCAAATGCACATTTCTCAGAGACTCTTTCTGTGCTGGACTCGAGAATCACTCAGCCCTTTTCTGAGAACAACCACCGAGTCCTATTGACTGATACACAAGGCTGCTAGCAAGTGAAAAAAACCTGTCCTGTGGAATCAGGACTTTGCAAGTGATAAACTCTCCCACCTGTTCACAGCAGGGCAGCAGCCTGTGAGCCAGTGAAAAGCATGGTTCCAGGGTTCCTACCCTAGCTGAGCTCTGCCTTTTGATGCCACCACCTCAGTCAAACAATTCCTTATCCCTGTTCTTCACAACAGAGTTAAAGAGTACACTGACACAAACCCAGCTGCTTGCTGCAGTCTACCCAGCCATCAGCTCTTCTCATATTCCATTGCAGTGAGGAGGAGACAGTTGTTTTAGAGCACCTTGAGTGCTGTGTCTAGTTTTGGGCACCTCAGTACAAGGGAGACATTGAAGTGCTGGAATTGGGTGCAGAGGAGGGCAATGAAGCTGGGGAAGGGCCTGAAGAATAAATCTTATGAGGAGAGATTGAAAGAGTTGGGGCTGATTAGTCTGAGGAAGAGGAGGCTAAGGGGAGACATCATCGCTCTCTACAACTATCTGAAAAGGACACTGTAGAGATCTTGGGGCTGGTCTCTTCTCACAGGTCATTGGCAACAGAACCAGAGGGAAGGGCTTCAAGCTCCAACAAGGGAGGGTTAGACTGGACATCAGGAAGAAATTTTTTATGGAAGGAGTAGTCAGGCACTGGAATGGGCTGCCCAGGGAGGTGGTTGAGTCTCCATCCCTGGATGAGCTTAAAAGTTTCTTAGATGTGGTATTGGGGGATCTGGTTTAGGGGAGAACATGTAGAGTAGGGTTGATGGTTGGACTTGATAACCTTTTTCCAACCTGAATGATTGTCTCAGGTTGTCTCTAGCAGGCTTTAAAAGGCAGCTGGAAGGAGTGGAGGGGCCTGGTTATCTGAATGAAAGGGCAAGGAAACTGCTGTACTGATGGCAAAGAATTGGCTCTGGAAGAAGTAAACCTTCCTGTTCAGTGCTGCCTTGTGAATCAGAGCAGTAACAACAGAACCATTAGGGACTGGAAGGGACCTTGAAAGATCATCTAGTCCAATCCCCCTGACACAGCAGGATCATCTAGACCAAGTCGCACAGGAACACATCCAGGTGGGTTTTAAACATCTCCAGTGAAGGAGACTCCACAACTCCCCTGGGCAGCCTGTTCCAGTGCTCTGTCACCCTCACTGGGAAGAAGTTCCTTCTCATATTGATGTGGAACCTCCTGTGTTCCAGCTTACATGTATTGCCCCTTGTCCTATCGTTAGATGACACTGAGAAGACCCTGGCTCCATCCTCCTGACACCCACCCTTCACATATTTGTGTCAGCTCATTGAAAATAAAACTAGTTTGGGATAGAGAAATAGACCCCTCAAGAGAATATCTACAGAAACAACAAGAGTTTCAGCAAACCAGGACTGAACTTCAATTTAATCAGAAAGGAAGATTACTCAGTAAGGATGATTATAGCATGCATACCTGGTATGATTGAATCGAGATTTTCCAGCACAAATTCAAGGAGAAGGACACAGAGGTTATATCAGACAGCCCGAATAGGCTGTAGGTAGCAAATAAGACAGAAATAAAAAAGCATGGATCATAAGGAATCAGGACTATTTGAAATAACCACAGGAACTACGTCTCAGTTCTTCAAGCGAGATGGAGAGGTCAAGAGAAGAGATGGGACAAGATTCTCAACAAGTATCAGTGGCTGAAAACCAGAGTAAGACCAGCCACGTGTGGAATTACTCTGTGTGCTGCTGCCAGCAAGAAAAAGAGCAGTGAGACAGATTTAGAATGAGCAAGGGCACTGTTTTAATTTGCAAACAGGCATGTGTTCATCTGTTTTCTGACAAGCAAAGTAGGTCCCACTCCTCCCTGTGCAGATGGAAAACAACTGCGGTGCTCATCAGTGATCTGGGATGTCTTGGGATGTCTGTGGCCTACAGTGTACTCTGCTGTACAGCATCTATTCTTTGTAACACCAGTCAGTCTTGAAGTAGTCACAACACCAAACCAAAGAGCTTCTCCTGTCCCTGTCCTCTGTTTGGTGACAAACAGGTACCAAAACCTGACAATATGTCCAGCTCCCTATGCAGGTTCTCTGCCTTTATCAAGTCTTCTTTCCAGCACTTCTCTTCCACAATGCTTTGGGTTCCTTACATCAGTTTAATCCTGGGCTCAGCTTTCTTGCCCATCTCAAAACAAAAAGGAACAGGCCAGGAAGAACAATGACTAGAAACCAGAAAAGGTTGTCTTCATTCAGAGTGATAATTTATCTCAAATTCTAAAGAAAATAAGGCAAGTAAAAGAGATTTACACAATGAATGACAGAAGAAAGGTAACAACCAGCTATATCTATTTACATGCTGTATGAGTAGCTCAGAAGGACAGCCTCTCTCAGACCATTTCGAACTGGTCAGGTGCAGACTTTAAGAACTATCGATTAACCTGTGCAACTTGCTGCCAGAACGCTGCACTGGCAAGAGTCTGAGGCAACTCTGACACTCAGGCAGACAGCTTAAACATCTACAGGTAATCCAAAAAGCCCTGCAAGAATTTCAATGTGTCACAAGGCAAAGAACACGGAGTAACAAGTAACAAACCAACCCTTCCACGTATCACATCAGTGGCCCATGCAAGCCCTTCAAAATCCCTCCTGAATGCGTTCCAACCAAGCGAGAAGTAATTAAACTTCCCAGCCTTTTCCCTCCTGTCGTTGCACACAGCAGGGCCTTCGCAAATCAGAAATGTTTCCATGAAAATGCTTCTAATCGAAACCGTCGTCTGTAGGGGACACCAGAAACCTCGCTGCACTTCCTAGGCACTTCAGCGGCTGCCCGGCCATCAGCGGGGTGAGGTCTCCGCTCCCACTTGTTGCTTCCCTTCCTCCTCAGCGTCTTGTAGGGGCTGCCCCGCACGCAGGGAGCTGGGAAATGGGGCAGCCACAGCCAGCCTGGGCGCTCGCTGGTCGCACGGGGATGCCCCTCGCATCCGGGCCGGCCGCCATGTGCGCGACACCAGCGAGCGGCCCCGCTGCCAGCTCCGCCGGCACTGGCCCGGCCCGCAACGCCCGGAGATGGCGGAAACCCGGCTGGTCGCTGTCCCGACAGTGAGACACGGCCGCAGGGAGCTCTCGGCCGCCCAGAGAGCCGGACCCAGGGTCAGGCCCAGAGCCGGAGCCAGGCCCGCGGGGCCGGGAGCGGGGGAGCCCAAGGACATCGCGCATCGCCGCCNAGAGACGCGACGGCCCCTCCCCCCGCGGCCGTGCGTGCTGCGTCACGGCGCTCTGCGTGCTGCGTCACTAGATCACGTGCGCCGGGTGGCCGCAGCGCCGTGGAAGGCGCGCGGAGCGCGGCAGCGTCCTCTAGCGGTCCGGAGGGCGCAGTGGAGGACAGAGCACTGCGGCCACCCACGGGCAGAGCCGTGCTGCTGGGGAGGGGGAGTTCGCGGCACCACCCCCACGCGGGGAACCCGGGGAGTGCGTGGGGACGCTTCCCTCGCGGGGCTGCCCTGTCCCGACGGGATCTCCAGTCCCAGGGCGTTCCCCTCTCCCGCGGGGTCTCCTCTCCTGGAGGCGCCCCACACCTTCGCCCTGAACATTTCCCGTCGCCATGGGGGCAGGGACCCCTGACCCCTGCCGGGGCGTTGCCCCCCAGGGTGGGCAGCGGGGTGGGTTCCCTCCAGGTTGTCCGGGTCTGAGCACTGTGCCCTGTATAACCTTTGCCGGGGCGGGCTGGGCACCCCCGGGCCGGAGCGGGTCCCGCTGTGTCCACCTTAAGCCGCGGCGAGCGGGGCCGCCGCGGTCCCGTGCGGCGAGAGGTTCCCGGGGGCTGTTATCTCGCCCGGGATCAGCCAATATTTGTGACCACGTCAGGAGAACGAGCGCTTCCCCGCTCTCCGCTCCCGCACAGCCCAGTGCTGCCGTCCTGCCGCCGAGCTCTGCTCAGCCGGTCCCAGCGCTGCTGTCCCGGTTTGACTTGGGCTTATCGGGCAGCCGGAGGAGCGCTGTTTGCCGAGACCCCGGAGCTGTCACCTCCTGGCGCCGGACATGACAGCCGCGGTGGCTTTCCTGATCTTGAGCCTCCTGAGGGTGGTGGCTCCCAAGGGTGTGTGGTGCCCGGCCTGCGGGCTGGCAGCCCTAGCCCCCACCGTGCAGCGAGAGGTTCTCATTGCGCTGGCAAAGCAGAGCATCCTCTCGAAGCTCCGCTTGCCAGACAGGCCCAACATCACTCAGCCCACGTCCAGGGGGGCCCTGCTGACTGCTCTCCACAGGATGCGCGCACAGCACACGGACACGGCTGTCTCCTCACGGGTGACCCGTGACAACAGCATGCCCCACTTGCGTCCTGGGACGGGCTTGCAGGAATACGAGATATTGAGCTTTGCTGAGTCAGGTCTGTATGGAACCCACATCCCATGGGCATGGTGGGATGGGCCTTGAGGTGGGGGGCATGAGGGAAGAAAGGTCTTGCTTGTGAGACAATGGTGAGAGGCTTCCTCCTCAGCACAGGGATTTCAAAGCTCTGCGTGAGAGCATCATACTCCTGCAAACAGTGCCAGGCCAGTGCTGCAGGAAGGACTGGCAATGGGAGGCTCCATATCCAGAACATTTTCACCCATATTCTGAACTTACCCCAGCCAGGTGCCCCTTGCCTTCGGCAGAGGAAGCACTGGCTTTGGATATACTATAATTTACATATGGAACATTCTTGGGCAAAGGGTTGGGCATAGAAACAGAGATGTACCTCTGCGTGCCATGAATTCATCTGTTTCTGTTGAACCCTTCCTACCTGAGCTAGAGATGAAGAGGCCAGGTGGCCCTTTTTCAAAACTAGAGTTTAGGCCTAGATTCCCCATCAGACTGTGCTGTGTGGACTGAAGTGTCCAAAGCCCATGTGCTCCACACACTCAGCTCCCTACCCAAAGTGGTGGGCTACCACATTTCACTCCAGAGTTGGCTGCATTCCTGGGAGGAGAGCTCCCCAAAATGTGCTCAACGGATCCTGATGGGTATCACTGGAAAAACATTTGTTCTTCTTTGGAATGAAGTGGGCATGCTGTTCTGTCCCGTAGAGCATCCTTCTGCATTGTCAATTCATCCAGCCCAAGCTGCTGCTGTGGGATCGCAAGGGCTTGCTTGTTGTGTCCTGGAAGACCTCTGGGAACAATGCTACTCCCCAATACATTGTGTTCCCATGCATGAGGACAACGTGGAGTTGTCTCCTGGCTTGGTGGAGCGACCGCTGGAAGCAGAAGAGCCAGCTTAGCCTTGAGGTGGAGCCCAGTCTCTCACTACACTGCACTGTGCCAGACCACAGAGGAGGTGGCAGAGCTGTGCCAGAGAGCCCAGTGCTGCTCTCACAGTCCCTGCCTGCTCTTCCTTTGTGAGGTGGACATGGAGCTATGCAGCCTCAGCAGCAGCAGAGGTAGGACATACTGGAGCAATGTCACAGAATATTAGGGATTGGAAGGGACCTCGAAAGATCAGGTCCTGGTTCCAGCCATGGAAAGCAGAGGTAATCCTGGAGGTGCAAATCAGTGCCTTAAAGCAAAGGCTGGTTTACACAGTCCAGTAGCCTACAATAAAATCCTGCAGCATCTTCACTGACAAGGCTGATAACAGGTCAGAGGAGGTAGAACCAAGCTGTGTTCAGCACTGGGCCCAAAGGCTTCTGCTTCAGGGCAGTGTAATACAGTAATGAACATAATACATCTGTAAGGACTGTGCCCTGCTCCCTGCCATGGATGCTCCTCCCATTTGCTCTGACTTGGTATCTCCGGGCTTGGGGAGCAGCCCCTCTCCCTTCATGACCTGACTGTGCTTTTTGTTCTGTGCACAGGGTCCTCCACCTCTCACAGTGTCCTCCTGCACTTCCTCTTCACCCAGGAGCTGTCTGGGAGCACTGAGATCCTGCAAGCCACCCTCCACCTCTTCTGGGCAGTTCCCAGCCCCATGACACGTCCTGTCACCGTCAGACTCTTGCAGCCAGATGCAACAGGGCTGAACATGACTGTGGCCAGCGAGACACAGATGGAGGTGCAGCGGGCCGGCTGGGCCACGCTGGACGTGGGACAAGCTGTCCAGAACCTCATTGGCCAAGGGAGCCAAAGGCTCACTGTGGAGCTGGAAGTGGCAGAGGACTGGCGGTCTCCCTTTCTGGCTGGCCACAGTGATTCCCACCGACCATTCGTGGCAGCCCAGGCCCGGGCCAGGACGCCCCACCGGGTCCAGCGGCGTGGCATTGATTGCAGCGGGGACTCTCGGATGTGCTGCCGCAAGGAATTCTTTGTGGACTTCAAGGAGATCGGCTGGGAGGACTGGATCATCCAGCCAGAGGGCTATCACATGAACTACTGCACGGGTCTCTGTCCCCTGCACATGGCTGGCACCCCTGGTGTTACTGCCTCCTTCCACTCAGCTGTCCTCAACCTCATTAAAGCCAACAATGCCGACGCAGCCACGGACTCGTGCTGCGTGCCCACGCAGCGCCGTCCCCTCTCTCTGCTCTACTACGACCGGGAAAGCAACATCGTCAAGACCGACATCCCCGACATGATTGTGGATGCCTGTGGTTGTACCTGACTGGCTGTCTGAGGAGGCAGGAGAGCATGGCCTGTGCTGCACAGGGCTCCCCTCCTCCCTGCCCCTCTCTGGCAGTGTGAAGCCTGGTGAGCTGCTGAGAGATGGGAACCCTGCCGAGGTGCTTTCTCCTCCTGAGGCTGAAGCATCAAGGGTGATGCCAAATCTGCAAGTCTTCTCCTCCCTCACCTTCCACACAGCTCTTTTCCCACTTCACATCTGCCCATGGATTCCTCTCTGCCCGTAAGCGACAGCTGCTGAGACTGGCTTCTGATGGACCCCAGACCTTCCCACATGCAGGAATCTGCAAAGCACACGACTATCCCAGGTGGCTCAGGGCAGCCCCTGGTCACCAGAGCAGCTGCTGGTCCCACACCAAGACCACGGTGCAGTCCTCAGTGATCTCCTTAGGTAAGGGATCCCAGTGGCAGCTGCCTCAGGCTGCTGGGGAAGATAGAAGCTGAAAAGATACTGGGGGATGCCTAGGCCAGAAGGCAGAGGTCTGTCCACAGGGATCCCCCTCCTCAGCTGGGCATGAAGTGGAGGGTGGTGAGGAGGGGGAAATTGATCCCAGTGGGAGAAAAGTGTTGCCCTCTCTATGCACCCCAGTTCACTGGATCCAATAAAAGATTTACTAAAATTAACTAAGAGTCAATAAAAGCTGTGGCACGTGCACGTGAATGTGTACACGTGTGTGCCCTGTCATCAGCTAACACATCTTCTCCCTCTCCCCAAACTGCAAGGAGCCCCGAGGTGGCATGGAAGTGACGCGCTCTGCCGCGTGAAGTCCTCATCTAAGCAGCGTGCCCCAAGACTGCAGTGCTGCTGGTCTCTACTGGTCTCACGCTGTCTGGTCCTTGTCTGCTTTTCCCAGGGGGTGCAGACCTCCTGACTTGTCTCAGCCAGATCCAGGGCATGGTGTGGGATGGTATGGGAGCCGCTGGTATGGATGCAGGGCCTTTTTGGTGGCTCCCAGTGGGTGAGGCACCATTCCTTGGTTGGGCCAAACCTTCTGTTCCACCAAAATCACCCCTGTTTGGGCCATTCTTGGCCCAAGTCAAAAGAAAACTGATCAACCCTTCCCCCTTTTCAAGTGCATCAAGACTGCCAGGCAAGACTGCCAAAGCCACAGTGCCCAAGACACCCACCCTTGCCTTCAACACTGTGCCACGTCCCCCGTGGGACCTCAGCACGTATCTGGACCTCAGCCCGGAGCAGCTGCCCCCTACACTTCCCATTACCCGCCTTGCTGGCAGCAAAGTGGGACACGTCAGTGCCGTGAGAGCTGGGGGCAAAGGGCAGCTCTGACACACCAGCCCCATTACCTAATCTTGGGTTAGATTTTCTCCGCTGCGTCCCATGTGTTGCCCATGTGTGAGGGTCAAGAAAGCAGGGAGAAGGTACCGAAGGGAGAGCTGAGCGGGGAGAAACTTCATGAACTATAACAAAAGCAACTGTAGAGTCTGGCATCTGGGCAAGAACAACCTCAGGTACCAGTATAGGCTGGGGACTGGCCTGTTGGAGAGCAGTGTAGGAGAAAGGGATCTGGGGGTCCTGGTGGACAGCAGGATGGCCAGGAGCCAGCAATGGGCCCTTGTGGCCAAGAACGCAGATGGTATCTTGGGGTGGAACAGAAGTGGGGTGGTTAGCAGATCCAGAGAGGTTCTCCTCCCCCTCTACTCTGCCCTGGTGAGACTACATCTGGAATATTCTGTCCAGTTCTCAGCCCCTCAGTTCAAGAAAAACATGGAGCTGCTGGAGAGAGTCCGGTGCAGAGCCACAAAGATGATGGAGTAGAACATCTCCCTGATGAGGAAAGGCTGAGGGAGGTGGGTCTCTTGAGCTTGGAGAAGAGGAGCCTGAGGGGTGACTTCATTAATGTCTATAAATATGTGAAGGGTGGGTGTCAGGAGGATGGAGCCGGGGTCTTCTCAGTGTGACCTAATGACAGGACAAGGGGCAAAGTGTGTGAGGTGGAACATAGGAGGTTCCACATCAATATGAGAAGGAACTTCTTCATGGTGAGAGTGACAGAGCTCTGGAAGGGGCTGCCCAGTGGGGCTGTGGAGTCTCCTTCTCTGGAGATGTTTGAAACCCACCTGGATGTGTTCCTGGGTGACTTGGTCTGGGTGGTCCTGCTGTGTCAGGGGGATTAGACAGGATGATCTTTTGAGGTCCCTTCCAATCCCCAATGTTCTGTGATTCTGTGGAGGTGAGAGGTTCATGAGGGTTGTTCCTGGAACAATCCCACAAATTATCTGAGGTGGAACTGAACGACTGCCATCCCCTGGTCCACTCTTCAAGCACTGACCACCTCACCACGGAGCCTGGAGACAGAGCTAAACCAGGCAGGAAGAAGGTTGGTAGAGGGAGGAGGGTGGTGTCAGACCCTATCCCTACCTGGCTTGAAGGACAGCTTTACATTTCCTGTCCTCTTCCAGGTTCAGGAGGGGTGATCAGGGCTATGAGCAGCTCTGGATGTGCCAGGATGCATCTTGCCCTGAAGGACTTTTGACAAGCTGAGCAGGGCTGGAGCAGCAATGAGCAGAAGACTTGTTGCCTGTGTTGCATGTGCTCGCAGTGAGCTCTGCTGGAGCAGGATCCACACCTCCTCATCAGGCTGCAGCAGCCCCTCTGCTGAGATCCAGGCTCCCAGGCCCTGGTGCCTTCACGACTCGGATCTGAAGGGTTCCCACTGACCCAGCTACTGCGCAGGCAGGGTGGAAGACTTGGGGATCAATACTGTCTGGGGCTCAAGGCCACTTGCGCAAACCCAGTGAGGGCTTGGTGTTTGGTTTTTTCCTGGTCTTTTCCCTTTTTTCAGTGGCCACTTTGCACTGTCTGTATTTATTGAACAAACAGCTTTCCTGGGGCCAGAGCTGAGCTCTCCAGGCTGCAGCAGGCAGCAGAGCACAGGCACTTGGCCTGAAACAGCCTCCTCCTGCTCCCCAAAGCCCAGCTCTGCCCTTTCCTGGTCTCCATACTCACGTCCTGGATGCCACAGGACACACAGAATCCTCTGCCTGCCAGCCCCATGGGAACTGTGCCCCATGCTCAAGGGGGCATCTCCCAGTCCAGACCTCCATGGTCTCTCCCCTCTGTGCATGTGGATGAGGCTTGTCCTGCTCCCACAGAAAACAGGAAACCTGCGTGCAGCCTCTTCCCACTTGCAGTGTGGGGTAGGGGTGACCAAGGTTCAGGAAACCCACAGTGGTCCTTCCACCTGGGGAGCACCACAGGATGAGCAAGGTGCAGACAAGGAAGGATGACCCTCTGGGGCCAGGCACAGCCCCCTCTCTGCCCTGGGGCTGGCACAGGGCAGGAGGACATGCCAGGGGATCCCAGCACACATAAGGAGCCGCTCAGTTGCCACGGCTGGCGATCCAGGCAGAAGTTGTGTGTTGATGGCTCCTGTGTGACTTGGTCTAGGTGGTCCTGTTCTGGCAGGGGGATTGGACTGGATGATCTCTCGAGGTCCCTTCTGATCCCTGATGTTCTGTGAGAGCAAACTGCACTTGGAAAAGCGACCAGTCTGGGTTTTGCCACAGCCCTGGCTTGTTTCCCAAGCCTTCCTCATGAGGGGAAGTATCCTCGGTGTAAGTGTGAAGGTGGGGGACCAGATCAGGCTTTTTCAGGGCGCAGAACAGAAAACCTGAGAGCAGCAGGATGCAACGTCCCACCAGGCAGGAAAGCAGAAGGGATGGGTGCAGCGTTCACACGGTGCCATCTCCTCTCCGCTGCTGTGGCACTGCACCTCTGCTAGGGTCCCCCCTTCACTCAGGGGGACTCTTGGGGGTTGAGACCCAGCTGCCACGAGGTACTGCTGTGGTGGGACCAGAAAGCGTGTCAAGGAACGTGTCCCGCAGCCCCCCAAGCCCAGTCCAGCCCCAGTGATGCCGGTGCAGACAGCATCGACCCAGCACCTGGGCTGTGCCCTTGGGCTGTGCCAGACCTGACACAGCACGGGACACAGGGCTCAGCAAAGCGCTGACTCGGCCTCTGCTCCATGAGGGGACAGGGGTGTGTGGCTGCTGCCAGTGCCTCCTGGAAGGAGCCTTTGCCAGTATCAACAGACCCTGAAGCAAAGGTCCCGGCACGGTGTGCCAGGGTGCCCCTTGGCAGGGCCTGGCTCTCAGGGGAGGGGTGGGAATTCCTGAAAGCGCTTGATTTTGCCTTGAAAAGGTTTAATTTTTAATTTTCAGTCCTATGAGCAGTTTCCAGCTGGCGGCCCCTGGCTCAGAAGTACCCAGGTACAAGTGACTGCAGCTCAGCTGGTGCACAGTACCCATCCTTCAGTGCTGGAGGCTGGAGCTCCAGGAGTGGTCCTGTTGCTGGGGGTTGTGCCTGGTGGTAGGGGGCTGCTTCCCAGCCCCCTCAGCAGATACTGAGGGATTCAGCCTGTCCCACTTCAGCGGGGCGAGGATTACAGATGTCGAGGGCGTGAGGGTCACTGACCTTCCCTCCCTGCTTGTGAGCCTTGGCACTGTTCCCTTCCCACGGCTGGCACCTTGGCTTGCTGGGCCCCACTACCCCTCTGCTGCCAGCCCTCCACCAGCCCTTGCCACAGGCTCCTCATGGCCATGGGCTGCCCTCAGCATCGTCCCTGCTGCAGCCTTTGCTGCCAGCTGCTCCACGAGTCCCCAGGCTGGGGACTTCTCCTGCCTGAGGTCTCCAGTGCTTTCTCCTCCTGTGTGGAGAAGGCTTTTCAGTGCCAGAGCCTGGCCTCCCAAGGTGAGGGTCACAGCTGGCTTTGGCACTTCCTTGGCTGACAGTGGTGGCAGAATGGCACCAGAGCTGGGCAGAGGGAAATTTACTGACCTATAACACAGGAAACTGTAGAGTCTGGCATCTGGGCAAGAACAACCCCAGGTTCCAGTATAGGTTGAGGACTAACCTGTTGGAGAGCAGTGCAGGAGAAAGGGACCTGGGGGTCCTGGTGGACAGCAGGATGGCTAGGAGCCAGCAATGTGCTCTTGTGGCCAAGAGGGCCAACAGCATCCTGGGATGGATCAGAACAGGGGTGGTTAGCAGATGGAGAGAGGTTCTCCTCTCCCTCTACTCTGCACTGGTGAGACCACATCATTGTGGTCCAGTCTCATTGTGTCCAGTTCTCAGCCCCTCAGTTCAAGAAAGACACAGAACTGCTGGAGGGTGTCCAGAGCAGAGCCACAAAAAATGATGAAGAGAGTAGAACATCTGCCTGATAAGGAGAGGCTGAGGGAGCTGGGTCTCTTGAGCTTGGAGAAGAGGAGACTGAGGGGTGACCTCATTAATGTCTATAAATATATGAAGGGTGGGTGTCAGGAGGATGGAGCCAGGGTCTTCTCAATGTGACCTAATGACAGGACAAGGGGCAAAGGGTGTGAGCTGGAACATAGGAGGTTCCACATCAATATGAGAAGGAACTTCTTCTCAGTGAGAGTGACAGAGCCCTGGAACAGGCGGCCCAGGGGAGTTGTGAAGTCTCCTTCTCTGGAGATGTGTAAAACCTATCTCCATATGTTCCTGGGTGACTTGGTCTGGGTGGTCCTGCTGTGTCAGGGGGATTGGACTGGATGACCTTTCGAGGTCCCTTCCAATCCCCAATGTTCTGTGATCGTGCAATGGCACAGGAGTGGGTGTGCTGGCAGGAGCTGTGCACAGGTGCTGGTGCGTGGCAACCAAAAGGACACGGTAGAGAGGTGAGCACTGGTCTCTTCTCACAATTAACTGGTGACCGAAGAAGGGGGAATGGCCTCAAGCTGTACAAGGGGAAGTTTAAACTGGATGTTAGGAAAAGTGTTTTCTCAGAAAGAGCTGTCAGGGCTTGGAACAGGCTGCCCAGGGAGGGAGCTGAATTGCCATCCCTGGATGTGTTCAGAAGCCATGTAGATGTGATGTCAGGGAACATGATTTAATCGTTGGTCTAAGAGCAGACTTAGTAGACAATATACTTGGATTTGATGACCATAGAATCATAGAAACACAGAATCGTTAGGGATTGGAAGGGACCTCAAAAGATCCTCTAGTCCAATCCCCCTGCCACAGCAGGATCGCCTAGACCAAGTCACACAGGAACACCTTAAAGGTCTTTTCCAACCTAAATGATTCTACGAGCTCTTGGCATGGGGGGGGTTCCTACCAGTCCATTGGCACCTCTAGGTCAGGTTGCCAGTTGCCACGCTTGCCCACAGGACATGAGGTCAAAGACCCAGAAACTATCTGTGCAGCAAGTGCTGGCCCCGGGGGGACCCGGGTGGTGTATTTTGGTCAGGCTGGTCCCTGGGCTTTGCTTTCTGGGAACTGCTTAATCAACAACACACTTATGCAATGGGTGCAAGAAGCACTCATGGCTCTGCGCTGACCCCTGGCCTAGATCTGGTGGGCTGTAGCGCGCAGTGGGGCATGCAGCCGCGTGGCAAGCAGCAGGCAGATCCAATACTCTTGCTAAGCTGTAGGTGAGATCTGGGTTCATGGCAGCAGCTGTAGGGTGCTGGTCAGAGCAGAGGGATTAATCTCTTTGGGGACACCCTGCTCCCCAGCTTGGAAAGGCCACTGAGTTAGACCAGGGCAGCTTGGAACACCCTGCAGCTTGCTGCATGTGGGAAGAACATCATGCAAAGTGACTTAGTTCCCTCTGTGGGATGAAAGCAGGGGCAGCCTTGCCACGTGAGGAATTTAACTTGCCCTGAGAGCCAGGCAGGAAGCCTGGCAGTGTGGGAGCATGGAATAGAAGGCAAGGAAAAGGGCACGTGGCACATGTATGAGCATGTCCACAAGTGGAACGTGTGTCCAAACCTTTGGGATGGGAGACTGAATGTGTGTTGGCAAGGGAGCCACTGTGGGTGTGCCACTGCACAAGTGCACCTGTGCCTGGACCAAAGCGCTGTCTGATCGGTCCTGCCGGTGCCCGTCACTGCGGGTGTGATGCCTGCAGCTGGGGGCCACAGACCCTGTGGGATCTGTGCTCCCAGGCCAGGCTGTGCCCACTTTTTTCTCCCTGTTGACATTCCTGGGCTATTCTGGGAGCTGCCAGCATGCCCGGCCAGATGAGAACTTTGCCCCTTGCACTACAGTTGCATCATCTTTAGTGGGTACTTTTTCCCAGACAGCCCACTCTGTTTACACATCACCTCTGTGCTTGGCCAGTGGCAGGAGCTCTGTGTGGTCAAGACCTTGGAGTCAGTGCCTCATGGTACAATGGGCAGAGGACATGACTGATGGGCTGGCTGAGCTTCAAGTTCCCACTGTACTCTGTGGGTTCCCAGCTCTGGCACAAGGGTGCTAGGCTCTCATGCTCCTGCAGCAACATGGCACCTTGCACCACTTTGGGGAGGTTTCTGTAGGACCCTGTGCCCTGCTCTAAGCACAGCATCCAGGGCTAAGAACTTGAAGAGTGAAGGCCAACGGTGTCCTGGGGTGGATCAAAACAGGGGTGGTTAACAGATCGAGAGAGGTTCTCCTCTCCCTCCACTTTGCCCTGGTGAGNTAGGTGATCCTGCTCTGGCAGGGGGATCGGACTAGATGATCTTTCGAGGTCCCTTCCACTCCCCAACCAAGCAGCCCAAAGGATAGGGCTGACAGCCCCAACCTCATCACATGGTAGGGGTGAGAAAGCCCAGAGGTGTGAACAATCCCCAGGGAGCTGCAGGGCTCATTCCTGAGAACCACTGCTGATCCTCCTGGTTCTTCTGCCAGCATTCATGTGACTGACTCTACTGAGATGGATAATAGTTAGCAGAGGGCAACACACGGGCTGGAGGGAAGGGTCCATGGGCCCCACAGTCAGGCTGGGGAGGCTGGGATTTGCCCTGCCTGTCCCTTTCTGCAGAGTTTGGACTGGGCAGAGTAGCTCCACGGGGGCACCCACCCGCATCCCTCTGCACTCCTGGGAAAGTGCTGGGGCAAGTGGCGGGCACTCCTTCGAGCCCCCACCTCTACCTTTGCCGCTCTTCTGCACCCTGGGGAAACCCTGCCACCAGAACCCCCAGCTCGCCTCCAGTTCCCCCTGGTGCGATACCCCTCGAGACCTCGCGAAGTCAGGAGATCCCTCCCGCGGGGCCCCGACGGCTTCGCACGAAGTGGGGAGGGGTGGAGGGGGAAGCTAATCCCTGTAATCCCCCGCCCCAGCCCCGGGCGCGGCCCCACGGGACGGGACGGGCAGGTGAGCCGGCCAATGGCCGGGGGGCTCCGGGCCCGCCCCCGGCCGCAGGTGCCCAAAGCGGGCGGGCAGCGCCGCTGCGCTCCCGGGGCCGTCGCGGTCCGTCCCGTCAGTGCGGATGGCGGCGCGTGGCGCGGGCCCGTGGCTGCTGCTGGCGGCGGTTGTGTGCGCGGCGGCGGAGCCGCGATGCCCGACGTGTGCGGCGGGCGTGGAGCGGCGGCTGCTGGAGGAAGCGGCCAAGCGGCAGCTGCTGGAGAAGCTGCGGCTCCGGGAGCGCCCGAGGCTCGCCCACGCCGTGCCCCGGGTGGCCGTGGCCCGCGCCCTGCGGCGGCTGCAGGCGGGAGGTGTCCGCCGAAGCCCCGCCGAGGACGAGCAGAGCTACGAGATCATCAGCTTTGCGGAGCCAGGTGGGTGCCCGCGGGCAGTGCAGGGGCCCGCGGGCAGCCGGGGACCCCGACGGACCACGGGCTCCCTGGGCTGTGCCCGGGGCCAGATCGTGGGAGATGCTGCACAAGCATCTGCTGGCCGGGGCCTTATTGCCCGCAGGCTTATTGCCCTGTGCTGATGGGGGTCTGTGAAGATGTGCAGCTACCGACTGTTGGGTCACTGGAGTACGGTCAGGTCCTGGTCATCTGTCCCCCCACACCTTGCAGCTGGGTGAGGGTGCCTGGAGCCACTCAGGCTGTGATTAACCCCTCAGTTAGTTAATGCACCTGCTGCACGCCAGTGACCTGCTGGCATTGCTGATGCGGGGAGGCTCAGCCTGGAAGCATGAGAAATGGCCCCTCTTTTCCTCTTGTGTTGGCTCATTGGGACACCACTCCTGAAGTGCGGTGCTGCCTGTTTGCCCTTCTTGGAGAATAGGGGAAATACGGGGTGCTCTCAGTAATTGGGCCTGGGACCTGTAGGGACTAACGTGGGGCTGGGGGTGAGCTGCAAAAGTGCAGCAAAGGAAAGGGGCCAGAAGGGTCAGATGAGAGCAGGTGTCCCCCACCCTGCCCCACCCTGACTGTGGCACAGTCTCCCATTTCAACAGATCTCACCCTTGGTACCCTTCTCGAGTAAACAGACTGAGGACCTTGTGGAAGGAGGGATGGATGTCTGTAGACCTTCCTCAAGAAGAAGCTGATGTGCTTGATGAGCAGGATGGTGGTGCAGCCTTACCTACCCTAGCATCCTGCAGTATTCACCTCCTAACCCCTCTCTCCCTTCAGAGCCCACATCTCCCTCTGGCTTGGGGCTGCGGTTCCAGTTCAGCCGTGCACAAGACCAGGACGTTCACATCCTGCAGGCTCAACTTTGGCTCTACCTTCGAGTTCCACGAGACCTGGTAGCCAGCCTCAGCCTGAGGATCTTCCTTGCTGGTGAGGAAGGTGATTTAGCAGGGGGCAATCGCACGCTGCTGAGCGAGAGGCGCCTGAGTGCTAAAGGCAGCGGCTGGCGTGCCTTCACTCTCATGCCTGCCCTGCAGAGTTTCTTTGTGGGAAACCACAGGACCTTACGGCTGGAGCTGGAAAGCCATGGGGAAGGGGGTAATATCACAGCAATAGTCAATGCCAGCTGGTCCCACCAGCCCTTCTTGGTGGCTGAAGCAAAGGTACGGGAGCCTGGCCACCACGTGGCCAAGCGCAGCCTCCGCTGCAGCCAGAACTCCAACCTCTGCTGCCGCAAGGACTACTACGTGGATTTCCGTGACATTGGTTGGAACGACTGGATCATTAAGCCTGAAGGCTACCAGATAAACTACTGTGTGGGTCAGTGCCCTCTACATGTGGCAGGAAGTCCTGGGATGGCTGCTTCTTTCCACACAGCCGTCTTCAACCTTGTCAAAGCTAACAACATCCAGGCATCTGGGCACTCCTGCTGCGTGCCGACGAGACGCCGGCCGCTCTCCGTCCTCTACTTTGATCGTGACAGCAACATTGTCAAGACTGACATCCCTGACATGATTGTTGATGCCTGTGGCTGTAGCTAGGGTTGGGGGGCTGTGCTGTGAACCCTAATTCTCCAGGACTGCCTCTCTCGTGGTACTGGCGAGCTGCAGAGCTCCCTTGAACTGGCTTCAGCTTGTGGTGTAATGGACCCCTTTGGAAAGGTTGGGAGGGAGGGGAAAGTGTCTTAGAAGGAGCAGGGGTTATCTCTAGAGAGCATCTGGGGCAGGGATCGCTGGGGACATGTAGGACAGAGCCAAGACCACATGAGCCTGCCTGAGTCTGAGCTGTGGGTTGTTAGTGACTCCGGGCATCCCTGCGCTGACTAGCTGCATCCTCCTGGGCTGATCCCACATTCCTGGTGGTTGTGTTCCCTGCTGTGTGGGGAGGGGGTGGCGGGGCTGGTTTTGCTCACGTGCAAAATGTCTGGTGACAGTTTGGGACCTGGCCTCCTTGAGAGCAGAGTGAGAAGCAGGAGGAGGTCTGTTTCCTCCAAGTGGGAAATGGGAAGATGAGAGTCAGTCCTGCTATTGTCCCCGTTGCAGCAAGTCTTCCTGCATCAGTTTTGGGCTGATTTGGGACAGGTCAAATAAGATACGAACAGCAAGTTTGGAAGATGAAAGATATGACTTTGTTGTGAAGCCCAAATCTAGGACTAGACACAGTTCTAGACTCAGACCTCACCTTTAAGATCGTACTGCAGGTACAGTGGGCTTTTTTTGTACCTCTAGTTTTGCAGCTGTTATGACTTGGAGATTTCTGCAGCTCTTGGGACTCCTTGGTGCTGCTTTCTGGCTGTCCACCTCCCTACTGAAGATCCCGTTCTGTGTTGGCCTTCCTGATATTCATGTATGCCATGCATCTGCACAGCTTGTGCTTCTAATTTATTTTAAAACTTTAGTGTGGCTTCCCCAATAAATGGGTGGAAATGCAATGTGTAGGCTCAGACTGCTTTCTCCTGGCATCATTTGCAGGAATGGAGTCAAGGGAATGGTCCTCCTGGGCCAGAACGTCCTCAGGCTCTGCAGGAGCACAGGAGATGCAAGCCAGCAGCAGCTGTGGGCAGCACTGCTGTGCTGGGAGGTGGGAGAAGCTGTGGTGCCTTCCTCCTGAGGGAGTCTCAGGGGCTCCTTGGATGCCATGAGGTGTTGCACACTGAGATCCTGTGTGAGCATGGTGATGTGGGGAGGGGGCTCATCCTTGTAGAAGGAAAAGCCAAGGATGGGGCAGAGGCTGGGAAACTGGTCTCACTTCACTGAGAGCTGGAGCAGTGTGGCCTGCAATGAGAACATCAAAAACATTGTTTCCCAGCAGGGCAAGTTACTGCCAAGTGGCACAGCCTGGCCTGAGGATGCTGTTCTCCACCTGGTTCAGTCCTAAATGAAGCTCAGAATGCCTCAGCTCTGGAGGCTCTGACCCGGGGGTGTTACCTCATGTGCCACAGCCCACCCCCAAATCCTGTGTCCTCACTACAAACACCAGAGATGATGATAATAATAATAATGTCTCCTTGACCTTCCCAGTCCCCTCTCAAATGTTCCTCTAAACACCACACGATGCCTATCTTGGCCACATATCAGGTCTGTCAATGCCCACAGTGGTGGCTGATGGGGAGTCTCCTGCATAATTCAGGATGAGATGCTCCTCACATGGGAGGCTGTGCTCCCTGCTCATCCCTCTGAGGTTCCATATCTGGAATCCGAAGGCTGCCCTGCATCCTTGTTGCACAAGCAACAAGCACCTGCTCAAAGCTCACTTTGGGGATGTTTTATCTAGGGGTGAACTCACTTGCTTTTCCAGGATGGCCCCGTGTTTGCCCTGCAAGTGGACAAAGGGCAGCTTTCATCAGCTGGCTGCAGGAGGCAGCTTGGCCATCACCCACGCTCCCCAAGATATCTCTACCTGCAGAGATAAGCTGATTGCACCTGTGGAATGCCTCTGTCTTCTGGGCACTCCAGCAGCCCTAGGATGTGCAGTGCTGCCACAACAGGCTGCCTTGTGGTGTCCATGGCCCCAGAAGCATGTGCTGCCAAATGCAGAGTTGCATCTGTGGATTCCAGGTAAGTACCTGGGGACATACAGGGTGCCCTTACAGTCTCCCTGCTCCCTCCATGTTGGTGTTACTGCTGCAGCCAGCACAAGTGGGGAGTAGGGTGCACAGGGCACAAAGACATCAGGTACCACATTTTCCTTTGCAGCAATGCAGTGGCTTCCTGGTCACAGTGAATGTGTGCTTCTATTTCTGTCTGTATGAGACTGTCCACATGCATGTGTGTGATGTGCTGACTCACTGACACACTGACCCACCAGCCCACAGCTGAGATGCTGAGCTGGCTGTGGTGGTAGCACTAAGTCTTTTAATCTGGGTGATCATCTGGCCTTGCTCTGAGCTGCTTTAACTTTCCTAAATAGGAGATTAACCGTGGGGTGGGGGACCTGGCAGAGTTGGGGATCCAACAGTTTGTGAGAGCTGCTGAAGCTTTGCTTCCACACAAGGGGGGTGCAAAGCTGGTGGCAAAATGGATCTGGGCCTACCTGGCCATGCACATGATTCCCTGAGGAAAGGTAGGTTGTCTTGGGACAAGTCTCCAGACCCTGGAAGAGAAGCCTGGTCAGGCCATGGTGCTGCGGGCACTGTTCAGTGCCCAGGTGGGCTTTTCCTGGCAGTTTAGTCAGGGTCACACTGAGCTCAGGAGAAAATCTGTTGAGCTGCTTACGTCTGTCTGTTACAAAACGGGCATGCAGGCGATGCATCTCACCTGCACCCATCACCTTGGCCCTGCCTTGGGGCTGATGCTCTGGTGCTTGATCAACTGCAGGGGTCTGGGGGCATCCCAGGACACAGCTGGCTCTTGTCCCCCTTGTAACAAAGGGCACTGAGAGGGCGGACTAATGCTGAGGAAGGCAGAATGCCCACAGTGGGGGTAATCCTGCTAAGAGACTCTGAGGTCTGGCTGGATGTGTGGCACAGCTGCCATCACCTTTGAGACTCATTCTAGACACGAACAGCACCACTCCAGAGAGGAGGATGGGGCTGGCAGAAGCTGAGAGGAGCTGAGCACTGGGACAGGGTGAGAACCCCATGAAAAAGGGGTTCTCAAAGGTTGGAATAGGTTGTTCAGGAAGGTGCTAAACTCATCAACTCTCCTGGACACCAACCATGGGAGTGTATTTTAAATACGTATAGAAGTAGTGCTGAGGGACACGATTTACTAGTGACTGGCAGCGTGGGGTCACTGGACAATCCTAAACGTTTCTTTTAGCCGAAATGATTCTCTGCGATTCTGTGTGAAAGGTCTGTCTGGGGTCACCTGGAAGCTGAGCACACACAAGGTGGGCCACATGCTCCCTTCTAAGCAGACCCCTGCGACAGCCCTGCTCCTGGTCCAGCCCTGGTTTGTCTCATGGCCCTGTCCATTCTGGGTTGCAAGGCTTCACGAGGACACCCTGGTGAGCTGTCCCAGGCTGCTTTCTCAGCAGCCAGGGAGTAAGGACCAGGGCAAATGGGGCAGAGCTGCGGGCAGGAGCAGTGTCCCGAGGCTTCAGCAGGTCTTGGGCAGACAATCCTGCCTCCGCACTGGGACCTGCTGGTGTTGACACCTGCGATCAGGTTCTGGGCAGGGACAGGTGGGCAGACGCCGGTTCACCTGAAATCGCTGCCGGCACCCAGGGCCGGTTCGGAGCAGAGGCGGCTCCCGCCGCTGCCACCAGGGGGCGCTGCACCGCCGCCCGAGGACCGCACGCGTTCGGTGCCGTCGCGTCCCGAGCACCGGCGGGACCCGGCGGCTTGGCCTGGCGCCTTCTGGCGCGCTGGGACCGTGGGCTCCGGGAGCGGCCAGGGTGACGCGTGGTGCCAGCACACCCCGGGAAGGGTCCTGCGCCCCGCGGTGTCACGGCCGCGGCGGCCCCTCCAACCCACCGAATTTCCGGTCCGCCGCAGACCCCACCGTCGCCCACGGCAGCTTCCCCCCCGCGAAACCACCGGCCAGCTCAGAGTATCCCGGGCAGAAGCGCTCCCTGAAGCCACCCGGTTCCCTTCAGCTCTTTTCACGAGTGTCCCGAGGGACCCGCGTTCCCTCCCGCCGGGTTGCGGTTGCGGCGATGGAGCGCGTGGGCTCCGGCGCAGGATCCGCGGGACTCCTTGGGCTGTCGGCCCGAGACAACCCGCGTCCGCTCCCTTCCTCCCTGCAGCCTCCCCGGGACTCCGCACAAAGACCTTCGAGGCTGCGGGAGGTGCGGGATCCGCGGTCCCCCGGTGGTGCCTGGCCGGGCGCGAGGAGCGTCGCCGGTGGCTGCGCGTGCTTGTGCCGGTAGTCGCGCGCACACGCGTGCCCGCTTGCGCGTGATGGCTGCGCTCGCGGTCCAAAATGTTGCACGTGCGCGCATTAAGTCGCGCGGGTGTGCGACGTCGCGCGTGGACGTATGCGCGCGGCGGCGAGTGTGTGCGGGACGGCCCGCGCGCTGAGGCGATGCACGCGCACGGATTGTGCGCGCGAAGCCCCGCGCGTGTGCAGGGCCGTGGCGGGCGCGCGTGCCCCGGATCCAGCCCGGGTTTTCGGAGCGGCCGGGGCCCGTTCCCGGCCGGGGTCTCCGTCCCGAGCGTCTCGGCGCCGCAGCCGCTCGAGTTGGCGGAGCGGGAGTCCGCGGCTCCACCGGTTCAGCCCGGACGCGCCGCCCCCGCGGGGCTCTGGCAACTTTCTGCGGGCACCCGGGGCGGGCCGGGGAAGTGCGGGGGGCGCCGCGCCGTCCCGCCCCGACCGCAGCTCCCGCGTCCCCCTGGATGTGCCGCTTCTCGCCCGCACCGAGCCGCAGCTGCAGCCAGGGAAGGAGGGAGCGCGGAGCCGCCGGACCCACCGCCGCGCTCGCGGACCCTCGGAGGTAGGAGCCGTCGGGCGGGTTGGGATTGCGGGCGGGGCCTCGGGCCGCCCGCGAGTAGCCGCTCCTGCAGAAGCCGGGATGGCGCCAGACCCTCCGCCGGGCCGCGCCGGGGCAGTCCCCTTCCCAGGTCCCGTCCGCGCCGGGGCAGACATGGGGAGCCAGGGGCTCCCAGCACGGGGCCCGGCTGGGCGAATGCCCCGTGGCGGTGGACCAGCCGCTCCCCACCACGTTCCCTGCCGCTGCCACGTTCCGACGCTCCCGCCGCCTTTCGTGCGCCGAGAAGGCGGGTGGGCTGCTCCGGCCGCGCCGAGGCTATGCCCTCCCGGAGAAGCCCCGGGGAGGGAAGGGGATGGGCTGGGGCTGGGGCTGGGCCTGGGCAGGGCGCTCAGGGCTCCAGGACTACGTTGCTCCGGTTTTAGGTAGCTCCTCTGCTGCTCGGCTGGGGGATGTTGGCCCGGGAACAGTGATCGGGTGCAAGTTACTGCTCTGGCCCCAGTGACGCAGCAGCTGCAGGACTGTCCCTGGGTGCCCACGAATGGTGAGCAGTGCCAGTCTCACTGCTGGTCCAAGCTCCTGGCCATCCTGAGCCTTCTTACCATGGGTCAGTCGTGGGGTATGTGGGGGCTCCACCAGCCACCTCACGAACCTCTGCACCCAGCTGCTTGGGCAGGACTCTGAGCTGGCTAGCCCAGCCTGTGGACTGTTAGTTGTCTCATCCCTGCTACCAGTCGCTACTTTTCCCCAGGCCCTGAACAGTGCTCAGAGGGGAAGAAGGTTTTGCCCTGGTCTCAGTGAGTCCCCTTGCTCCGCTGACAGCCTGACAGGTCTTGGTGCATCCTGGCTTCCCAGTCTGCATCCCATAGGCCCTTGGGCTGCACTTCTTCCCTCCCCATATGGGCTGGAGGGGAGGCTGCCATAGGGAGCTGCCTGGGAAGCCTAGAATCATGGAACAGCCCTGGTTGGACCAGTTAGCTGGTCCACCCATTTGTGGGAAAGGGAGCTTGGATTGAGTTTATCCAACTTCTCTGATTTTAAGGGGAGGGCAGAGCTACTTTTTCCTATCATTTGTGGACTACCTTGAGTCCTTGCCTATGCCAGTTCTGAGTGTCTGTCAGTCTTCCTGCAGGCTTGCAGGAAGACTTCCTTGCATGAGGACTGCTGCTGGCTTTAGTCCTTAGGAGAGCTGGGGCTGAGGGCAAGTGGTTTGGGTGAGGGAGCTCAGCCTTGAGTCCTTCTACAGCTGAGACCAGGCTGGACCTCTCTAACAGATGCTTCTAAGTGCTTCCCATGCCCCACTGGATGCCTGACCCTTTTGCCTCCTTTCTAAAACCCCAAGACCACTGGGTCCGGGTGTTGGCTCTGTGTCACTCCCTGGCTAGCATGGGGACTCTGAGGCCAGTGGAGAAGGCTGGCCAGGGTCAGGTATGGCACAGAATTGCTGGAGGGAAACAGCATTGCCAGTGTGAGAAAGTCTATACGAGAAGCAGGGCATTGTGAGACCTGGTCAGCCCTGCTTGCAGCTAAGCATGAGCTTGGGCCTGCAGGGCACCCCCAAACTGCCCCAAGCCCTCAGTGAGCCAGGAGTGGAGGAAGGTTACAGGCAAAAAAGCCTCTTTCTGGAGAATTACCCTGTCTGTGTCCTGATGCTCGGAGCCAACATCTGCACATACATGTGAAGTCCAGATGGTCCTTATTTGGGATGGGGGGCAGACAGCACTGCTTTGACAGCCTGAGGGCTGCTCCTCTCCTGCGAGGACAGAGAGGAAGACAACTGGGTCTGAAAGGGTTGGATGGCTGTTATGTTTGCCATGCTGTGTTTGAGGTCTAGGGAAATAGTAGATACTCCACCTACAGATAGAGTCATGTGCCCAGCCCCATTAGGGATATGGGAATCCAGAAGGTGCTCCTGGATACGCAGATACCATAGGTTTCCTCCACTCCACTCCAGGGGTTACATGTGCTTCACCTGAGTGGATGGATACAGACAGCATCTTGAGGGAGAGCGTTAGGTTTTGGTGCAGGGGGACATTGAGGGGAAGGGAACATGGAGCAGTTGGATGTTGTTTCTCCTTCAGAAATTCAGAGACAGGAAAACTTCCCCATATGGCTAGGTCTGTTGTGTCCAGCTGAGGCAAGAATCTGCCTCTGCAGAGACAGGGTGTCAAAGGCACCCACTATCTCCTACGCTGTTATGGGTGTTTGAGCCTTTCCTCAGCACTATTCCTTAGTAAGAGTCTCAGAGGGCAGGGGGTTCTCCTGGAAATTGAGACCCTGGATCAAATCCATCTCAAAACACCCTGTGCCTAGTAGGACCCCCAGATTCCCCAGTTAACAAGAATCCCAACACCTCTGAGGACACTGGTGTGTGCTGGCCGGACCACACCAGTGCTTACCTTTGTGCATCTCTGAGCTCAGCTGCTACTGTGTGCATGCTTGAACTCCTGGCAGTGCTTGTGAGTGGACTTGTTGAAGTCCTCTGCTTGTAGCCAAGTCACTAGCTGCTTTTAGGGAGGGGCCTCATCTCCCCCATGTTCCAGGGTCTTTTCTATCAAAAGCATCTACTGATAGGACAATGGGCAATGGGTGTGAGCTGGAACATAGGAGGTTCCATATAAATATCAGAAGGAACTTCTTGACAGGGTTACGGAGCAGTGGAACAGGCTGCCCAGGGGTTATGGAGTCTCCGTTTAAAACCTGCCTGGATGTGTTCCTGTGTGACTTGGTCTAGGTGATCCTGCTGTGGCAGGGGGATTGGACTAGCTGCTCTTTCGAGGTCCCTTCCAATCCCTAATGTTCTGTGATTCAGTGAAAAGACAAGCTCAAAATCAGGAGCACGCTGGGAGTCGGGTCTCCGTGGCTGGTGGTGGAACAAACTCAGTACTGCGTTGCTTTTGCAGTGCCAGAGCTGGCTGGCTTCGTGAATCTTCCTGGAGCAGGGAAGTTTCCATCTGAGGGAGTGAGTCAGTGTGGACACCTTGTGACGTGTGCTTTCGTGTCAGGGCGGCCTGAGGAGGGGCTTTGAGGGGAATTGTGGCTCATTGTCCAGAATGTGTGAAGGATGGATGGGAGGACAGGCTGGAAAACATAAAGGCCCTTCTTCCAGTGCCAAGTGGAGGATGCTCTTAGTGACACACTGCATCTCAGGACACCAACTCCAGTGCTAGAGAGGCTGGCCAGCTGGTTGTCTTAGGAAACATCTTTCTCCCCACCGCTCAGCATGAACGAGGGTGCCTTTGCACATCCATGCACCTGCATACATGCACACATGCACAGACATGTGCACACCTATGCACACACCCATGTGTGACGTGGCTTTCACAAAAGGATGTGGTATTTTATGTCCTTCTAGAGGCCACTGGACCTGTTCTCATCTGTCTGTACTGATGCACTAAAAGAGGGAAACCTTGAGCACCCAGCAGCTGGTCAGAGAGGAGAGCAATTGTACTCCCAGACTGTTGCCCAGGAGTGTGTGTGCGTGCACACCTACTGGCATGCGTACAGAGGGGCTCTTTCGCTTGTGTATGGATGTGCGTGTGTGCACAATCACCTGCTTTGTTGGTGTCTTGCATCTGTGGTGGCCTGTGCACCTCAGCTCTTCTTGATGTCTTCTCCTGTTTAGCAACCCCAGCGATGTGTGAAGTAAAAAAGGTCCATTGTGTGGGTCCTTGGTGGGACTGCGGGGATTCTTCTGCAGTAATTCTCACAGGAAGACTGCAGCTATACCCACCCCAGTCCTTAATGGCACATCAAAACCCTCCAGAAGCTGCAAAATAACAAGGTGAACAGCTGATAAAATAGTTGCCTCAGAGTGGGAAGGAGCAGCAAAAATAGAGTCAGGTTTCAGCTCTGCTGCACCTGGGTCTGAGGCTGGGGTGGATGTTTCCAGATGTGATGCAACCACACTGTCAAACTCCCACCCCTGACCTAGGGGGAGCAAAGCCCTTGCTGGTGTCCCCCAAGGTGGTAGAGAACATGGCTCTAAGAGATAGGGTTATTTGGTGTTTGGACAGAGCAGGTCTCCAGTCAAGGAGCAGGAAAACAGACACCTGTGCCACCCACCTCTGCTGGTAGCAGATACTTCAGAAGAGACAACGTGTCCCAGCAGGCAAGGAATTGCTGGGCACTTTTAGGAACAGAGTTGAGGGCACTCCCACCATCACCTCTCAGCTGGCAGAGGGGGTCTACTGCCCCAAAAGGAGGAGCAACTTTTCCTCAAATGCTGTGTTTAGAGACAGGCAGTTCCACAGATTCAAATGGATTGCTGTTGCAAATCGAATCCTTTAACGAATGCCAGGTCCTGCACATCCTCATTTTCCTGTCTTCTGAGAATCCTGGACAGAGCTGCTGGAGTAGGGACGGGCTCAGTGTGAACTACCCTGGCTGCAGTGTGAGGACATAAAGACACTGCAGCCTGCTATCTGCCACGTCCTACCTTTTCTCCCTCAGGACAGTGGGATTTTATGCATTGCAGCCCTTGTTCTGGAAGCGTCCCTCCATGCAACACATGAGCACGCTGGGTTGGGGGTGATGCCTTGATGCCATGAGAAGGCTCAATGCCTGTCAGGGGCTCCCACAGCCGCATGACTCAAAGCTGGGCTTTTATGGGTCCCACATGTTCAAATTTACTCTTTCCCTCCAGCGCTGGGAAGGAAGAGGGAAGCATAAAAATTCCTTATAGCAGCTGCTGCCATGTGTGCAGGACCCCCTTACATTCACCCCAAAACTTTGCCCCTACACAGACTCCAGTCCAAGGAAGGCAAGGGCTGGGGAAGTGGCTTTATGTGAGCAATTTGCAGGGTTAGTGTGTGCTGGGGGCCAAACCAAACAACATGCAAGCCTGTGACAATTGCCTGCCTGCCCTAGGACCACCTATCAAGCATCAGCACTCTGGCCCAGCTTGCCATGGTTTCCTGAGTGGCTCAGCTTGTGGTTGAGGGCTGGCAGTCCCTGCTCTACAGAGGGAACAGGCACATGGAGTGTGGAGCTGTGAGCTCCCACCCTGGCAGCCCTCCTTCCTCAGTTGTGTCTGCCCTGAGGTACCCAGGAGACCAGGCAGCCAGGGCTGCTCCCTGGGCTGGCCTGCCTGCCCCTCTTCCCAAAGTACACACGTGTTAGCATGTGTTAACATGTCCAGGGGCATGCCAGTGCACGGTCATGAGTGGGCGTGGATGTGTGTGGGAGCGAGGGAGGTTGTTTTGTCTCTCGCTGAGATGCACTCTAGGGGTGGGGGGGTACTGAGACTTATGTGAGGCCTTTGATGCTGGGGGAATCGGTGGGCTGTGGAGAGACCTGTGGTCCTTACTGGAAGTGGTGCGAAGGACAGAGTAGACTGTTGGTGTTGGGTGGAGCCATGGGTGTGTTACCTCTTCTGCCTGTAGGCTGGAGAAGGGAAGTAGCACTGAATGTAAGATGTCCCCGATCTGCCTGGGTATGGATGTCTCTGCCCTCCACACACTTGGTCTAGGTGATCCTGCTGTTGCAGGAAGATTGGACTAGATAATCTTTTGAGGTCCCTTCCAGTCCCTAATGATTCTGTGATTCTGTGAAGCTGCTGCTTCTTAGCCTCATCTTTTCCAGGCAAGAGACCACCTTGGAATGAGCTTGTCAGTCCACACCAGCATGGGATCATGACCCTGAATTGTCCGCTTTCAGACCCCCTGAACCTGAAGCAATGTGCTTTGTGGCAGCTGCAGTCCTGGGCAGATTAGCTGCCCCATGCAGAGGAGCTCGGGCTCGCCTTAAAGGCCTGGCCTAACAGTGAGGTCAGATGCATAGCAAGGCAGCTGGGCGGGAGGTCTGCATATCAGTTCTGCTTGAGGCAGAGAGTGTGTGGGGTCTGGGAAGGCAGCTTCCCATAGCATGTATGCGATAGGGCAGTGAAAATGGTCATCTTCCTGCGAGGACCTGTCTTTGCCACGCCGTTAGCGGTCTTTCCCTGCTCAGATAGGTGTCTGAGGAGGTTTGACAGTGTGTAAGAGTTACCTTAGCTGGGGAGGTGTTGGGATTGCCCTGAGAGGCAGCCAGGATGTGTCCCTGTGGTCCTGGACTGGTGCTGGCACAAGGGAGCACTGGGTCCCCACAGCTCTCTTCCAGCTTTGCTACTTGCACATATGTGCAGCTTGGCCTGGCCCTGTGCTGGGTTTCTGTTCTATGTCTGGGGAGCTGTCCCAGCTTGGTCTGAACTGCTGCCCTGGTGCAGGAAGACAGATCTTGAGACAGATCAGTGTTTTTGCTAAGGCCCTGTTGGGTTAAACCAATTGGGCATGTGGCTGACCTCGGGTCACAAGACGGCTGAGGCAAGGGCTGCAGGAGTGTTAGCAGGGCTGTCTGCCTGTGTCAGGCTCAAGAGTGTCTCGCTGCTCTGGCCCTCCCCCTCGCTTCCTCAAAGAGTAAGGATTTGGGGTTACTGGTCCTGCAAACATACAGCAGCTCCCTCTTAGCTACTGTTGTAGCTCCCCACGTGTGCACGCAGGCATGCACATACGAGCGTTCCACGCCTGTGCAGCGCGTGCACACGAGCACATAGATCTGTGAGTACATGCACATACACGTAGGTACAAACTCCTCTCCACGCATGCAGACATATATGACCAAACTCGTGTCTTCACACATGCGCTTACAGAAACGCAGCTGTCCCCGTGCATGCACACACCAAGCCCTCCCCCAGGCCCCCCACGCCGGGGGCTGTGCTGGGCGGGTTGATGGATTGTGCCACACACAGCTCAGTGCTGCTGGTCTATCGGCTGAGATCTCAGCCGTATGGGATAATCCAGCCCTGACATCACATTCCTCCACAGTGGGACTCCGGGATGGTTAACCCTGAAGGTGACGGGGACAACACTGAGGCAAAGACAGCAGACCTGCATCGCTCCTGTGTGCTGGGCTACGTATAGCAGCCACCCTGCTGCACCCACTGCTGAGGGCTAGGGGCTGACCAAGGTGGCCGGGAATGTGCCTGGTGTGAGGTGGGAGCTGGGCCGGGGGTCTGCGCTGTCACAGGGTGCCATGGGGGGCAGCCCACCTCCAAGCCCTCTTGCAGCCAAGTCTCCTGAGGATGTGTGATTCCCCTGTCAATGCCTACATCTGAGTTTCTTCTTCTCGTTGGCTCTGCCCCACCACCCATCAGTAGGCATCCCAGCTGTGTGCTGGTGGTACAAGCCCACTGGATCTCCTTCCTCTCTCAGCCTTTTGCGTCTGCTCCTCTGTCTCCTGCCCTCCCACTCAACGCACTCCCCAGTGTTCGCAGGAAGCAAGCCAGATGACAGATTTTAGACGTGTTTGCAGGAAATAAAAAGCAAGGAGTTTGAAGGGGGGTGGGGTGGGGATGGCCAGTCGTGACCCCCTCCTGCGTGGCGGTTTGTTGTCGGGAGCTAGCCCTGCTTCAACTGCTCCTGCCGCTGGCTGCGCTCCTTGTTTTCTTGGCAGAGAGGAGGAGGAATGTGTTTCAGTTTGAGTTTCTTGGCAGGAGGAGACTGAGGGAAGATTCCCTCAATCCTGGCTGCGTTTGGCTCTCAAATTTATGCCCATAGGCTGCAACTTGGGTGGGCTGTGGCGGTGTGCGGCAGGCGGGGGAGGAGAGCGCAGCGGTGGGGAGCTGCGGGCCAGTTCCCATTGACGTCCTGCGTCCCTGGCTCCCTCTGGCTTCCCCTGCTTAGGGGGCCGCTGGGTTCTGGGGAGCCCTCATGGACCCCGTGGGCTGGAGGAAGCATCCTGCAGCTGGGACCTGTGGGCCTGGGTGCTGTCTGCTCTGCATAGCCACCCCCCCACACAATGTTAGTGCTCAGTAGGGCAGGGGAGGGGGAGAGAGAGAGCAGTGTCACTGTCATCACACCTGCCTGGCACCCGCCTGCCTCCAGGCTCCTCTAGTGGGGAGACCCAGGGCTCGCTCTGCTCCCCGAACTCCTCCCCTCTGTCTGGACCCAGGAAGGAGAAGCTGTACATGGGTGACCACCAACTGGGGGCAGTGGGGAACCAAACCCACACTGAGCCGCCCCCAGTCCTGTTTGGTGGGTGCTGGAGGAGGTGCAGGGGGGACCCACCCCACGCAGGACGATGGTGGTGCAAGGCTGGGGAGTTGTGAGGCGGGGTAATGCGCTTTGTGCTGTGCGCCTGTGTGTTCCCCGTGTGTGGTCGTGTGCTGTGCATGTGTGTGTTCTCTGTGTGCTCACACATGCTCCGTGCGTATTTGTGTAGTCCTGTGCACGTGCGTGTGTTGTGTGCGTGCACGTGCAGCTTTGCATGTGTTCCCGTGGACATGCGTGTTCTCTGGGGGGGGTGTGCGCTGCCTGTTGCATAGGTGCCGTGTGCAGGCACGTGGAGTTTGCGTGGTGGTCACTCCGTGGGTGTGTGCACATGCACTCTGTGAATGTGTGTGTGCAGAGGATGTAGATGTGTCTAGCAAGGTGAATCGGGTTTGCACTTGGCAAGGCAGAGGGGACATCGTGAAGGCTATGGGTGAATTAACCTTTTCCTGGAACTTGCTCCCACTGTGTTTGGAGCTTGGGGCAGCAAGTTCCCAGTCCAGGGTCAGGGCAGGGAGCTGCAGGCTGGTGGAAGCCAGCTGGGCCCAGGGCAGATACTCTCTTCAGGGTAGGGGCTAGATGGAAAGCTTCTCCAGGAGCTAATACTCAATTTTTGCTGCAAGGCCCAGATCCAGCAGGCAGGTAAGAGGCCTCTCATCTGCAAAACCCCCACCTTGTTTCCTGCTCATCTCTTTCCTTTGGCTGCCCCCAGTGCCATCACCTTCTTGGGAACCTCCCTCCCCCTTTGCCTGCCTGGCTGTCCCCCCTCCATTCTTCCTGACTGACAGTCTCACAAAGCCCCGAGACAAGCTTTCAAAGGGGCAACTCATGCGGAAGAATTGCTGCCCCCCTCAGCCCCCCCCCACCCCCATGCTCCAAAAGCAACCCAGCACTTTCCCAGCGGGATGAGGGGTTCCCACTCCCACAGACCTCTTGTTTGGGGCAATTCCCTTGGTCTCTGAGTGGGGAAGGCAGAGGGGCAGGAGGCCTTGTTCCCAGTGCCATCCACGTGTGGAGCACTTGCCCTGTGATTGTTTCTGCTTTGAGAGCCTCTGACCTTCCTGTAAGCCCTCAGGGGTCTGGGGTCAGTACAGTGATTGTGGATGGGGGTACAGCTATGGACCAGGGCGTAGAGGCTAAAGCCACGGCCATAGGTGGAGATCTGACCACAGGCAGGGCCAGACAGCACATCAGGTGGAAGTGATGCCCAGGCACAGAGCAAGAACCTGCAGGTGGCAATGGGATGGTGGGCTGGGCTAACCCCTGTGGGTGGGACAGGGCAGGGTTCTGACCTGTGGTCTGAGTGAGAACCTTCGAGGAAGGGGTGGACTGGGTGGAGCCTGCAGACTCAGCAAGAATCCATGAGGAGGGCAGAGCAGGCTGCCAGCACTAGCCTTTCAAACAAGAATGGTTCTAACCTTAATTTCCTCTTCTGGCAGTTAGGGTCTGAAGCTTTTACATCTATGTGTGGGCTTGAGTGTGGATGTTTATACACAACCATTATACACAACTCCATGCCCATGCTTCTGTTTCATTCCCACTGCGAGAGACACTGCAGTAGGCTTTGCTCTTGCTGGGGTGGAACCCTTTCAGCACCATGCACAAAGGGCACCTTGCCAAGTTTGTATCTGGGGATGCTTGTGATGGCTGATCACAGGGTGCCCTGTTGTGTTCCTGCTTGTGCCAGGCTGTCAGAGGTGGCCTCAAACTGGGCAGTGGTCTGATCTCTAACTGTGGCCCATGGATGTGTTAACTCGTGCTGGTGCCACAGGTGGCCTGTGAGGTGCTGGGGGCGCGGGGACAGACATGCTTGCGTTGGAGGGGGTGGCGGATGGCCTCTTGTGTGTGACCAGGTGGCTGTGGAGACGCAGAGCTGCCATGGCTTTCACCTCCAGCGCTCGCCCAGCCGGAGGCCCCACAGATTATTGCTCCTGCGCCAGCCCCTTCTTCCTTCCAAGGGCCTGTGGCCCAGGTGGGGACGGCCCTCAGCTCCAGAAAGCGGGAGCGCTTAGGGCAGAGGGGCACCAGGATGCGTGTGAGGGAGGGGGAAAGACAAACGTCGGGGGACACCGTGGCAGGGACCCCCCCAAGTGTTCAGGTACGTGGAGACGTTCCTCGATGGCTGCTGTTGAGTCAGACGCCCTCTGTCTCCATTCCTGTGCCTGGGACCCTCGTTGGTGTCTGTCAGGGGCAGAGCGTTTTGCCACCTGCCCTTCCCGCCTTGGCAGCCCTCCTGTGGCTTTCCTGACCCTAGTGCTGGGGGCTCAGGCCTGCTGCTGAGGCTGCCATGAAGCAGCAGCTCAGAAGGTTGCGCACCCTGAGCACGCAGGCTCAGGGCCACGGCGGGAGGGTTTCGGCAGCGAGCTGAGGTGCTGGAGGGCGGCCGCGGGAAGCGGGAAGAGGCGCTGGGCGCGGTCCCGCGGAGGCTCCGCGCCCGGGAAGCGGCGCCGTGCCCGGGCGGTCGCGCTGTGCTGTGGCGCCCCCTGGCGGGCGCGGAGCAACACCTCACCCTCGTCACCCCCCAGGCCCCGAGCGGCTCCGGCCCCTCGGCGAGGACCAGACGAGAAGCCCGAGCCGGGCCCCGCCGCGACATGTTCAACCCCGCCAGCTCGCCGGCCGCCGGCTATGCTGAGCACTGCTGCCTGCGCCCACCCCACGGACCAGACCAGGGTGTCCCGGGGCCACAAGGTCAGTCACAGCCCCCTCCTCCTAAGCAGGGCATGAGGGGCACCCAACTTCATCTTCAGTCCTTGGGCTGAGGGATGCTCTGGCGGTTTCCCTTCCCCCTTGTGCCACTCACTCTAATGTGATTTCCCATCTTGCTCCTTCTCTCTGTCAGGACTTAACTTCTCTTCGTGCCATCAGGCGAACCTCATGAACAGTCACCGCGGTTACGGGTTGGTGCCGGGAACTGAGCACCCAGGCAGTGGAGATGGTAAGCGTCCAGCCGTGAGAGGGGCACGGCACAGGTAGGGGTCCTACAGATTAGGGGTCTCCTGGGGGTTGTGTCGATTGTGTCAGCAGTGCAGGTGCCTGTGCTGAGAGGACAGTGATGAGGGAGGGAATGGCCTGGGCTTCAGGGGTCTTACCTGGAGCAGTGGTCTTGAGTGAAGAGGAGTATTTGTGTTGTGGCCAAGGGGATCAGGCGCTTTTCTTGGGATGATACCAAGCTGCAGCAGGGAGTATGCATGTGTCAAACAGTTTAGGTACCCCCTGGGAGCATCACTGGCTGTGGCAGGGAAGGGGGCACATTCCAAAGGCAGCAAAAAGTCTGAACTGGGAGGGGAGTGGCTGGAGACCAGCCCTTAAGGAAGGGATCTGGGGTTGCTGACTAGGAGCAGGCTAAATTAGGAGTCAGCCCTGACAGTGGAGAGGGCAAACAGCATCCTGAGGAGCATCAAACACAGCACAGCCAGCCAGTCAAGAGAGGAGATTGTCCTGCTGTATTCAGTATTGATGCAGCCTGTCCCTGACATTGCATCCTTGAGGCTGCACCCCGACCCTAGCCCACTATTTAAGAAGGATGTAAAGGTACTTGAATGTGCCAAGAGGAGGGCAGCAAATCTAGTGAACATGGGAAGCATGTCCTCTGACGAGCAGCTGAGAACTTTGGGTATGTCCAGTTTGGAGAAATTGAGGAGGGTGAGCAGTGACTTTGATGTCCTCTACAGCTTCCTGAGGAGGGGACATGGAGAGGGAGGTGCTAATCTCTTCTCCCTAGTATCCAGTGTCAAGATGGGTGGGAATGATTCAAACTTGTGCCAGCAGAGGTTCAGACAGGACATGAGGAAGCATTTCTTTACCTTGAACGGGCTTCCAAGAGAGGTGGTTGATGCCCTAAGCCTGCTAGTGTTTCAGAGGCATTTGGACAATACCCTTAATAACATGCTTTAAGTTTTGGTCAGCCCCAGGTTGTTCAGGCAGCTGAACTAGATGATTGTTGTAGGTTCCATCCGACTGTACTTCTGTCATCTTCTATCCTATCCCAAAACAGAAGTTAACCAGCACACTTGGGGTACTCCTCCAGGCTTCAAAGTACCAAGCTTGTTGTCCATGGGGGTTTTGCCAGCCTCCTAGGACCCATGCTGAGAGGAGTGCCCCGTACTCTCTGCTGCCATCCCAGGCTCACGGTTCTCAACGCCCCGTGGTGCAGGCAAACTGGGCAAGAAGCGGGCACTGTCCATCTCACCCCTGTCAGACTCTAGCATTGACCTGCAGACAGTAATCCGCACCTCACCCAACTCCCTTGTTGCATTCATCAACTCCCGCTGCACCTCTGCCAGTGGCTCCTATGGCCATCTCTCCATCAGCACCATCAGGTGGGCACCAGACTTCAGCCCTGCTGGCATGCATGCAGCCTGTCAGGCTGGGAGACTGAATGCTGATTCCCCTCTTAGGGAATGACTGGGATGAGGGCTACGGAGGGTGGGAACAGAGTGGGATGGTGGACTGGGAAAGGAGTGGCTGGGCGTTGAGACACCTGGGGTATCTGGCTCAGGAGACCCAAGTTTCTGCTGTCTGATGCTACCACGCGCTTATCCCTCTTGCTCTCTGCAGTCCATCGCTGGAGTACCAGAGTCCACCAGGTCAACAGAAGGGTCAAGGCCACCTGTACAGTCACAACCCCACTCCACCACTGTGTAGCTCCCGTGAACACCTGTCCACCTGCTCAGGGCTCCTGCACCATCCCCCAACTTGTGGGACCCTCAAACCCTGCCAGGTAAGTGAGGCCTTGCATCCATACCAAGTGGTGGTTCAGTAGGCATCACAATGCCAACTGTTTTCCACTTTCCCCCTGCCATGGCAGCAGCTGAAGTTGGAGTGGAGCCTGAGCAGCCCTCTGAGTGTCAGATACCCAGAGGAGAGATCTGAGGGTGACATCTCCAGTCCAGCTTCTACAGGCACCCAGGTACTCCCCAGGCCCTGAGATCCCTGCCACAACTTCCCCAGGGCAACGTGTTCCTCCCTGGCACCACTCCCAGTAACAGGGGGCATGAAGGGTCGTACCTGGGAGTGTTTATCTGTCTGGGCTCCACCAGGACCCCTTGCCAGGCTTGACTGATGTTCGGGAAGATCTGGAGAAGGAGGATGGGAAACCTGAATCTGAGACTGTGTATGAAACCAATTGCTACTGGGATGGCTGCACCAAGGAGTTCGATACCCAGGAGCAGCTGGTGCATGTGAGTTAAGTCCTGGATAAACCCAGTCCCAGAACCTTTCCTGAGGCTTGCTGGTTGATCCCCCTGTGTCAACCTGCAACTCCTGCTCCAGTGCATCCTCCACTTTTTGTGGGCAAGAAGTACTTTTCTTAAGACTGGTGTCTCTCTGATCCTTTATACCCTCCCCACTGCCCCTCATTCCTCAGCACATCAACAATGAGCATATCCACGGGGAGAAGAAGGAGTTTGTGTGCCACTGGGCAGCATGTTCCCGGGAGCAGAGACCCTTCAAGGCTCAGTACATGCTGGTGGTGCACATGCGGCGTCACACGGGCGAGAAACCCCACAAATGCACGGTGAGCTGGCCTGAGCCTTTGCAAAGCTTCAGCTAAGCTCTGGTGCCTTGCACTGGGCAGAGCTGCTCTGTCTGGTACGTGGCACTGAGGGGGACGTACGGTGGGGAACATGAGGTGAACCGGTGTAGTTAGGAGAGCGTTAACGCAGGATAGGGTGGGGTTTGTGCATGGCGGTGCCTTGTGATCCATGGCTGGGCAGAGAGGCACAGGGGGTAATGAAGTGTGCGTGGTGAGGTGGCACAACGTGGGCTGGAAGGGTAAAGGGCTGTGCAGTGGTTTGAGGACGTGCATCATGCACCTGAAGAAGGACAAGTACGTTGATTGGGTTGTACGGTACGTGTCTGTGGCAGATGTGCCGCGGGCAGGTGGCGTCGGGGGGGATGTGGTAGGGGGTCTGTGGAAGGTGTGCGGCATGTTTCCCTCTTCTTGCCTGCGCAGTTTGAGGGCTGTAACAAAGCCTACTCACGCCTGGAAAACCTCAAGACCCATCTGCGCTCACACACGGGTGAAAAACCCTATGTGTGTGAACACGAGGGTTGCAACAAGGCCTTCTCCAATGCTTCTGACCGAGCCAAGCACCAAAACCGCACTCACTCCAATGAGGTACAGACCCAGCTGTGGCTCTCTTCACCCCTTTGGGCTCCCTGGAAACCTTCTGATTAGTCTCTGTGTGTCCAGGCTCCCACCTTGCCTGCTCTAACACCATATGGTTCCCATCTTCAGTCACCAGCATTCCCACTGGGGTCTCTTCACCGCACCCTGCCCCAGTCCTGTGGAGTAGTAGCCTTTGTCCTTCCTCTGGCTCCTCCATGGTAGGACCTGACCCAAGGGGACTCAGCTTCTTTGATCCCTTCCCACCATCAATTTCTTCAGTTCTCTGCCTTGAGAGGGAGGAGGGGAGGATTGATTTAATGCCCAGCTGGTGCTCTGCTGGGAGGAACCTCTAGCTGGAGCTAACAGCCTCCCTCCACCGTGCTCTTACCTTTCTTCCATGACAGAAGCCCTATGTTTGCAAGATTCCAGGCTGCACCAAGCGCTACACAGACCCCAGTTCCCTACGCAAACACGTGAAGACGGTGCATGGTCCTGATGCCCATGTGACCAAAAAGCACCGAGGGGATGGGGTGCCAGGCCGTGCGCTGCCTACCCACAGTGGTCCTCCAGACATGAAGCATGAGAAAGACACAAATGGCCCCGCTGAGACGCAGAAGGATGACAGCAAACTCTTGGTGCCTGACTTGGCCTTGGTAAGGAGCTGGGGGTGTTGATGACAGAGAGCGGCCTCTTGGAGGACTTGGTTTGCGTGGCAAGGGAGTCAGCTGCACGGTGGACTTGGTGCAGGCTCTTAGGGTGCATGTGGTGGGTATTTGTCCCTGTATTTCTCGGCTAATATTTTGGCTACTCCCTAGAAGCCACAACCCAGCCCGGGTGAGCAGTCTTCGTGCAGCAGCGGCCACTCCCCACTCGGCAGCACCACCAACAATGACAGTGGGGTAGAGATGGCAGGCAACGGCGGTGGAAGCTACGAGGATCTGTCCACGCTGGAGGATGTGGGGCCCATGGGCAGCTCAGGGCTCATGGCCCTCCACAAGCTAGAAAATCTCCGCATTGACAAACTGAAGCACATGAGGAAGCCGTTGGCTACCAAATGCCTGAATTTGCCAGCAATCCCGGGAGCGGGTAAGACTGTGGTTCCCTCCCACCAGAATGTGGGGCCAGTCCCTTGGGCACTGTGTCAGGAGGGGTCTGGTGTGCAACCAGAGGTTTCCACACCTTCCTTTCATTAGTGGTGGACCTCCACATCTGAGCTGTGACCTGTCTTCGGACTCAGTGATCTTAAATGTCTTTTCCAACCTAAATAGTTCTAAATAATCTGTCCCCTCTTTGTTGCCACCACTTGAATCTCTTTCCCGTCCTAGCTGGCACTAGCCAGGGAAGAGGCCACATCTGGTAGTGGAGGTGGCTTCTCTGACCTCGGGTTCTGTGCCGTGTTGCCGTGTCTTCAGAGCCCAGGTGTAACTCCTCCTTTTGTCTCCTCAGGCCTGCCTGGAGAGGTTCCAGGGATGTCTGTGCCCCCGCTAGCTGCCTCACATCGGCGCATCACAGAGCTGTCGGCAGCTGGGATGGGCGTGTCGCTGAACGAGCGCCGGAGCAGCGCCGCCAGCACTGTAAGCTCAGCCTACACCGTGAGCCGCCGTTCGTCCTTGGTGTCTCCATACCCGGCTGGGCCGTGCCTGGGTGGTGAGGCAGGGGCAGTGCCCAGTGGGGCAAGCTTGGCAGACAGCTATGACCCCATCTCTCCAGACGAGTCGCGACGCTCCAGTGACACCAGCCACTGCGGAGGGCTGCCAGGCGTGGGCAGCCTTACCCCAGCCCAGCGCTACAGTCTCAAAGCCAAATACGCAGCAGCGACGGGCGATCCATCCCCCACCCCTCTGCTGAACGTGGAGCGAGTGCCCTTAGGGGGACCCAGCAGCTTATCTGGGGACTACCTTGGGCCAGCTGAACCCAGGCTCCTTGCAAATGGTTTGCTGCGGAGGCACAGCTCCAATGACTATGCTGGCTACGGACTCGGCGCTTCTCCTCAGCTGGCACCTCGGAACGGTGTGCGACGGGCCAGCGATCCTGCCCAGACTGTGGCCAACCCTCACGCTGTTCCCAAAGTGCATCGTTTTAAGAGCATGAGTAACATGAATGTGCCAGGAGCGGGCAGAACTTCTCTGCAGCCCTTGGGTGGTTCTGATGCCAACCTTCAACACCACGTCTTCTCCCCACGCCCACCTAGCATCAGTGAGAATGTCTTCCTGGAAAGCGTGAGCGTAGATGGCCCTGCCCCAGGCGTGGAGTCTGGCTTGCTAGAGATGGGACAGTACTTCAGCTACCCCAAGGAGAGCTTCCCATGTCAGGGCACGGGTGCGGAGCTCCAGTGTGAAGGCCTCTATGGCAGCGCTCCGCGGACCACGGCAGGTGTGCCGGCAAACTCAGAAGGGCACAGGGATGTGGAGGAGAGTTTGTTTCTGTCTGAATTCTCCCTCCCTCAGTGTCAGATGAACCAGCACTTCACAGGTATGCATGCTGGCAATGGGACCACGGCAACCACTTGGGATGAGCCTCCCCAGGGCAACCTAGAGATGGGTTCTGGGCAGCCAGGTCTCAGCGTATCTGCTGCTGCCATGCCTGGGCCACACTGTTGCCATCGAAATACTGGGTACCCCCTACCCAGTTCCTGTGGGCAGCAACCCAAACTTGTGAGCTCGTGCCCAAGCAGTGGATTTTCTAGGGGACACCAGTCTAACCGACTACAGATCAAATCTGAGCAGGTTTACCCAGCACCTGCCCCAGCACTTGCTCCTTGCCAGATTTCCAAGGTTGCTGGTCCCGTGCAGCCTCCTGCATCGCGTGGCCAAGCTGTGAAGGTAGGGCCTGGTGGGTACCAGTCCGAGGAACAGGCACCTGCGGGTTACATCAGCATGTTGAGTCCAGGTGCTAGAAGATCACAGACCCCCACGATGCAGACCAAAGAAGTGATGGTCCGTAGCTATGTGCAGGCCCAGCAGGCTCTGATGTGGGGAGACCAACTAGCCTCCAAGGGAGGGGAGGCTGGCATGGGACCAGGCAGTGAACCTGGGCCATGCCAAGTCATGCAAGCACCACGGTACCTCAGCCCCAAGTACTCTGGTTACCAATCCAAACCAGATCATCTACAGGGTGTGGCAAAGAGCCAGCATATCCTAAACGTGCCATGCTTCAACCCAGAGATGATGCCACACCCACCCGCTGGCCCTAAGCCGCCTGGCCACCAGAACAGCCTGAACTATGCAGGCCACATGGCTCAGCCAAGTCATTCCTATGAGGGAGCAGAAACCACCTCCCGGCATACACTTCACTTGCCCCCTGCACACCCCACATCTGAGGGCCCCTGTAATACTCCTCTCTATTGCCCAGACCAGGACATACACGTGCAGGTGGGCAAACGTAGGCATAAGTTGCTGGGCCAAACAGCAGCAAGCTGTGGGGGTCCTGGGCATTACGGTGGGGGCTTGGAAGGACACAAAGGCAGCTCATATTACTGCCTGGATTCGGGAGAACAGGTGGCCAACAGCCTGGACTCCCTGGACCTGGAGAATACGCACCTTGACTTTGCTGCCATTGTGGAAGATCCAGAGACATCTGCACTGCCGCCGGGACCTCCAAGCCCTGTTGGCAGCCTTCTGCTTCCTGCATCTAGCGGTGCCAACATGGCTGTGGGTGACATGAGCTCCCTGTTGAGCACCCTGGCCGGGGAGAGCCATTTCCTCAACTCCCTGTCCTAACTAGGAGGTAACAGTCACCAGGTGGGCATGTCTGAAACCCGGCTGGGGAGGGCAGAGGCAACCTTTTCCTGCCTTCCCCGTGCCCTCTGGACGGGGTGTCCCTGCACAGCCTTAATGTCAAAACCAAAGAGTTCCACATGTCTGAACCCCGTGGGCAGGCCCCATCCCTACGTTTCCCACCTTCTGCTATCAGGACCACAACTGCTGCTTCCTTGGCAAGCGGCGAGCTCAAGAACAGGAGGCAGTTGACCGCGGGGATGGTGTCTGGGGGCGTGGGCGTGTAACGTGTTGCTCTGTACATAGTGTGCAAACGTGTGTGTGTCTCTCCCGCAGGGGCTACCCTGGCCCTGCTTGTTTGTGAAAGAAGCAGCAGTGCCTTCCCTGCCCATTAAACCCTTCCTCAGGGGACTGTGAGCTGTGTGCTTCTTTTTGTCCCACCTAGGGGATGAGGGAAAAGTGATGGATGTTGTCTACCTGGACTTCAGTCAGGCATTTGGGAGGTGCTGCAGAGGGATCTGGACAGGCTGGAGTGATGGGCTGAGGCCCGTGGGATGGGGTTTAACAAAACCAAGTGCTGGGTCATGCACTTTGGTCAAAACAGCCCCCAGCAGCTACAGGCTGGGAGAAGAGTGGTTGGAGAGCTGTCTAATGGAAGAGGCTCTGGGGGTGTTTGTTGGACCTGACAGCTGATCATGAGTCACTAGTGTGCCTAGGTGGCCAAGAAAGCCAACAGTATCCTGGCCTGCATCAGAAATAGTGTGACCAGCATGAACATAGAGGTGATCTTTTCCTTCTACTTGGCACCAGCAAGTTGATGGTTCCTTCCTACCCTGAGTGACTCTGATTCCAAGGCTTCTCCAGTCAGGTGAGCCTGCTCTGGCAGAGGGATTGGACTAGATGATCTTTCGAGGTCCCTTCCAATCCCTTATGATTCTATGATCATCTTGACTACTAGGTTTAATTTTGGGAACCTGAATGCAGGAAGGACATTGAGGTGCTGGAGTGGGTCCAGAGAAGGGCAACAAAGCTGATAAAGGACAGGTCTTAGGAGGAGCAGCTGAGGGAACTGGGGTTGCTTAATCTGGAGAAAAGGAGGTTAAGGGGAGACCCTTATTTCTCTTTATAACTACTTGAAAGGAGGTTGGAGAGAGGTGAAGGTCAGTCTCTTCTCCCCAGTCACTAGTGATAGGAAAAGAGGAAACAGCCTCAAGTTGTGGCAGGGGAGGTTTAGATTAGACATCAATTTACTGAAAGACTGGTCAGGTATTGGAGCAGACAGTCCAGGGAGGTGGTGGAGTTGCTGTCCCTGGAGGTGATCAAAAAATGAGCAGATGTGGCCCTAGGGGACAGGTGGGGTTAGTGGGGTTGGGGTGATGGTTGGACTGGATGATCTTGGAGGTTTCTTCTGACCTTAAGGATTCTGTGATTCTATGAAATGGAGTGCTCTTTGTGTGAAAGCTTTTGATTTGTTGTGTTTTATAGCGTTAAACTGTTTAATGTGAAAATTCTAGAATGAGATCAAACGCAAGAAACCGTCCCTTGCACCCAAGGTGTTCCTTTCAGCGGTGCTGCACCTGTGTCCTTGGGATTGCTGATCCATTTTGGAAAAGCTGGGAGGAGTGGCTGACACCCCAGCAGACTGTGCTGCCGTTCAGTGGGACCTGGGCAGGTGGGAGAGCTGGGTGGGGAGAAATGTACTGACCTATAACAAAGGTAAGTGCAGAGTCTGTCATCTGGGCAAGAACAACCCCAGGCTGGGGACTGACCTGTTGGAGAGCAGTGTAGGAGAGATGGACCTGGGGTGCTGGTGGCCAGCATGATGGCCATGAGCCAGAAGTGTGCTCTCGTGGCCAAGAGGGCCAACGGCATCCTGGGGTGGATCATACAGGGGGCGGTTAGCAGATCAAGAGAGGTGCTTCTTCCCCTCTACTATGCACTGGCGAGACCACATCTGGAGTATTGTGCCCAGTTCTGGGCCCCTCAGTTCAAGGACACGGAGCTGCTGGAGCAAGTATAACGTAGAGCAACAAGGATGATGAAGGAAGTGGAGCACCTCTCTTATGAGGAAGGCTGAGGGAGCTGGGCGTCTTTAACTTGGAGAACAGGAGCCTGAGGGGTGACCTCATTAATGTCTATAAATATGTGAAGGGTGGGTGTCAGGAGGATGGAGCCAGGCTCTTCTCAGTGTCATCTAGTGATAGGACGAGGGGCAATGGGTGTAAGCGGGGACAGAGGAGGTTCCACATCAGTATGAGAAGGAACTTCTTCCCATTGAGGATGATGGAGCATTGGAACAGGCTGCCCAGGGTGGTTGTGGAGTCTCCTTCAATGGAGATGCTTAAGACCTGCCTGGATGTGTTCCTGTGTGACTTGGTCTAGGTGATCCTGCTGTGTCAGGGGGATTGGAAAAGATGATCTTTCGAGGTCCCTTCCAATCCCTCACGATTCTATGAGTCTATGACATTTATTTTAGGACTTTATCCCATGAGTTGCAGTTCCAACCAGTCATCGGCAGATGTCGCTGTTGCCCAAGGAATAGCTTGGTCGCAGCGGGAGCTGCACTACGACCATTAGCCACAAGGCGGCAGCAGCGAGCTGTGGCAAGGAGTTGCCGCCCCCAGACCTATTTCTTTCCTGGTTTTCCCCGCTGCGTCGCCGCCACCGCCAGAGCCAGCTGTACCCGCTGTGGGCTGTCCCTACCGAGAGAGGACACTACGACTAGTATTCCTCATTAGCCCGTAGATGAAATCTGCCTCTCGGATGCTGGGGCCAAACTCTGAGCGATGCCATGACTGGTAAGTGCATTTCAATAAACAACGCCCCCCCTCCACCAATCTTTACATCTCAAAGAATTTGTATTGCTTAGGCCCATTAAGTTTACTTTTCCCTTCCCCTATTTCTTTTTTATTCCTTCCTGTGTTAAATAATGTTAGTTTGGACTAGGCTGGGGTGTAGCGCGAGAGGACAGAGCCATCATCCTTGGGAGGGAATTTCTCAGACTGTCCATAAACAGGCAGTGAGGACCGGTCAGCTTGAGAGAGACATTGTCTTCTCGGTGCTTAACCCATTGTGCCAGAGCTGCTCAGGCAGCTGTGATCACAGCCGGGTCACACAAGCAGTTTGAGAACCTGAGGTGACCCATTTGAGTTGGCAACTGGAGGGAACATGGAACTGTTCCTTACATTAAAACTGGAGTGATTTCTCATAGAGCAGTGGTTTGTGCTGTGCAGGAAAAACAACCTTGGCCTCTGCCTTAAAATCATTGGGACAGAAGCTACTGCTTTGAGTAATTATGGAGGGATATTGAAAAGATAAGAAAGGTGCAGGCACTTCCTTGTTCTGTCTGAGAAGAGAGCAAGTGCTCAGATCTGAGATGGAAAAGCAGCAGCCCGTGGGGCTCACCTGGAAGAAGGTTAAACCTTCGCTGCATTTCCTGTCCTTTGCTGCAACGCTGTGGTGCTGCAAGGCTTTTCACCTCCTAAGGGTTTTACCTTCCAAGGTTATAACCACCTGAGGGTGGTTTGTAACCACCTGAGGGCTGATAAAGAATGAGGCTCACGAGGGTGGGGTTTTGGGGTCTGTTTTGCTGTGAGATGGACTCAGAGCTGTGCACCAAGGGTGAGGAAAAAGAGATCACCCTTTTGTAAGGTGAGAGGAGACTGTAGAGGCTGCTCAGCCTGTTGGGACTTAATATAGATAGGATCCTCTCCAAGAGGTTATGATTTGAGAGTAACAGTCCAGACCTACTGCTTCACCTGTGGTGCCAAGGTGAAGCTACACAGCCTGCAAGTTGGGAAGGTCACAGATCCTCTGCCACAGACCAATGAGACACTTGGGGTAAAAAAGTGTTCCTGACATCTGTGATCTGGAAGGCTGAGGTGAGGAAGAAGCTCCCCAGTCCTAAAGCAAGAGGCATCAGCACGTCCAGGCCAATCCTGAAAAAGGCTTTGTTGGGGGGTTGCTGTGGTGGGTTCAAGACCACCATTTAAGCTACAAGAAAGCAAAGCAGTGAGGTCTCGACAACATCTCAGATAAATTTGCCAGACAATGGATGACTTGGAGAAACTGCAGAAAGGGTTCTAAACTCTGTAACTGTACACAGAATGGAAGACAAGGTTACGCAAGGCAGTGCACACAGACTAGAAACGGTATCACAAATGCCATCACACAGTCTGAGAAAAATTCAATGGGAGGTCACTCTTGTTTGGGCCTTGGGTCTGCTTTCACTTTGGAGACCTGGGAAAGAGAGCCTGTCAGTCCGGGACGGCCGGACTTTCTCAGCGCCCACACCTGCATCCCTCGGTGCAGCAGCAAAGAACCCAGTCTCTGTCTTTCAGATCCAAGGTTTGAGGATCCTCAAGTCCTTCTGCTTTCTTCAGCTAAGCACGAAGGAGCTCTCCCCCAAAACTTAAGCGCCCCAGTCTTTCTCAGCGGCACAAATGACAAACAGCCTCTCTTCCTTATTGCCCTCTACAACTACCTTAAGGGAGGTTGTAGCAAGGCTGCTGGTGGTCTCCTCTGCAATTAGTGATGACAGGACGAGGAGGCGTCCTCCCTCCGGCTGCGGAGGAAGGGCTGCAGGGCAGGGTGGGGGTGATGCGCCGCGGGGCTCAGTCC
>VXBP01010623.1:889710-920026 GCA_013400115.1 Rhinopomastus cyanomelas | reverse complement strand
CCCTTCCAATCCGTAGTGATTCTATGATTCTAAACACCTAAGAATGAAACAAGTGATCCTTTAGCTTGTTTAGTTGGGAGTGGAAATTTGCATAGACAGGATAGAGACCTTGGTGTAGCTTTCCAGTGCTTAAAGGGGCCAGCAAGAAAGCTGTGGGACAGACTTTGTAGCAAGGGCTGATGGTTTAAACTGAAAGAGGGGTGATTCAGACTGGATATAAATAAGACATTTGTGGCGAGATCCTGGCCCAGGTTGCTCAGAGCAGTGGTAGAAGCCCCATGGGTGGAATCATCCCAGGTCACATTGTACCTTGGGGGTCTGAGCAGCCTGCTCTGGTTGAATGTGCCGCCGTTCACTGCGGAGCCAGCGACTGGGTGATCTTTAAGGTCAAAGCGGTCTGTGGTTCTGTCAGGTGAAAGCAAAACTCCTGGTGTGCACAACGTGAGGGGGGGAAAAAAATAAGCGAGCCAGGCAGGAGTCGAACCTACAATCTTCTGATCCGTAGTCAGACGCGTTATCCATTGCGCCACTGGCCCTGCACGAGAGGCATTTTTCCTGGCTGCCCCCTGTCCCCGCCCTGCCTGCTGCTACGCGCTGCGCATGCGCTGGTGACTGCGTCAGGCCCTTGATGCCTGCTGGCGAGCGGTTGTCATGTCCCTTCGATAGCTCAGCTGGTAGAGCGGAGGACTGTAGAAGCTATGCCCTGCGGGAATCCTTAGGTCGCTGGTTCGATTCCGGCTCGAAGGAGACGCTCGACTTTTTTAAATTTTTTTTTTTGTAATTTTTATTTTCAAACCATCTGCGCCTTAAGTGGTGGTTTTCCTGTGCGCTCCGTCTCTTGTGCTCACAGGCTGCCAGATGCAGCCGCCGCTGCCGGAACAGAGGCCGCAGTGCCCACTGCATGACTGCCAACACATCACTAGGTCTCAAGGGAAAATGGGGTGCGTGTTGTCCTCACTTAACCACAAGTCAGCACAGGACTGACCTGTTGAGAACCCTTCATCTCATGCTGGCTAATTAGGATGTTGGTTAGCTAAGGGTCTTTTTTTCCAGATGTCCTCTCCTCTTCCCCAAATGAGGTGATGGAAGTATCCCAACTCATCTGCATGCCATTGCAACAGCATTTCCAACTCCAGCTGGGATTAATATACTTTCCCTGCTACTAGGAAATCACTTGTCCTTACCAGTGTCCCTTAGAGTTGTCCCATATTATTTCTTACCCAGCCCTGGGATGGGTGACAACAACTGGAAGGACTGAGTCCTTTATGAACCTCTGCACTTCGATCCCTCAAAGGGAAATGGGTTGCTGGCGTAGCTGGGTTTGGCTCATGAAGGGAAGCAAGGGAATCGTTGTCCTCTGTGGTCTGTCCCTTACTCTGTAACAGCACAATGAACGTTGGTTTTCAATGGGAAACAACAGCATAGAAAAAGAAATTGTTAATTTTTAACCATGCTTAGTTTTGCATGCTTCATCGTTTTCCTTTAATGATTTTATTCTAAAAAGAGGCTGAGATGTTCATCCTTGCTGACAAAAATCATACCCACACCCCAGATATTCATTCTGAGGGAAGCAATGAAGTTAAATAACATACAATTTTGCCTGATGGTTTTTTGGATTAAGCTGAGTGGTTTTTCCCACAGGCTTGTTGTGGGGAGAAAACTGATGAAACTGCCTACATAACCAGTTTTGTTGATCATAGAGCTAAATCTTCTACTGTTCTTCCAGTCTGCATTTCTGGTGAAGCTGGGCATGAGTTAAAATCTAAACATGCAAAAGGACAGCTCTTGGTGAAGACATCCTTCATATTTGCACTCTGCACACGCCTCTTGCTGGAGGAAATAATTCCGTCTAGGAATCGATACCAGCAAAACTACTGTGTTGTATCACTCTATCACACTTCTGGTTTAGATTTTTTACATAGACAAGAATTCTGCATCACATAAAGACTTTGCAATGTGCACCCTTAGCTGCACATAGGCAGATGCTCCTCTTCAGGGGAACTGTGTTGCTATGCACTGCAGGTTGGGGTGCAAAGCCATAATTTTGGCCTCTGCAGCTTACCAGGCTGCTGCCAGAATAAGGAGTGGAAAATTGAAGGTAGGGCTATGGTTCATACATAAAACCTTTATTAGTGCCAGTGGCTGACAGCAAAGGGAGATGGGAATGTACAGCACTTTACATATAAATACATGCAGTGAAAGAGAACAAAAATTGGAAGGTCTATACAAGTTGATAAGATTGATGGGTGTGCAGCTGAACTTTGCACAGATCACAGAAGCACAGCTCTCTTCACCAAAGGACCTTTGTTGAAGAACAAACAAATGGGTCAAATCCCACAGTACAGTTAGAGTTGGGCTAATTGTTGGACTCAATGATCTCTGTGATTCTATTCTATGAAGAGCTGAATCCTGATTCATCCTTCCTCCATGTGTCCTCAGAATAGCTGATCCAAACAGCAGGGAAAAGCAGATGCTCTGGTACTCTGAAAAAGTTTCCTCCTCCAATTAAAAAATGGGTTCAGATAATCACATTTTCTGGCAATTCCTGGAGAACCCACCCAAAGGCTTGGTCATTGCTTTGTTCTGGGGTTCTGGCTATCTGAGGAAACATGCTGTTTCTCTTCTGACAGAGGGCTTTACACACACGCAGCAGCTTGTCCATTGCTGCACTGCACATGCCTTGTGGTACATCTCAGTGCCCTGGAGACCATTTCCTTTATTTCAGTAGACTTTGTCTGTGGCCTGTGGAGTGGGCTCCTGAGAGATCACACCATCAATAAGAAGAAATTCAGCTTACACTACCATGCTAAACCAATCAAGTGCTAAGGGGCAGCAGCACTTGGGTAACTGTTGTCTTTAAACTGGCTATAGGCTGTGCCTGGAGCTTTGCAGGGCTAAGAGGTATTAGGGCCTCATTTCTGCATGCTTGCTTTAGCCAACACACCCCTGCACTGATCTGTGCAGCAGGACACCTGAACAAGCCCCTCATTGCTTGGTTTAAAACCACAAAGCACCTGTGTCCGGGCAGAGGGCAGGACTTGAGCTCACTCCTGAGCCAGGCTGGGAGGAGGACAGTTGCTCGTCTGCTCTTTGCCAGCCCTGCCAGTTCTGTGCTGCTCCCAGTGCCCTAGTGTGATGGCTCCCAGCCCAGTGGCAATGGGGCTGGCAGCCAAGGGCACAGGGGGGATAAGCAAACTGGCAGAAAGCTCCTGGCTGGGGACCAACTTCCAGCACGTTGCAGCTGGGGCTGTGACAGACCTTCCCAGGCAGGCTCGAGCCTTCCAAGGACTGTCACTGACTTTGGGGAGAGGAGGGAGGCTGTGGGGCAACCTACGGCCAGTCTCCCCCTCCATGGGGTGTTTGCCTGCCATCTCCTGGGTTGGCAGCTTGTGTAAGGGATGATGCAAAACCTGCCCGTGCCTCTCTGGTGCTAGATGAGGCTGTTGGATCTGAAGTGAGCTGCCTTGTCAGCACCAACAGAACAATCCCTAGGCACCTGTCCTGGATCATGTTCCTCATTACTAAGGCACTAGCTGCTTTCCAAGGAGTGTTTCCTCTCTGGGGAGCACAGCTCCATCTGCCTAGGCAACCCCCCTTCCCTCTGATTGCTCCTAAATAGCGTTTGCAGGGCTCCTGCACAGAACCAGTTCACATGCAGCAAATCTGATGCACATGAGGAACATTCCTGAGGCAGGGAGAGACCAAGTGGTGTCCAGAAAAGGACGCACGACTGTGACTGGGAGATGAAAACACAACTGAAGGTAGGGAGGAGAGCAACTGTACCAAAGACATTATTGATAGAGAGAAGGACCATGCTGAGCCTGGCAGTTTGAACCCATGAGAGACCAGTATGCTGGTCTGTATAGCTCTAGACCGGCCATGGGTACCTCCTCTTTGAGTGTAGGCATCAACCTGTTTATTGGAAGTGGAAAATTCTGCCTTGATAGGAAATTATTTTTAGGTTACTCTTGGTTAGCCGAAAGACAACTACAAACACAGGCTGCAGAGCTTTCGAGTGTTTTTTCTCACTGTGACACTCCGTGCGAAGCACCAGCAGGTTGCTCTAAGAGTCCGTGTGGTACCTCCGGTGGCCATCCCCTATCAGCTGTGTCTTCTCAGTCACATTAGTTGGCTGAAGCACGATAGGAGTTTCTCCATCTAAATTGGAGAGAAGGACAAAGAAATACTTGATGAATCCCCTAGTTGGTACCAAAGTCAGATTTCGTGTTAGCACCACAACGTTTCGTCTTAGCTTTGGCTTCGCAGCCAGCTGGGTGCGATCTGAAGGGGTGGCAGTGCCCGTCCTGCATCTTCAAATGCTCTTCCCCACAGGCAGGAGCTGATTTCTGTGTAACTGTTGTTATTAAACTGGACGTTAGCTGTGCCTGCTGCTTTGCAGAGATTTGCAGGGGAAAGGTTCCTGCAAATGTCTAGCTGTAATGAGTGCTGTTGTGAGTCAGCAAGCACCAACCTTGATGGCCTTTGCGGGAATGGGACAGAAATGAGTCTTGAAGGAGGTGAAGTTAACAGTAAAGGAAGAGAGGGTTAAAAGGAAAAATGTAGTACTTAGAAATCACATCTACCCTGAAAGCTAGGCAGTCAAATGCAAATGTTAAAGTACATTTTGAAGTCTTATGTCACATTTATACAATAGGGTTTTGAGAATTATGACTGTGGAGCTGCCCAAACCTCCTGTTACCACTTTACAAATCCTCACTGCCTTGTACTTCCTCGTTCCATGCAGTTACATGTTTGACTTTCCAATGCATCTGTAAAAGTGGGGTTTGTTGTAGAGTGTAGGAAAGTGAAGCCCTCACTGAGCTCCCTGACGGCTGTTGTGTTCTTTCTGATAATGAACAAGGTTTGGCTGCCCTTCTCCTGGGCCTCCTTCCAACCCACTGGGGATTTTTCTGGGGGAGGAGGGGATTCAAAACTCAGAGGCTGACTTTTAAAGGCTCAGCCATCTCAGTGAAGTGTTTGCATACAGAGACATTTGGAGTCCCTCTGCCTTGGTTCTAGCACAGCCTTCACAGTAACTGAATAGAAACGATGACTTTTTTTTTGCCGAATGACCGAATGTTCAGAAAAAACCTCACCTGACATTTCCTCCTGTTTACGTGGCCGTTGATGGGATGAATCATGAGTAGAAGATGTAACGTACGGAAGTAACTTAACCCAGAGCAGGAATCTCACCACATGCCATACGGCTTCCCCGCAGTGGGGGTAGGACAACTTGGACTCCGTCAAGGTGAAAGACAAGAGTGATTAAATGTAGAGTAGCTTCTCAGTGTGGGCAATTCTGTTTTTAGACCCAAGGTCAAGCATAGCTATATTTCATAACTTCTAAAAGTACACGAGTAATTAACGCTTGGAGCTCCGCTTGGGCTCTGATGCCTCTGGCAGCTCCAATCCATTTTTGGGTTCCTGTGCATTTCCCACGTTTTGGAGCAGTGCTCCCTCCCACCTTCAGCTGCTTCCATGTTGTTCATTTTCTGGATGATGGTTAATGGAGGGCAGAGACCAGCAGTTCATGTAGTGTGATACCCCGATGTGTGACAAAAGGACAAGGCCTACTGTAAACCCACCTTGTTGCTTCCAGTGGCTCTGCAGGTGTTCCTGAGCTTGCACCTCCAATGGGTGCCTGCACCCCTCTCAAGTTCATGATGGTTTTCCTCAGAACAGGGACCCGTAGTATTATAAACGGCACCAGTCTAGGTTGCTACTGGAGAGCTGCAGGATTCACAGTTTAAACTGCTTTCTATAGATAGCTCTTGCTCACTGTTCGCCTACATGGGTATCATATGGAGTGCGGAGGACAATGAAGTGCTAAAAAACTTACTGCTTCTGACTTGGGAAAGTGCTTTTATTCAGGTTCTTTTTTCCCCTTTTCTTTCTTACTTTTTTTTTTCTCTCCCAGATTTCACTTTCTGTAAAATCAAAGTTGCTCTAGAGATGTCTTGCTTTGTTCTTACAAAGAGGAGAGGAGAATAAACCTGCCAAATGGCTTGAGTGCATCTCTCCAGCCTGAAGCACTAAGGCAAATGAGGTGCCAGAGGCACTTGTCCTTCCAAGTTCCACCTTCATGTTTCAAGGGGTAGATTTGGATTAGATCTTTGGAAGAAATTGCTCACTATGAGGGCAGTGAGGCTCTGGAACTAGTTGCCCAAATAAATAGTGAGTGCTCCATCCCTGAAGGGGTTCAAGACCATGGTGGACGGGGCTCTGGGCAACATGGTCTAGTGAGAGGTGTCTCTGCCCATGACTGGAGGGTTGGAAGTTCTTTCCAGCCTAAACCATTCTATGATTCTATGAATCTTGGCTTTGATGTCATGGACCCATCAATCTCAAGACCCATTTGTTTAGATTTGCACTTTTCAGATGCCAAACATCATGCAGTGTGTCCTGTTTGCTTCAAATAAGGCATTGTGGCTATAAAGTTTTCACTAATAGGTGTTTTATCAGGTATGATCAGTTTTCAAGCTGACTACCTCAACAAGCCTCTGGGCAAAACCAGTTTAAAAGCAGCTCCACAGGCTGGCATATCAGTTATATAAATAGCATTTGGTTCAACTACTACAAGTGTTTTCTTACATATTTACGGGAGAATAAATTCGTGTGAGAAGTTGGATGGGGGAAAAACCCCCCTCTTCTTGCTAAGGGGACGTGACATTTGCAATCTGGCAGTGCTAATTTAAGCGCTTGGAACGTAAGAATATAACGGCATGAGACCTTCCCATAACAATGAGAGAGAAACAGCATGAGCTGACTGGTTAGGTCCTTCCTCACAAACAAGCATAATCCTAATTGTAGTTTAGATAACTTTGCCCCCAGTATGTGGCCCAGGTCGTCCCCTTACACCTGGGTCTCTTATTGCTGGAGTGAGGATAGTTTCCTCTCTCAGCCTGTCCTGCAGGTGTCCAAATCATATCAGTTAGAGATGTTTCTGCTTCCCCTGAATCCCTTCCTCATAGTTTTTCAACCCCTCCAGGGACGGGGACTCCACCACTGCCCTGGACAGCCTGGGCCAAGCCCTGACTACCCGTTATGGGGAAGAAATTGTTCCTCATGGTCAACCTAAACCTGTCCTGACACATTTCCTTTTGTCCTTTCACTTGCTCTTTGGGACAACAGACTGACCTTCACCTTGCTCCAACATCCTTTGAGGGAGTTGTGGAGAGTGAGAAGGTCTCCCCTGGGCAGCTCCCATGCCAACTCTCTTTGATTACTGTGCAATCTGGAAACTTTGCACCTCTTGTTGAAGCCTTTTCTTGAATGGGTACAGTTGCCCCATCACAGTCAGAGATAAATTTTACACAAATAACAATCAAATGACAGCTTATTGAGCAGCTCAGCTGTGGTGAGCATCAGCCCAGGCAGACCCTACTGTATGACTACAGGATCTGAGATACGAGGCACGTGGAGGCTACAGGGTGGGCATTGTCTGTTAGGGTGAACTCTGAAACTTCTAATGTTTACGTGTTTCCTACAAGATACAGGAGGTATTTAATTGTTTGTCCCCTAAGTTTAGTTTTTCATTAACACTCCAACCTGGGAAGTTTCTCAGGTCATGGTGTTAGTTGAGAGTGAGCTGGCAGATCTCCACTGATGTCTGGAATCGGCCTCAGCATCATGAGCAGAACATCTGGTTTATGGGCATTACAGATTGTTTTGAACAGCTTTGGCACAGAGTAAGTCCTTCCAGTACACACCTCTTTCCATGTCCTTCTTAATCTGCTCTTCCAAATCTTCTGGAGACACACAGAACTCCTGCTCTTCCCCTTCATGTGCTTTGGGTTTACACTTCCCGCAGCAGCAGTTGAAGCAGCAGCAGAGGCAGCAGCAGAGATAGCAGCCCGTCAGCAGACCACAGACCACAAAGAGGCCCTGGGTCAAACACAGCAGGAGGAAAACACCATGAGCAACCACATTCCTCCAGCTTGTGGCAGCCTCTGGCAGCTAGAGGTAGAATCTCAAAGAAACTTGGTTGCCCAAGTGCTTGGCACTCAGAGCCAAGTCCAGCCACTGGCCAAATGCCTAAACAAGGACCAGATCTCCAAGGTTCTTCTCATCCACTAGCTCCTACTTGCCACTCAGAACCACATCCACAAAGAAGACACCAACCAACAGCTCCCCCACCACATGCTCAACATCGAAATGTCTGTCTCCCAGCTTGTCTCCAGTTGATGGTCCTCAGAAAAAACTTTCATGCAGGATGCAAAACCCCACCCACCTCAAAATGATTCATTTCTCCTCCAAAAATGACTCATCTGTCCAAGATCATTTTCACAAACACTTATTTACCAACAGGTTCGTTTCAATAACAAAGCTGAGAGAAGAAGTGAAGACTCAGATGCATACCACAGAACTTCCAGGACCGAAGCAAGGCAGCCAAATTAGGACTGGCCACGCCACATAGTTAATGGGAGATTAAAAGCCCTTCCAGAGGGTGATTCAGCTCCAGTCAGATCTGAAACACCCATGAGGGTGTTTCTCCCCCCATTAACCCCTGCAGGAGCCCCCAGGTGGCAATTCCTGACTTAAGATTTCTCGCCATGGTTCTGTGTTAAGGTTGTTTGGCTGTTTGTCATTGATGACTTAATGGAGAATAAATCACCACAGCAGACAGAATGAAAGAAGACAGGGACAAATTCTGCAGGATACCATAGATGTTTGGGGATTTCATATTCTCGTATTATCATAGCTGGTAAATCAAGGCTCAGTTTACCGATGGGGAAAAGAATTTGCCAGGAATGTTGGTAGTTGAAGAGGGTGATAAGCAGCCAAAGCTGTGGTGTCTGCTGTCTTCTACCAGAATTAAGGAAATTAGGGGTCCTGGGGCCACCCCCAACTCAAATAGTATTATGATGGCCAACATAAAAATCCAAAGCTGAGCCAGCATTATTGTATGGGTTAAAAAGAGGTGAGGAATAGTGAGCTCAACTTGCAAAAAAATCCCTCTTGGTGGCTTGTTGATGCTTTGAAGGTGGCACAATTTGGGGTTGGGGAAGAGATGGGGACACCATCTGTGACAGTGCTCAAATGAGTCTCTCTGCACGCTTCAGGGTTTTTTTGTACAGAATTCTAAGAACCAGGAGCAGCACTTCCTTCTGTTGGGACATTCAGATGTTTCACCTCTGGAACAATTCTCACATCCTCCTCTAGCTGTGAGGGACTCATCAGCTTCTCTCTGTGCTCTGCACTGGTCTCCTTAGCAGCCAAAGTGACTGTGGTTATTGCTGTTCCCATGACAGAGGGTTTTATACTTTATAGCCTCCGTGTTAAAGATCAGTGAGTAGAAAAGGAAATTAAAAAAGCAGCAAAGAGTGAAGAAAACTGAAGAGTCTACCCACTGCCCTCTGGGCTCTAAGGCAACATGTCCTGGTACCTGAGCTGTGGCAGAGCAGCTCATGGAAGGGGTGGACAGCAAAGACAAGAGGGAGTGATGCAGCAGGAGAAAACAGGGGCTGTGCTGGGGAGTCCAACAGGACTCGGCCTCCAGGCCCCTTCTGAGTGTGCCACTGTGCAAGTGTCACCTGAACCACTTTGTTTAATGTATTAGTTTCATACAGTGTTCTGCATCTGAGCAGCTTCTCATCCAGCTTCAGCATACAATTTGTGACCCACAAAGTGCCCAGGTGACTTCCCAGCTGGAAAGGGGCTGTGGGGCAGTGCAGCATTGGCCTGACCCGTGCTGATGGCAGGAAACCCAGTTCCATGGTTCTTAGATCAGAGCTGTTGCAGCATGCTGGCTTCACACAGTAGAGACCCCTTTCCCAAGGATCCCAGCAAAGCCCTTGCTCTCATGTGCTTCTGCTGCTGGCAGAAGCTGGGGACAGGATGGATTTTGCACCTTGTGATTCTTTTGCCTTGTTAAGTTTCTGTAACATTTCAATATTTGCAGGAGCAGTGGAATTTGGTGCACGCAAACATCAGAGGATGCCAGCGGTGTAAGGGAGTGCATGAGCACAACTCCTCAGGACCGACATAGCCCAGGGGGTCATTTTCCTTGAGCGATATGGCAGTCTGATGGCTCACTCTTCTCCTTCCCTAGTCTTCCCCTAACCTCCATCCTTCTCACCTTTTCTTCCACTTCCCTTCCCTCACCCCCTCAGCAGGTGACTGACGTGACTCTGCAACCCCAGTGTCGGGTGTTATTGTTGCTGGCTTACACCGTGCACTATATATAGTGAAGAACACGGCTAAATTTGTCATGCAATAACTTATTAACTGGTTGTCACATAAGTGAGCCCTCTAGTTTTTGAACACTGAGTCATTTTTATTTAGTCATTATGGCAAAGAAAGTAAAAATTAACCTGGAGCACTGGGTTCAAATCTAATTAGTGTCTGGAGCGTTACAAAACGCTCACACTACTTAACTGTTTACCGAGTGGAAAAGAGAACGATTCTGAGTTGATGCTATGTTCTGCCACTGTCAATTTCCCAGAGAGCGCTGATGGGTTTTAATTAAGCTTTTAGCAGCATTTATATTCAGATCCTGCTGTTTGCTCAGCCTGTAGAGAGACCATGTATTTCAGGGGGTTCCTCATGCACGTGCATTGCCACGTTTGGTTTCCAGCAGACAATAACACCTTACCTTCGCCCACCAGCTCGAGAGCATGAAGTAGGTGTTGACGTTCTCTTCGCCGAACTGCTCGGCCACGTAGAGCCCTAAGGACCCGTATTTGTCATAGATATTCCGCTTGGACACATCGGTCAGCGTGGCATGAGCGTTGTTGATCTCTTTAAATTTTTCTGCGGCTTCTGGATTGTCTGGATTCTTGTCGGGATGGTATTTCAGAGCCAGTTTTCTTAAACATGAAAAAAAACAACAGCAGACAGAAGGAAAATAACTCATGTGTATGCGTGCACGTGCACAGGCACTGACAGAACTCCGCAGAACATTTTAATAAACTTCTGAACAGTGTGCTCAGCCTTCCTTCTCACATCTCTGATGGATTCAGTAGAAGAAAAGCAACACACAGGGACTGAACACTAAAGATCTGGTTACACTGAGCATGAACTTCGTGTGTCCACATCTACTCAGCTCCCGTCTTAGAGGAGACAGGGATGTGTGCTGAGGGCACGAGCTGCAGCACCAGAAGAGCTCACGGTGTCTGTAGCACTGTGATTGCCAACTGCCTTGCACAATTCAGCAGGTTTCAACAAAGATTTTGATAAAAGCTGTTTACAAACCCGATGGCCACACAGCTCATACCATCAACATCCTCCCGAATCTTAAATATGAATGTTAGATACAGGACCGCTGGGTTGACGTGCAGACTTGTTGATCTTCAAGGTCCCTTCTAACCTCAACGGCTCTGTGATTCGGTGACTGTCCCAGCACATTTATTCACCGACTGCTGCTGACCTCTAGTGGCATCAGGAGCCGCTTCGTGGAGGCTCAAGCACCGAGTCTCACCTCAGCCAAGCAGAGTATCCCAAAGGATATTCCAGACTGTACGACATCAGCATAAAAAGCTGGAGGAAGAAGAACGACGAGGAGAAGTCTTGGAGTTATGGGGTTTGTCTTCCCACGTCCCTGTTCTGTGAGATGGTGCCTGGGTTTCCTGGATATGGCTGAACACCTCCCTTCCCATGGGAAGTGGGGAATAAAGTGCTTGTTGAGTTTTCCTTGTGTGTAGCTTTTGTTCTACCTATTCAGTCAGTTTTATCTGAACCTATGAGGTTTCTCACTTTTCCAATTCTATTCCCAGTCCTACCGTGATGGGGTGAGTGAGTGGTTGCATGGTGCTGAGCTGCTGACCAAGGTTGAACCACAGTGCTCTCTGGGTAAAACATAACTGCTGTGCCCCTGGTAACAGTTCCTGACTTGGACACATTCTGCCAGTATCAAGTCTGACATGAGCAGGCTCTGCCAACGTCTTCTCCAGTTCTGTATGCTGAACTCGAGCAATCTGCTCATAGATCCCAAATAACTCCTTAAATATGCGTCCAATGGTGTGAGGGGGTTCACATTCAGTCGGATTTAACACACTGTGCATGTGGTACCTTAAACATACATGTTGAGTTGTATTTCACATGTGGCACCTTAAACATAATAAAAAATGGAAGAGGAGAACTGGAAAAACAAGCTAAGTCTTGCATGACTAATGACACAATGTGCCATCCAAGAATTCAGCTACCTTGTGCAATCTCTCTCTCCTCTTAGCTGAAAACAAACCTGAACAATTGTGTATTTTTTTGTGATCCTGTGACCTAAATTAAATGGATCAACCACAATGCAGGGCCACCAGCGAACTGACGGGATGAAGAGATTCCTCTGTGTTGATGGGTTGAGAAGAGAGGGCATGTCCACCGTGAAGAACGAGAGGATCAGAGGGCTTACGCATGACCTTGCAGGTTGTCAGAGGAGGTTAGCAAGGATGTTGGGCTAGATGCGTCATGCTGTGCTTTGTCTAGGGAGAAGCTGGGTGAGTGTACGATGGGTGAGGGATTGGGCAGGGCCCCATGGTTCCTTCGATAGCTCAGCTGGTAGAGCGGAGGACTGTAGGCACCTTGCACGGCCATCCTTAGGTCGCTGGTTCAACTCCGGCTCGAAGGAGTGCTCTTTTGGCTCTGAACACACCCTTGGTACCTCTGCCCATTGGCCCTTCCCTAGCTGGCTTCTCTTTGAGGTACAGGCCAGCCTGGAGCTCCTGCCTGAGGTGTGGGAGATGAGCAGCTATGGGTTTTTTGGATGAGTTCTGGTCAGGGGATGATGGTACCTGAGCACTGGGGTTGCCAGGGATGACCTGCAAAGGGAAAGTGAGTGGAGTGTGACTTTGGGTGCCACCTGTGTCAGGGCAGTGTGTCCAGGTGGGTAAGGACCTCAAGGCAGGAGCCACAGGGAGGGGAATTAGCTCAAGTGGTAGAGCGCTCGCTTAGCATGCGAGAGGCAGCGGGATCGATGCCCGCATTCTCCAGTGCTTTTCATTCCTCTGGCATGGACACAAGGGCCATTGCTGTCCCTCTTTCCTCTCTGGATCTCCTCACTTGCCCAGATATTAAGAGCATACAGGTCTGTGTCAACATCATCTCAGGCCAATGGGACAGTGTAGATAATCCATCTTCCCTCCTTGTTCGGCATCATTACGTGGAATTTAAGCACTGCTCTCATTTTCTGCTATCGGTCTGAGTCTCCAGTGCATCATGAGCTGCCTGTCTTAATATTTTTTTGTGGACTGCCTATCTAAGTGCTTCTTTTCTTATCTCTGGTGAATACGTAAGAAATACAGTGCCACTACATCTTACTCAGTGTCAGACTGGAAAGCTGAAGTCAAAGTGCAGAGTTTAAATGACTGTGGCCCGAAGGATTTCTGAAGGATATTTTTGTAGGGTGAGATGAGCAGATATCCTTTGAATTTCTGCTGATTAGAAGCCTATTAGCTTTACTCCTTGATAAATCAGGCACAGAGTGGTGCCTCTGTCATGTTTATTAAAAAGTTAATTGTGCTCTGGGCTGTGGTGGTATGATTAATACTTACTTAATGAATAATGGCAAGAAACTCAGAGTCAGGTATTGCTGGTTTTATACCTTGCACTAAAGAATACTGGTTCAGCAGCAGATTTTTGGATTAGCATAAATTAAAAGATAATTAAAGCAAATCTATGAGACTGACTCATCATTTCGTCTTGCAAATATTTACAGCTCCTCCATTAAATGTGAATCCCTCTGACAGTTCCACTTTAGTCAGAAGCAGCCTTTTTTTTGCTATAATTACTAATAAAGATGGATAAAGCACCGCTGTCAGTGTTACCATCGGTTGCTGTGTAAGTCATCTGTATTCGTGTTCAGCATTAAATAAAGTTAGTTCCATCCTACATTCTTCCATGACAACTCTCTCCTTGGGGGTTAAGGTCTCTTTTCCATAAAACTAAATGTTAAAGCAGTATCAAGACATGAGGTGTGATACAGAGGATGGTTCCTGCAGCCAGGCTATTCTACAGGGACACAGAAGGTGCAAGTCGTGAGTGAATTTGATACTGTAGTAAGTTTATCCATGGTGCTACGGTTACGCAAGGCAACAGAACCACAAGAAGTCAACAGTTTCCTTTCAATTGTCCATTTCTCCCACCTCCACTGAAGACACGCCTTTAAGGACACAAAGAGGAAGAGACCCAGTTTGTTCAAAACCACAGAGGGCAGAGTCCCAGCACAAGCCAAGCTAAACAATGATGCAAATAGATCTATTTCAGAAGCCCTTTTAAAACTTCAAATATATCCTTATATATGACAGATCTAATATTTTCTCACATAATGACATTTCAGGGTCTTTCAATAGTGGTAGAACAGATTTAAGAGCAAAATTACCAATAAAAATCTTCCAGATAAACAGATGCAGCTCCTTGCATCTCTTACTCTAGCTACTCTTCAATTGTTCTTATAGCACTCTTCTGCACTGGCTTTACTTTTCAGGAGATCTGGGTGCAGTGCTCAAAGCTGCCACTCTGCAAGTATTGTCTGCCTTACTTTATGCCAACACTCTGACCTCTCATCCAGCTGGATTAAAGCATTTTAGATGAAGCATGTGGATTGCTTGTGGGATGAAGTCAACAGATTCACCTTGCATCATCTCAGGTTCTTCTCAGGCTCATGGTGCAAAAAATATTGGTAACAATGAACACCTCCAGAGCAAGTAACTGAAAAGTTTTTACCACCATAATCATTCCAGACATATGAGTGTTTTTAGACATGTCACAAAGCACATTCTACATACCTGTAGGACTTCTTAATCTCATCATGTGTTGCTCCCTTCTCTAGGGCCAAGATTTCATACAAGGCTTCCCCCGAGGTTGACAAAGCACGTTGCCTTTGTTCAGCCATGTTAGCAGCTCATCACCAAATCTGCTAACAACGAAGGGGATTTAACAGAGCAGGAACGGCAGGTATCTACAGGTAGTATTTCTTATTGCTCATTTTAATAGATTTTAATCAGCAAAAGGTTAAAAGTACGTGACAGTGAAACTAGAATAAAACCTCCTGTAAGTTATCCTCCATCCTTCAAGATATTTTACAAGTATGTGAGAAAATGGAAAAGCAAATAAAAAAGAAGAGAAACTCTTGCGTTAGTTATCATGGCATTAATGCCTGCACACAACATTTCCACCCAGTTTTACTGGTGTTTGTTTACATCTATCTTTTCTAAGTCTAAATAATTCTACTAATTCTACTAGTTGTTAAGGCTACTGGCTTCTTGCAGCAGGGTGAGATCTGAGTATAACCTGAGGCAACACAGTGGTGAATTTTTACCTTCTCAGCACAGGGGCTCAGACTCAGCCTGATCCATTTTAGGTGTCTAAGCTGAGTGATCAAGCTTGCAGCTAGACTCCTTACAGTTCACGATTTGTCTTTCTGGAGCTGAAGAACCAAAAGTTTTTAAGCTAGATCTAGCTGATGCCAGGCAATTACATGAAGGAACTCATACAAACTATAACACAAACCACTGCTGTAGATACCTATCGCTCACAAGTGAAAGCAGCTGCTCTTTGATGGCAGCAGACTTGACACAACAAAACTCTCAACACAACCTTGCTATTTCTTTGGACTTTGCAGCCTTCTCCAAAGGCTGGCGAGTGTCACAGAGAAAACCAAAAAATGAGCTGTAAATCCCAGATATAAATCCCATGTGGCTTGATCTAGGTGATCCTGCTGTGGCAGGGGGATTGGACTAGATGATCTTTCGAGGTCACTTCCAATCCCTAATGTTCTGTGATATAAGAAACATTTCTGAAAACCCATTTTGATTGATAAGACTTTGCACTCTGCTATTTCCCCTCCTCATCGCTGAGACAGAAATTCTACCTCAACATTATTCATCTATTATTTACTGGGCCACATTTTGGTTCAGAAGGAGCCATGGTCCTTCCTACTCGTGTCTTGCACAAACTAAATGGACTGAAGTTTTGTTTTGAAATGAACACTGAAGTATTATGTCATATATGAGCATCCTCATTAAGAAAAACATAACAGTCACAGTTTAGGTACTACAGACATCACTGATGGCTGAAATTAAATTAGAATTCTATTTTCAAGCCATGTATTTTTGCTCCAGTAGAACAGAGACAAGAGAATAGTGTTTTCTTTCTTGAATGACAATAAAATATATTCAAAGACAATCCAAATTCTGCATCTCCTAAGAGGATGATACCCCAGTTAACTTCAGCGGTTTCTGCAGACACTTCATACCATCCCAGACTAGCTATCACTCTGGGGTTGTAATGTGTCTTTTCTCCTACAATACCTCTAATTCTTTTGGATTTGTGTGAAGAATAAGGCAAGCTGATCCAAAGGACGTACCTGCTTCACAAAGTGTTGGAACACAGTCTGAGCATAAACTCACAACATTATCCGTTCAGTATCTTGATGTCTTCACGCCAGCATAATCCAAAAAGAAAGAAGCTGGAGCCTTCAGGAGCCCTGCTGCACAGCAAACGGCTGCTGCCTTTCATCCTGCACAATCAAGGTTAAACAGGTCAGTGGAGTCTGATTACTCCTTTTGTTTGTTTGTCCAGTATCCAGTTGGTTATCTCTCAGGAAGATCTATGAAAGAAAGAATAAAACATTCATAAGCTTCAAGGCTGATGTATCCGAGAGTTAATGACACCAACAAATATGGGACGGCTGTGTACTTAGCTTTACTCTTGACAGGGTCTTGAGTTTGTCTTGTTTCCTACACAAATGTATTCCTACTCAAATTGTACAACAGTATTGCTCTAAAGTTCAGGCCTTGGATACCAACTGTGGCTTAGGTTTACTGTGTAGTCACTTCCAGAACAAGATTCACTGAAAAAGTCCCTTTAGGACTTCTCCTGAGTTCTCATATAGTTTTGTCTCAATACAGAAGATGCAGGGTGTCTTCTCTTATTCCAGTGGAGCTTCTCCTCTGCCATGACAAAATCTGGAGAGCAGTTCCTTTCCATGTGGAATAGGGAAGACAAGTGTAATTTGCTACAATACTATAAAACCACTATTTATAGAAAAGGAAGAAATGGTGTGACAGTTAATTTTTAAAAATGTGACAAGAGGATGCTTTTTTATATGAAGCATTTTAACATTTCTCCTTTTCTTAGGTATATTCTTTGATTTCAAACATTCTCTCAAATTTCAGCTTCGGGTGTGGATGAGGCAGGAATATTTCAAGCTCAGTTTTGAGTGGTTTTCGTAGTTACAAGAAGTCAAAACAGTAGTCAAAACATACTTCCCAGGGCATTAGCCACAGAATAGAAGTGGCCAATTCTGTTATGTTGCATGAGCACAATAAGCCAGACTATTCAATCAGCTTGGTTGATCTCAGGCTTAGAAATCACTTTAACACTCTTGCAAAGCAAAGCAAAGCAAAGCAAAGCAAAGCAAAGCAAAACGTGTAACTTTGTAATAGTAATACAAAATTAAGGATGAAAATCGTAAAAGCAAGAAAATAAAGCCACTCTGAGGTGACCCAAATCCTCTCTGTTTATCTACATCCTGTGATGAAGAAAACCATTCGTGCTCGGAGTCCTGCCACAAGCCCAGACGTGGTTCGGTGTGAATCCGGCTCCCTCTGGTGTGTCGAGCTAACACTGCTCCGAAAGCTGGGCTGCTTTTCCTGTGAGCTCTGGCTTTGTTGGAAGGAAATGAACACAACTTCTACAAACCTCTGCTTTTTCCCGTGAGGCCTCTATTTCCTAAGCACACTCGAATGGATCTTCTAAAAGACTCAAACGTTAAGGAATTGTCGTCAGTCTTTTGCCAGATGAACCCGATAGTTTTGAAGAACAAAATACATGATTTAATATCTGATCGCTCTCCTCGTTGCTTTTATTTTTTGTGGGGTGCAGCACACCACAGCAGCCAGCAATCCAAAAGGAAAACACAGTCCCAGTCCCTAAGGACCTTCTATCTACAAAGTCTGACTTACAGTTCACGCTGTACCTCTGTGCCGCCTGCAGTGCAAACCAAACAGCTCAGAACACGTCTGGAAACGCCAAGGAGCATATCGGCCGATAACAAAATTGAAACATGGCCCAGAGACAGCAGGAGGTTTGAGGCTGCACACGACCAAAGCAAAGAGCTGAAGAGCTCTAAACCATTCCGGTCCTTCATCCTACTGCTCCCTCCTTTTCCTGGCTCTGAGCAAGTTCAGGAACTAAAAGCTCGGAGCTGGCAGACAGGTGTGCGTGAAAGGTCTGACATCATTGCTCAACAGCAGTGTGAAACGTTACCTTCCAAGGCAAGGAAATGCAGGTTTTAAGAGATGAACTGTTTTCTTAGTTTGTGGAATCTGGTGGTGTTAATACTGGCATCATCAAAGCTGCCAGATAGGGCATTCCTGACCTTCATGGGAAACTTGCAGCTTCTCACTCTTCCCACAGTGACAGAGAAAGGAAATCTGGTTTTACTCAGAGGAGTTTGGGGGCTGAAATTAATTATCATGATAATGACATGCTTTAGTAAAGCCAACAGGTTAAGAGAAATGATCATTCCCCTCTGCTCAGCACTGGTGAGGAGTGCTGAGGGGACCCTGGTGTGGAGTGGAACCACATCAGGGTCCTCTGGTCAGGGGACATGGGTGTACTGGACAGAGTCCAGCTAAGGGTGATGAAGGAACTGAGGCATCTCTCCCCTGAGGAAAGGCTGAGAGAGCTCGTTCTGTCCAGCCTGGGGAAGAGAACGCTCAGGAGATCTCACTGATGTATGCAAATACTCGATGGGAGGGAATGAAGAAGGTGGAGCCAGACTCTTTCCAGTGGTACCCAGTGTCAGGCCCAGAGTCCTTGTGCACCCATTGAACCACAGGAGACTCCATCTCAGGGGATAAACTTTTTCCCTGTAAGGGTGACCAGGCACTGGCACAGGTTAGCCAGGCAGGTTGTAGAGTTTCCATCCTTGGTGGCCTCAAAAGCCACCTGGACGCAGTCCTGAGCTCTTGGTGACCCTGTTTCCTTTCCCCAAAACTTCCCTAGCAAGATTAATGTTAGCACTAATATCTGTGCTTTGCTTTGCCAAAAGGCAGTAACAAGATTAGTAAGGATGTTGAAATTCATAGTGGTGCCAGGAGAAAGAAGGCAGGTGAGAACACTGAAACAAGAGCTCTTGCTAGCTGACGACTTCTCAGGCTAAAAGACCCAACACAAGCAAAGCATGAGAAGATGAGTGAAGTGTGGTAGGTTGATGAGATGAGAGTGTATGTATGTCAGGAAAGGGTGTCACAGGAGTAGTTGTACTGTTTCTTTTCACTCTTTATGCAGGATCTAACTTTTGGTTTATTTTTTAATGCTGCGCTCTGCTACAGAATAGTTACTGTAATTATGGACCCAAAAGTAATAACAGAACTGATTTAAATAATCTGATTGCTTTGCATCCATTTTTAAATACATACAGCTATACTGGAAGGAAGGTGTTCCATCTGGTAACCCATCTGCAACTTCTACACAAGGAGTAAGTATTCATAAGAGAACATTCATATACTTGAATTCTCTGAACATATTGTGACCTTCTGTTACTATTCACATAGAATATCTCAATTTAAATATATGTTGAGTTTTTAATACCCTTCAACAACTGCAGTATTGGGAAAAAAAGGAAAAAGCTCAAAGAGTATGAACCTTAAATGAACAGTCATATCCAAAGTGCTTGTGCTTTTCTGTGGTCAGTTGGACAGAGAAACAATCCAGCATTGTAACTTCCTGGCTCATCCCAGTAAATCCAGTTCAAAGGCCAGGTGGATGGACTACCTAAGTGACAAGAGATGAACGGTTTTTCCCCCTAGAAATTAAATGAGAGGCTTAAAAGTGTTGCTTAAAGTAATAGAAATATACTCAGCAGTACGCTGGGAATTTTATTTTCACCTGTGGTATACAGGAAAGTTCCATTTCTCCTCGCTGACTCAAAAGTGGATCATGCAGCCATAGCTAAGACATAAATCATCATGATCATAGAATCATAGAATCATAGAATCACTACGGATTGGAAGGGACCTCGAAAGATCATCTAGTCCAATCTGCCTTCAACAGCAGGATCACCTAGACCAGGTCTGGTTGATCTCTCTGGTTTTAATTGAATTTTCTTTCTGAAAAGCAAAAGACTNGGACTTGATGATCTCTTGGGTCCCTTCCAACCCCTCACATCCTATGATCCTATGATCCTATGACTCTAACTGATGTAGCATTGATAGCTCAGACATTGGTTATCTAGGAATTCAAGTAAAAGTAAAGTAAGAGAGTCCCCTAATTCCATATTTAGACAGAACCTTTGTAACTGATTTGCAGCCAAGTGCTTTAAAGCACTGCTCTCCCTCTTCTGGTCCAGGTTAACAAACTCACAGGCCTTGTAGCAGGATTATTCCCCTTAGCACAGTTGAACAGCTACAGGGGAGAAAGAGGAAGGTTAGCCTCAATGGTATAAAGCAGTGCTTTGTCCTATTCCTCAGGTTATTTTACCAGGAACAGATAAGGAAGCAGCAGAACCACATCTTGGGATCTGCTCCTTGGGACTCACTGGCCGCTTTCCTTCCTCTACATCAGGTATGGCCTTTCTCCAGCACCTAACCATGCTTTCCACTCTTCCTCCGTCACATGGTTTTCTTAAACAACCACCTATTGACTTCTCCTGTGGAATTTATCCAAGAATTTTCCAATTTGTCCATTGTGCCCCCAACTACTCCATCCCAAATTCCTGCAAAAATGTGCAGCAGGGAGAGAGCAGCCAGTAGGCATTTCTCTGTAAAAGTTCCTTAATCCTCATGTTGGACTTGATGATCTATGAGGTCTCTTCCAACCTTGATAATACTGTGATACTGTGACCCTTCCTTAGGAATGCTTGTTTAATTGATAGCTGAGAAAGGCAAACTCTGTCAAATGTGCTGAAGAGTAACCATCTTAACTTATCTAGAGCTACAGAGGAATGTCTGTCCAGGGATTGTGTTAAAAGGCAAAGAATTAGAGTAATAGGCAGTCCTAGGAGGACAGGAATTGCAGATTAATGGATAAGGAGACAGAAGTCTCAAAGGTTTTTTCCTGAATGTCACTGGGAGAAAGTAAATATGCCTACAAATGTAATCAACATAAATATTTCAGGATAAATCAGAAAAATAAAAATACAAAACTTATCCCTTGCATACTAAGCATAGAAAGTCAGTGGATATAATTCCCAATAACTCAGTGGATGAACAGTTCAGCAAATCAGTAGCTTAACTGATAACCAGTTATCACAGCTGTTCTTAGGGTTTTTTCTGCCCTTAATACAATGAGATCTTTTTGCTGGAAAATACTCAGAGCTGAAACATAAAGTCTGAACCCATGTTGGCTCAAACTCAATCTGATGGTTGCCACCAGAGAAGCAGTTCAAACTTTCAATGCTTTTAGAAATTACTATGTTTTCTTAGTTTTTAGTTAAGTCATCTTTGCTGGGCTGACTCACTCTGTGACTGGCATCATTAGTAGTGTTGATGCAATGGAAGAGGTGACATCACACCTTTTCAGCAGTAAAGTCTTACATTGTCTTCAGCTCACTACAAAACTGTACCTTCAAAAGAGGCCAGAACACCATAGGATAAATTCTGTGGGAAATAGCATGAACTAGAAGAATTCTGGTCTGGGCTATGGCCATGGGATAGAACAATATCCAGTATTTTGGAGACTTCTACTACTGTGGGTGTCTGACACAGCATTGATCCTGTTGAGACACTCTCTGCCAACACAGTTAGTTCCAACAGAACCTGGATGGGTTAACTTTGTCCCAGTAGGACAGGTGCTACAACTGGCATGGGTCACTCACACAGCCCCAGCCCTCTGGTTCAGGCAGCACCTGTTCCTCCACAGCTGGGATAAAAGCACTCAGGCGGCAGAAAACCCTTGTGGAGTCCTTGGCTAATTTGACAAAAATATAATCGTGTGCCCGCGTCTGATCCAGATCAAATTTGTACTGCTGGGTGATGTGGCATGGCCCTGAGCCAGCGGTAATGCTGGTGGAACCACAGCGCTGGGACGAGGCTTTTCCTGCAGATGAATTACCCAGACACAGAGAGCAAATCCAGAATTGCTGTGGAAATGGCTTGTGCAGGCAGCCCGGAACATGCCCCAAACTGCGCAAGAGGTGCAGCGTAGCCCCTTGCCAAACCACCATTCCTTCCACCCTCGGAGGGAGGGTGCTGGCCTCGCCTCTGACTGAGCGTTGAGCAGGGGAGGGGAAAAAAGAGGAAATTACATGTCTGAGGTTTTTCTTTCGGGCAACTCTCTTACAAAAATAAAGGAGCGTACAAATGTCTTTATTTCCCTGCCAGCTTTTATAAGAACTAATTAAGACCAAGTAGAGCTTCATTTTCCTGTTTATTTTGTATGGAGAAGAGTGAATAAATTTGTCTTATTGACAATTTTGCAGCTGCCTGCTTTAATTTGCTTATGATTGGGAAACCAGAAGCTGGTATAATAGCAATGAGTTGCCCTGGACTCTGGTGCATGTGACCAAAATGGTGGCCACTACATGGCTGTTGCTTATTTCTGAGCTGGTGGATTTGCCTGTAATAAGATCAGTACAATCACAGAGGTGACACGGCGCTGGCATTTATTCTGTGCTGAAGAGTGTCATGTACTTTTCAACTGTGATTTATCTATTCATTGCTGTAGAAAATAACTCAGATTTCTTAGTTCAGACAAATTGACTCCAGGCAATTTATTATACTGAAGAGTCCTACAGACTTTTTGGAAATGATACAGAATTCAATAAAGAATGTTGATTGCTATAAAACCTACAGAATAATTTTTAATGTCCTTTTGAGTGAGATGGTGAGAACCCAGCCCTCTCTAAATCAGTGACAGACCTGCCAGTTGAGATTGACAGGAAAGGAGCACCCAACAATTTGCAGCTCCTGCTAATAAAACCTTCCATAAATCACTGTGTGTGACTGGGGAACCTTGTGGATTTTACACGAAAGGCTACAGGCTGGGTTTTTTCCCCCAAAGTGGAGGGAGGATGATTACCTTCAGGAGAAGCAAAGTATTTTCTCACCTTGCTTTGCTTAAACAGCTCTTCAAACTTTTACATCTTATTTCAAAGTGTTATTTGAAAACAATAGGGCTTAGTATTTATTATTTAATTATCATTTTAAAACAAGGATTCTCAGACTAGTTTCCTAGTACCAGAGTACATGAGCTTGGAACTACTGCTGTTCTACTGGTCCCCATCCAAGGTCAATGTGTTTACTCCATTCCAAAATTGCAAACCTGGCAATGTGAAGATATTCCTGGGATGGTGGACAAGAATGGTGGACTCTGTAAAACCAGTGGGAACTGGCCATCAGCACCCTCTGGAAGTGAGGTAACTTTTTGTTTGTCCAAAGAGTGTTTAGAATCTTCTATCTCATCAACTGTTTCTGCAAATGAGCATTCATGCATATAGACATGATAAAATTACAAGAAAACAAATATATCTGGAAGTTCTGGGCCCCTCAGTTCAAGAAGGACACAGAACTGCTGGAGAGAGTCCAGCGCAGAGCCACGAAGATGATGAAAGGAGTGGAACACCTCACTTATGAGGAAAGGCTGAGGGAGCTGGGTCTCTTTAGCCTGGAGAAAAGGAGATTGACAAGTGACCTCATTCATGTTTATAAATATGTGAAGGGTGGGTGTCAGGAGGATGGAGCCAGGCTCTTCTCAATGTCATCTAGTGATAGGACGAGGGGCAATGGGTGTGAGCTGGAACATAGGAGGTTCTATGTAAATATGAGAAGGAACTTCTTCCCAGTGAGTGTGACAGAGCACTGGAACAGGCTGCCCAGGGCTGTTGTGGAGTCTCCTCCTCTGGAGAGTTTAAAACTCGCCTGGATATTTTCCTGTGCGACTTGGTCTAGGTGGCCCTGCTGTTGCAGGGGGATTGGACTAGATGATCTTTCAAGGTCCCTTCCAATCCCTGATGTTCTGTGATTCTGTGAAATTGTCTTGTCCCTCAAATTGCATTAATTGCTTTGCATGATTTAGTGGTGACATGACAGTGTTGGAGGAGTGGTTGGACCTGGTGATTTTAAAGGTGATTTTAAAGCCCAAAACAATTCTGTGATTCTGTGAATTCATATGGTTTGGGAGCAAAGTTTTATGCTGCACCCCTTTTTTTTTTGCAAAAAGCCAGTCACTTCAAATGCAAATGGCACTGTCTTACAGCCTATTAGTATTAGAGACTTGTAACAAATTAAACTCAAGTCTCCCATTACCTGGGAATTTATTATCTTCACTACAACTGCAATGACGTGGAGTTCGCCCACAAATCACTCTGTTCAAGAACAGCAGAAACATAATTGATCTTCCACCAAGTTATGCTGTTTAGGTCTATTGGATTTCAAAAGCTTGTGCTCGGCAGTCAAGGATCTTTTTTTAGAGGCTTTGCATTCCCTTTAGACAAATCACAGGTAGTGCGGAGTGTGGGTTTTTTCTACTTATTTTGAGTAATTATGAATTAAGTATCCAAGTAAAACTGAGCCTGTGTCATGGTTTTCCCTGGTTTGAGGCATTTTGTAAGACACGCTGCCTTGCAGGTTTTGAAGAATTTGCAAACTGGTGTATTCAGGTTTTATGTTTTAGGATGAAATTGCTTAGTAAGGAAATATTTTAACAAATATTCAGAGCCAAGGTGAGACTAAAGCATTACAAAAGTGGCTTATTGTAAAAAGTAGACTGCACACTTCTAGCCATGTAATTAACCTAGAGAACGTGGTATTGATTTACGTAGGTTCAACTGATGTTCTGACACATGACTAAAGGGTGTTTTCCATAATCCCAGCTCAGCAAAGCATGTGGGAACATGCGTGGAATTAAGTACATACTTTGGACCGCTAAGAGTTTATGCCAATTAGCCCATATTTTTGCTGCAAATTCTGCTGTGTCTGTCTTGTAGCACAAACATGTTATATACTGCACATGTTATATCCCCCATACATGTTGTTATATATTCCCCATATGTTTTCTATCCCACATATATGGAGCAAAGAGCCAGAAGCATGAAGATGGAGGGACATGGCCCCTCTGGCACAGCAGCATCTATCTTTTGAAGCCACACTTCTTGTGTTCTCCACACCATGAAGAGGGCCAGCCTCTGTGTTTTACTGCTCTGCATCAATCCAGCTTTTCAACAAGAGACTCATCTCTAATTAAATGCAAAGCTACTGTTAAGAAATGTCTTAAAAAATGTTGTTCTAGTACTCAGACCAGCTTTTATCAGACTGTAAAAGTAGTTTTATCAGAGTTAATCCTTTTAGTATGAACTTGTCTTACAGGAACAATTTTCTTTCATTTGGTCAAGACAAAGGTATTCAGAGATTTCTGCAAACTATCCCTCCCATTGCTCTGTGGCAGTTTTGTTGATGTTTTGGCAACATTCCTTCCACTTTTGATAGGATTACACATATAGAAATGTAGGGAGTTGGAAACTGGACAGGGGCCCAGCCACATTTTTTGCTGTTGCTAAAACCAATAAAGGTCTAGCAAAGAAAGAGTAAACCAAAATAAAAGTAGTCTCTTGGAAGTAATAAAATCTTCTTGTTGTGTTTGCTCTGGTAGTTAATGGGAAGCCCAGCAGAATGACAGATACTTCCTGAGGTTTTCAAGAAATCCTGCTAATACTGACCCCAAAACAGTCTGACCTCAAAACAGTCCGACTCCAAAACAATCTTTGCTTCATAAAGAAATGTCAGGATGCTTCATGGTAGAAAACCATGAGTTGCTGCAAACACAGCAGCTCACCTGGATGGGATCACCTTCTACGTTTTTGACAGAAGACCAGTGCCACCAAGGAGCTGGAAAGCAAGCACAGAGATGACATAACCAATTAATTCTTGATGCAAGCTCAGATGTAATGGAGAAGCTGAAAGCATATTTAAGCATCTTTGGATTCTATGATTCTATGATTCTATGACTAATTTCATTTTAATAAGTATTAGTATTACTAATAATACTAATTAGTATTTTTTTTTTACTACTAAAGTGATCCTTTGTTAAGTCTAATCATAGTTAATATTTATTTCAGCTCTTTTGTGAGGGCATAGTAAAAAAGGCAATGTGCCAGAGGCAGGTGGGTGTAGGAGAAAGGCTGCATCAAGGGATCAGATAACCAAAGGCTGCCAGTCACTCTTCCTATTTCCAGTTTGCTTCATCCACCCAAGGGAGGCTGTTGTCTGTGTGTCCTTTTTTGTTGCTAGAAGTTTTCCAATAATTTTAGCTCATATAAAAAAGCAGCTACCCTGCACTCTCATACAAACAAGCCCCTGCAACAAGGCAATGTGCTCATCTTTAATATAACCAGAAAAATGTTGATGTTCTTTGCCTGAAAAACGTTAGCAAGAAAGTGTTAGCAACAAAGGTCTCACATTTGAGCTTTAAACTACAAACTGCTTTCCTTTAGTTTTCTACAGCGATGAGATTAACAAGCTACTGCTTCAGCCTTGTTGGTAAGCAGGAACATTAGCTCTTTATTGCGCTTCTAGTAGATTTTAGATTCTCAGTTTTAATATTACAGGACACCTTTACCTTATGCCAACAGGCCAGTAAGGAATCCTATAAGACACCAGGAATCTTCTGAACCTAAATACAGCTTCCCAGTCCAAACCTAACTCCCAGTTCGTGTGACTTCTGACTTCATTTTTAAAATGCAAGTTTAAATTCATTTGAACATTCTTGAAGACTGTGCTGAAAACTACACCTTCATGTATAGTTCATGTACGGTACGTTGAGAATTGATTTGGCTGGTGAATGTGCAGTACATTCGTTCTGTCTGCTCGTGGGGGGCCAAACACACCTCCATTACCAACACAAAAAGCTGTGAATTTTCAGCTTCTAGTAACATCATTAAAACTTGTGAGCTGCCCCTCTGAAACCACATCTGGGGTTCCCATTTCCTCCCACTCTGATATTAAAAATATCCTGTGCATCAGCTGTTATAATGCATGCAGCAATGACACAAAGAGAAGCTTTCTCCACAGGCTCGTGCTGACACCAACACCCTTAGACATTTTAATGTTGCTGTCATATGAAGAATCTCGTCCAGAAGTCACTGAGAAAATCAGAACTTCAGTGGCTGAGCCCATCTTAGCTGCATGCATAGGTCCCTGATCTTGAAGGATGTAACTTGTCAGTAAAACTCCAATCTTCAAACATAAAGGGGGATTTTTAGGGTTGGAAGCAGAGGAAAACTGAAATCCTCTGGGATCACTTCACTTTTTTATTGCTCTGACTTGCTGATTTTGGCACAGAATTGGTCCATGTCCATTAGCCAATGTCAGTGGAACCACAGTTATTACAAATATTGAAAATATATGGCACATTTTTAAATTTAACATGAAAATTACCAGAAATTGAGGCAAAGGCAAACAAGCAATCTGCCCAGGCAAATCCAGCCAACTTGGTCTGCCTCTCCAGTGGAGCAACAAATCCTGTGGCTGGTGGAAACAGGGTGCCTGTGTCACAGCTCACCTGCATGGCCCCACTGTCAGCACCATCAACAAACCCACTTATCTCACTTCAAATGAGTTTTCACAAACAAAATCACCTATGCTAAGTTGTGCCATGTTCCTTCTGCTCGGTGGAGAGAAAGGCAGCTTCAAAGAGCAACTTGAATGGCCTGCTGTCTTAATTACCAGCTATGAAATTAGCCTCAGGCAACCACTCTCTAGGTTAAGCCTTTAAAGTTAGGAAAGGTGAATCTGGGCAACAAAGTAGATAAGACTAGTTTAAAATGGGCGCAGAAATGACTGGAATCACATCCTCAGAGGAGCCAGTAAGGTTTGATAGATAATAAATAACATTCTTCAGTCTCTTCCAGATCTTGGACTTGTTCACAGAATGTTCACTGCTGGCCTGACTGTCTTTGGGAGCACACTTATTAAATGTGCAGATGTCAGAGCAAGGAAAGGAAAGTGCGGTGAAAAATGAGTTATTCAATCTTGACCAACCGAAAAACAGGTTGAGGAAATCACAGGAAATGCACTCATTTGGAGGCAACTTTGAATTATCCCACTTGAGAAGCACAAAATCTGAAGGGCTGGCTGGAAGTTCTGCAGAGAATGATCTGAGAGTGCAAGGGATGGCAAACCAGACAGGAGTCAAGCAGGTTGTATTGCCACATCGTCTCAGCCAAGCCTGAAGCAGAGCGAAGCTATGCACCAAATGGGCACAGTGGTACATCTGGAAGTACAGAACGCTCACTCAAACAGTAACTCGGGGTAGAAAAACATAGGGTGTATCTGGCTATGTGCCAGAGAAATGGTACGTGCAAAAAAAGTACGCAAAAAAAGCTGTTACTGAGGACACACCCAAAAAGGCTTTTTAATGTCATTTCCTCAGGTGAGAAGAAAAGCTAAAAAACTCTCCTGTGCTTGTCTCAATCATGCATCCACACAACTAAACACTTTCTGTGCTCTTAGGGTGTTTTCAAAGTACAAGTTATTGTCTGTCTTTCTGAGATGGGATTCTTCATCGCAAACTGGTACAAGGAATCATCACCCGAGTCATTAATAACTTCTGCATTTATTAAAAACAGTAAATTGTGTCCTGAAAGCAGAATGCTTATGGAATCAGTTGCTGCCTGGAAAATGTGCACTTGTAAGGATGTATTTCCTATTCCTTAAAGTTGTTTGTGTAATGTTCAGTAGAGATGAAAGATAATTAGATTATTAGCGAGGGAAAACGCTGGTTGTTATTTAAGGATATACTGGCTCAGTCTGAGCGTCAGGATCACCTCAAAGGACTAGTTTCAACTAGCCAGGGCAGAAAGTATTGTATGAACCCTAAACCACGTTATCAACAATATTTATTGATAGCTTGAATGAAATACATGCTCTGTGTACTCAGTGAAAGTAAGAACATTCTAGATTGACTGAAGTAAAAATTCATCCTGCCAGAGTAAAAAAAAAAACGTTAGCAGGAAAGAACCAAAAGTAATTTTGAAAAATGAGTGGTGGAGGGGAATCCTGAATCTGGTGGAGATAGTGGACTTAAATGTGCCATTGATTTAATGTTAGCAGGCTAAATCTGAGCAAACTATTTAAGACCATGGCAGAAAATCCAATGTTCCTCAATTGCTGAGAAAAAAATTAAAGGCTGAGTATGTTATTTTACTCAGAATTATGTGTGTTATGAATTTTGCAAGTGTAAAAAATCATACTGCTTATATGCTGATTTTATAAGTGTATAACATCAGTGTGTATGAAATCATCCCGTGAATGCTTGTGACATTTTTATATCAATAAATGGGAGACAAATGGCTGAAGAAGACGAGGCAGGTGTCCCTCAAGGCTATCTACGAGAAGGTAGAACTGTGGTTCTTCGGAAGGCTGAAGTGCACTGAACATTGTAGCTCCAATGGACCCCCCGGCCATACGGATAACACTTCTTATACGACCAGTTCAAACAGATCAAAAGTTCTCCAGTCCTTCCAAGTGGCTTCCTCCAAAGCCTGGTCATTGCCTATAAAGAACCTATAAAAAGTCGTTATCACGAGAGATGAAGCCTTTCTGCCAGCACGGAGGAGCAATGCGCTAAGGACAGGGCAGTCGCATGAATCCTGCTGCAGAGGAAGCAGGCGCAGGCACTCTCGGTGATGCTTGGAGGACTGGTCCGGTCGCACTGGCTTTGCTTTTCATGCTGGGCAACTAGGAACAAGGATGGGCAAAGTATTGAACAGTTGCAGCGAGCCACACAGGGAGTGTTAGTCCTAACAAAACCAGAATTTACTTCTAACACGACATTTCCTCGTGGATTTTTCTGTGTCTTCTTTCAAGCGTAACTCCTGAACGGAGTGATTTGGAGGGAATGTTTATTACTTTAACCAAAACCGAACGGTTTTCCCCTGCACTCAGAGTTCACCTCTTCCTCTGTAGAAATCGCCCCTGAGAATGGCAGCGGGAGGGTCGCAGCGCATAAACGGCCACCTCGGCACCTTTCACCTCTCATTCCACCGCTTTCCCGTTCACCCTCTGCGTACAATGCCACCCACCCGGTGTGCGCGCGAGCGAGAGCGCGCATGCGCCTGTCGCGGGGGCCGCCTGCGCCCGCCCGGGTGCGAGCGCGGCAGGTTTGTACGTGATGACGCTGCCGCCGCTGCGTGTCGCCAGGCGCGCGACCCACGCAGCGTCCAGCCGGGCTCGCGCCTTCCTGCCGGGGCCCGCTCGGAGTGGTGGTGGGAGCGGGCGGGGCCTGGCTTCTGCTTCCTCCTCCTCATCCTCCTTCTTCTCCTCCTCCTCCTCCTCCTTCCCTTCCTTCCCCCCGGCGGAGCGGCGCCTCCTCCTGCGGCCGTGCCGGACAATAGGCCGAGCGCGCACCCCCCACAGCGCGGCTCCCCCCTGCTCTAGCCTTCCCC
>VXBP01010623.1:865880-889388 GCA_013400115.1 Rhinopomastus cyanomelas | reverse complement strand
GGGGCTAGCGGCCTGGCTCCCGGCCCAGCCTCCGGGCGCGCCTTCCCCGCCGGCTACCGGGCGAGAAAATGCAGCATTTTATAGGTTTATGGCTAGTGATTGCGAAGGTTATCTCTTGGACACCGGTTGTAGTGCTAGCGGTAAGATACTCGAGAGTTTTTCCAGAGTCAGTGAATTACTTACATCACTTGCTCTGTAATTTCAAAACTAGGGCTGTTTTCTCGCTTATTAGCTTGGGCTTCCTTTGAAGGGTCTGAGTTCGCTAAAGCTGCAGTGACTTCGCAGTGCCTCCTCATTATCTCAGCGGTATTTGATTTGGGATGCTAAAGCCTTTTCTCCCTCCAACTATTAAGACTTGGCAATCCGTCTAGGAAGAGACAAAGATCCTTGGCTTCTTTATTTCCACAGTATTGTTCGCTGCCCACATTACATTAGTCACAAGATGAACTGTACTGGGTTTTGTTTCATCGTATCATGCTGGAAAGACTTCAAAAAGGGTCATTATAACTGTCGGGGGAAAAGGGAGATTTTGCTTATGAACGCTGCCCTACATTTCTGAATGTATATCAGCGTGGTTTCCCAGAAAGCCATGATAAAGTTGTATTCTGAGTCTCTGGAGAAGACTGGGAATTCTGGTGGGAAGCATGTTTTAGATTATTCGGGCTTCTAGGGGTTTCCATAATGTCTAGGTTGTGTTTCACTGCTCTAAAGTATATTGGCCCTACAGAAGATGTAGTCTTTGCTCTTTGATTGTAACATGAATTTTTTTTGTTGTTGACATTTTGGGGTGTCTTACTAAGTTCCGTGCTTGTTCTGCTTCATATGTAGTAAATACAGAGCTCTGTGTGTCTCTTGGCTTTGTCCCTTGGTTTGGTAGTTGCAAAGGTTTCTGTGTGAACTTTTGGGAAAGAAGAATCGACAAAGTACTTTGTTAAAGACCAGGAATTTGAATGCATAAGGCAAAAATTATTAGTGAGCAAATTGGGATGAAGATAGGTTGAAAATCCTCTGCTCCCTGAGCGTGAATGTACGGCAAACACTTCAGTCTTGGGAAAAATTAGTTTTCTGTGTAGCAACTGGAATGAGTTTCTGTTTGTGATCTGAGGAGTTGCTGGTGAATTTTCCGCAGCTTGTAAGACTGCTTGAAAGTCCAGCCTTAATTTAAGAGAATAGCCTCTTGTCTGGTGTTCATGGCCTCCTGAGAAAGGAATAGAAAAATGGTCAAGGTGATAGACTGTATTCCTTTTCTACGTGGTCTCCAGAGCAGGTGACGCATGAAGTGTAGACAAGCTTATCAAATTAAATATGCCACTGACATTTAAGTATTTTTTTCCACCTTTCAAGCTTCTCAATGGATTCCTTGTTTTCTGACCTATATGCTGCAGCTATATTAGAGTGAGTCACAGTGAGAGGTGCTTGAATAACTTGTAAAAAAGTTAAAACCAAGTAGTATTTCCTTTGAGGTAACCAGAGAACTAAGTGTAAGCATTAATAACAGCCAATTAGGGTGTTTAAGTGAGCATGTTTCTGCTAATACTGGCCAGTTGATGAGTTAACAGTTCTGTTTCCTTTCTCTGATATCTTCTGCAAACAGTAGAGTGTGAATGTGAACCAAGAAGCATTGCCAGTGAGATTAACAAATCTGCAATTTGAGCTTAATTTAACCTTGCAGGTCCCTTGTAACATTCATACTATTGCAGTTCTGTTGCTGTTCAAAAAGATCTGAACTCTTACTGGGGTCTGTTGGGGCTGGCTTGAGCAGATAGGTATTAGTATACCACCAGAATTTTACAGGTCATACGCGCTTGACACATTTTGTTATAAAATGTAAAGTCTTGAAAATTGAATTACCAATTACAAAGTAAAATTACTGAGATGTAAGATGTTTTAGGCTTCCCCTTTCAGCGTGAGGGTGCTGAGACACTGGCAGAGGTTTTTCAAAGAGGTTGTGGGTGCCCCATCCCTGGAAGAATTCAGGGCCAGGTTAGATGAGGCTTTGAGCGACCTGGTCTAGTGAGAGGAGTCCCTGCCCTTGGCAAGGCTTTGAAACTAGATGATCTTTAAGGTTTCTTCCAAACCAAACCATTCTTTGATGATGATGAAGGTATTTTACATGGTGTTTTAATTGTGAGAATGTTAAGCAGGCAAAGATTTATCTTCTAATATATTAAATGAAATTATTAAGTGAAATATTTTGTTACATTTTCACTAAATGAGTTCAAAATGGGCTGCATGTTGGGTTTTTTTTGTTTTTAAAGTTTAAATAAAGTGTTGCTGGAAATGACCTGGAGAATTCTGCTCTACTCCTCTCAGCCCCAGGAGAGATAAATTTGTTCTTACAGTGTTATTAGCAGATGTTGTCTAATCTGTTTGCTTAATCTGTTATTTAAGATAGTCTTATTAGATGTGGTGAGCTGACAGAAGTGTTGCTGAAGGTTAAAGTCCTGATGCTGGGCATGTATTACTGCTACTCCCTGTATGCCAGTGCTCATGCATGCCAGGTGTTTGCTTTGTCAGTTCACTAAAACAACAGAAAACTGCCACAAGCAGAAAAATGCAGAGGTGCCTGCCACCTCTGTGAGTAAAGTAAGCATGGGGAACCCTGTCAGAATGGATTTAAAGGAAAGAGTAGTACCACTAGGCTTTTGAAACCCATAAATGCCTGAAATAATAGAAGTCACAAAATCTCAAACTTAACTGTTCTTAACAACTACTAACTGTTCTTGTCATAAGCATTCTTACCTAACAGTGAATTTGGATCTTCCTTGTGGTGATTTACACCTCTTAATATCCCAGTAAATGCAGGGGAAAAACTTACTCCTCTTTGCAGTGTTCTGTCATGTATTAATTATTGCTAGTCTTAGTTTCTTTTCATTTCAAATTATTAACAACAAAAGTAGAAAGTGACATCCATTACCTGGCAGTAATTTGTGGTATTTATTGTGCAAGTCTAGTCAAGTGAAAAGCTGCTGCTATTGTCTATGGGCTTTACAATTGTTTGAGTTAATAATTGTCTTTGAACATGAAGTAATTTTAAATGCTTATGTTAGAAGTTGTTTTTATGGGTGTTTGAGTGGGTAACTGTTGAAACAATGGGGACATTTGACACTAGTACCATCAAATTTGTGTTCACTGTGAGATCAAGTAGATATTGGGCAGTACCATGGTAATACCTTTAGTGTGTTTGTTCTGCATCTCGAAGGATGATGTTTTTTTAAATTAAAGGTAAGCTTTGAGAGACAGTTTTGTGTTCTTGACCTCATCTGGATTTTAACACACATAAATAGTAGTAAAGAAGAGGTTCTAAAAATGTACTTACTTTGCGTGAAAATTTTTAGTCCTTTAATGACAAAAGATTATAATGAAAACCACTTTCCAAGCATAGCTGTGAGTGTTTTTATGCTGGTAAAGAAAGCTAACCTCCAGAGGATGAAGTTGCATGAAGAGGTAATGGAGCAAATGAGAGAAAATTCCAAAAACATATGTGCTGAGTCTCTATCTGAAGTATCAAGTGTAAATGTGTACCAGGTAATTCCATATACTGGTGTTTGAATACATGTCTTAGGATTCCTCTTCATGCATTAAAACAGTGTAATGCTTTGTGACCTGCCATGGGACATACATCTTTGGTCATGCCCTTGGAATCCCTATTTTGTATTAAAGAGGAATTGTTGGGGAAAGCAGGTGGGTTCTTCAGCAGAAGGCATACACTTCTTCTGCAGAGTGTGCTCACCTGTGTCCAAGTGCTTTGGCTACCTGTGTAACTCCTCATGTCAGTGTTTGTAGCTGATGTGATCCAAATGGGTTACACTCTGTGTGTGGTGCTACAAGCCCTAGTTGGAGACGTGTATTTTTATAGTCTGAACGTAGGTGTTGGTCTTCAATCCTACAGATGCACCCTTCTGCTAGGAGAAGTGTTGCTGTGACCTACTTTTCCCTTGCAGCTGCTCATTTCTGCTTCTGTATTTTCCTTTTAGTTATGTCAACTTCTTTTTTTTTTTGTTTTTGATCAGGTTCTTTTCCAGCTCTGGTGACTCACAGTGCAGTTTCACAAAGGACTGTGCCTGTGAGGAGGAAACAGTCTGCTGCAAGCAATGGGGAGACAGAATTGCCTTCGGCATATCTTCCCCCTAAACCCCTTATTTCCTTGTCTGTGTTTTTTTTGTAGGTTTTCTTCTATCTTTCCATTTCTCTCCATCACTGTTTTTCAGGTGCTTGCTCTTAGATACAAGGCATAGCAGGAGAAAGCTCTGCTGCATGAATAATTAACAAGACAAAATAATGCAATAATTTTCCTGCCATGATTCCTAGCCTCTGGAATTAATTGTACGTGTTGCTGCTATGCTTGCCATTCCCTTCATCTTGTGTTTATTGTGTCTGGTTGCTGAGATTGCATCTATTCAGAAGAAAGGTAGAGGCTGCCTCTGATTTTTGCTCACAGCATGGATAAGTTCTGGTCAGGGATTGCAGGGATTTTACATGGTGGTTCATTTTTAAAATGCTCTGAGTTTTACGACCAATTAACCTTTTCATATGGTGTGGTGTGAAGCAACACTGGTACCTGCGTTCTGCAGAAAATCACAGCTTGTTTTGTGGCCTGTAATTGTCTGGGTAAGACTTAAGCAAAATAATGTTTTCAGGTGCCCATGTATTGTCAGAAGTCATCAGAAGTCTCTTCTTCTTTGTCCTGGTTGTGCAATGGTGTGTTCTGGGCTTTGTGTGAACCACAATTTTCTGATGCTATCTTGAAAGAGAAATTTGTTTGCCAAGAGATATCGTGACTATGTGTCCCGTAAGTGGAGAAATGGTGAATTTTAACTATAAAACAATTTTACAAGAAGTCAGCATGAGTATGTTAAGCAGTCAGTAGTAGTTACGTAGTAACGTGGTGCAAGTACAGGATGGACATTTAAGACCTTTGAAAGACTTAACCTTGCAGTAAGTGCAAATACACACCTCTGGAAAACCTGATTGAAGGGTTTCATTGTTTATTTGTATGCTTGCGTGCTAGATGTGTCGTAAGGGATTTGCAGCCAAGTAATTTGTTTTCTTTCTGGTCAAAGATAAAATTGTGGCTGTTATCTCACCTCCTCCCTCCCACACTCTGAGAATTTTTGATTTCTCTTACAGCGGTCTAACTGCTGTTCTTCTCGCGCTTTGTACACCTGTGATACAGCAATCAGATTTATTATCTTCCTGACCACACTCCCACAGTAGTAATTACAGAGATTCCTGGAGTCTGCTTTTCAGCATAGGGTACAGAGAATGAATTTTTTTCTCAGCTCCTGGCTGAGAAGGGCCTCCTTCTCTGAAAGTGTATGCTGCACTGAGAATAGCAAAGATAACTGTATTAGCAGAAGTTTTTACTAGTTCTGCTGGTCCTTGCCGGCAGATGTGAAAGAAAGAGTGTATTTCTTCTACTGGTGATTTTTTAATTCTATATTTTCCCTATAGCAGACGTAGCTGGAGGCCGCTCTGACTAGCGGAACTGGATATTTAATCCATGCAAAATTCAACCTGTGCCTGCTTTAGAATATGGGGTCAGTTCTGTCCCAAGGGAGAAGGAAAAAAAAGGAGAAGACACAGAATCTATTCCAAGGCTCTGAGGGAAAAGGTTATACTGGGAAGCCTAAGTCTTGTGGAATTTTAGACTTTTGATTTCAGCAACTACAGTAATTGAGCTCTTCCTGGCATTGGGCTAAGAAAAATCCATTCCTGGTGTGAAACTGCTAAAGAAAAAATGTTTCTGTGTGGAAGTAAAGGCAAGGAGTTTCCTTTGGTATTCTTGCTGCTTGGGAGAGATTTAGAGTATCTCTGAGGAGTTCTGTCATTTGTGAAGTCTGAGCCGCATTTCCTTTAGCATGATATGATCAGAGGAATTCCTGCACTTTTTGCTCTGTTTAGCCAATATATGTAATTGGCTTTTCCTAGGTTGTTTCCATTTTGGCAAAATAAACGGATGGTGTCTCTGCCCAGACAAAGCATCTAGTATTTATGAATTGACAGGGGACATTGTGCAACTTTTTCTGTTGCTTGAATTAAAAAAATGGATAAAGTAGAATTTAGTTTTTTGCCTTGAGAATTCCATAATGTCCCAAATACTCCCCAAAAACCTGTCATTCACACTTTTTTTCCTTCTTTCAAAAAGGATGCGTGTTCTCTTCTTAGTATAGTAACCCTGCTTATTATAACCTCTTTCACCTCAGATTATTGGGAGAATTTTGCAACCTATCATAAATGAAGACTAGAAGTTAAACACAGTTAATTATGGGCTCTAAATTCCTAAAGTTTTTCTTGGGGGAAGCATGTTGGATTTGTGCTTTGTGGCCTGTGGTGAGTTTTAGGCTCTTTTAAGGAGGAGAAAGACTTCATCCTCTTGTCACTGTTAACTGACTTCCTATTTCATGTGATATTAGTATTATTTTTGTCAGATTAACGCTCGAGGGGATATTTTGTGTCTTACTAATAAAAGACCTTTAGTTCATATTGTTCCCATAACACCTTGTGGTACAGTAGATGGTGAAATAATTTGCTATGCACTCCAAGGCTAATCTATTTTCACAAGCTTTTTAGGAAAGATGTTTTGAGAGGATTAGGCAAGAATTTGTTATTCATGATAGGTTGACTACCTAGGACTATTATGACTAATGAAGTTTAAGAATTTTTTTCTGTATCCTTAATACCACTATGTTCATATGAGGGTGGTATTCACAGAACTTCACAGTCTGTAACTTCATCTTTATTAGATGAGTCCACAATCGTGTATTTTTTCAGATACTAGGTAGATGTGACTTGTTTGAACGAACATTTTAAAGCCCTGGTGTTAATCTTTGAACAAATGGTTGGGGTAAAGCACATACAGTCGAAAGAAATTGTATCTATTCCTTTTTTTAACCATAAAATTCCAGTTTGGATATTAGGACTAACAGACTTCTTCAAAATAAAAAATTTTGGTATTTTTTTTCTCTTGTATGAATAGTACATTTAGAAATAATATATTATTGAGAGGTTATTTTCATGTGACACTGGAATCTTGTGCATTTTTCACTGAAAAGTAGTGATTGTTGGTACAAATTATAAGTGAAATGTGGCAGAACATGAAGAACAGTCCTGTCTTTTTTCTTTAGAGCATTGCTTAGAATACTTAAAAGGCTTGTGAGTGTGTGGGGGTAGGCATGTGTGTATATATATATGAAAATAAATATATAGATAGTCACATTTTCATATATAAGGGTATAGTGGGTGCAGCATAGATGCAGAAAAGAAAAAAACCCAGTATTGATTATTCCATTTGCTACCGCATTGTCCTGTATCCAGCAAGTCACAGAACAAAATAATACTCAAAGTATGTTAATGGCTGGAAGGTTTGTTACTTTCCTTTGATCTTTTTAATGCAGAAATTGAGACTTAACTAGATGACTGCCTTTAGCCTTCACAGGAATGCTGTAGAAACACTTGGTCAGATAAAACTGTAAAATGAATGTCTTGAATTGTTCCAGGGTGATGTCAGGTAACTATTTGGATTACTTTTTTAATGGCTTTTGTTTTTTTTTCTCATTTCTTTAGATTTCTCATTGTTAGATATCAACTTCAGCCTTTGCAGAGTTTGCCCTCATGCATATCTTGGGCCAAGGACAGTGGAACCATGATAGCTGTTCTGTACACCGCTGAATTGCCAAGTCAAACAAATTTGGATTGATTGAGTCCATATGTGTGAAGTTGTTTCACCATCCATTTCTACTGAATTTAGTAGAGCTTACAGCACGGTTATATTGATTAGCAGAATTATTTTGAATCACAGCCAGGTATGTGAAGGCATATATGGATGGGTTTGTTAGGGGTCAGTGTGGGATCCAACTCCTGTCCTAGGAGAAGTGCCTTGAGGGAGTTTGGATACCAGTTTTGCTGCCCTGTGCAGCATCATGAGAACGTTTCCCAGGAAGCTTCGAGATTCAGGAGATAAGATAGTCCGTACTGCTGATACGGATCATAATAAAGGGTTAGGTAAATATGTTGGCTCTCGTGTTGTGTGTGCTGGCAGATGACTGTTCTGCAGGTGAGGTAAAACCTGAGGATAGAAAAAGTGATGTTGAATGCACACACTGATTCCCTATCTCTTGTTTCCTCACCTTTATGCCACCTGCTTTGTGGTGTTCCTTTCTTCATGCTTCTGCATGGTGTAGGAGCCCTCTGTAAAAGCTTCACGTCTTTATGTGGCCCTGAATCTGTTTACTCCAGAAGTGCAAATGAGCAAGTTCAGTAAATAAAATCTGTTGCAAAATTATGGATTATTTATTATAATAAGATGTAATAGAGACTATTAGAAGGAAAGAGATCTGGTCAAGAGGAGAAAGCTCTGGATTTTAGGGCTTCCATGGACCTGCTCACGAAGCGCTATTTTTTTGCTGGCCACTAATTCTCTGCAGGGGATGAGAACAAGATCATGCTGAGAGAGGGTGGCAACACCTACACAATACAGGGAGAGGCTCCAGTGAGGCAGGAGTTGCCGAGTTACGGTTTCCAACATCAAGCTTACTTCTCAATTGCTCTTTCAGTGTCTCTATAATACATTTTCTTACTGGAGTGACTGATTTTGTTGTACTGTGGGAAAACTCCAAAACTTGGTCTTTTCTGAAGGATGTAGAAGTTTTGTATTTCCTACTGCCTTGTCAAAGAATTTTTTTTTTTTTTTTACCTCAGAGCTCATGAAGCAGACAAGTCGTGTTTAGGAGGAGTGTGAGCTCTGCTTTATGGTGATGTTAATACACAGGGGTATAATATTTCAGCAGTAGAGTAGAGAAGAGGAAAAACTGAGGAAAAACAAGCATAAAAGATAGATAAAATGCAGAGCAGAGCCTGTAATTTAAAAGGACCCAAAAATGGGGAGGGGGAAGGAGTGTTCTTATGTAGATTCTTCAAATATTTGAGATAGGAGTTCTTACATAGAGGTATTGAAGAACTATACCTGTCTTGGTCTTGTCCTTTGGTTCCCTGGAAGGGTCGAAAGGTGTCCCAAGTGCAGGCTGCTGTTTTATAGAATCATTAGAGATTGGAAGAGACCCCCCCACACCGAAAGATCATCTAGTCCAATCCCCCTGCCACAGCAGGATCACTTCACTGGAGAAGTTATGGAATCAGAATCGCTCAGGGTTGGAAGGGACCACGTGATCATCCACTTCCAACTCCCTGCCATGGGCAGGGACACCCCACCCTAGACCAGGCTGGCCAGAGCCCCATCTAGCCTGGCCTTAAACACCTGCAGGGATGGGGCCCCAACCACCTCCCTGGGCAACCCATTCCAGGCTCTCACCACTCTCACGGTGAAGAACTTCCTCCTCACATCCAGTCTAAAGCTACCCATCTCCAGCTTTGCTCCATTCCCCCTAGTCCTGTCGCTACCTGCCATCCTAAATAGTCCTTCCCCGGCCTTTTTGTAGGCCCCCCCTCAGATACTGGAAGGCCACAATAAGGTCACCTCAGAGCCTCCTCTTCTCCAGACTCAACAGCCCCAATTCCCTCAGTCTATCCTCATAGGAGAGGTGCTCCAGCCCTCTGTTGCTGGTGTTAAAGGGACAACAAGAAATGGAGGCATTTAAAAATCTTATGTGTGGATGGACAAGCTCTGGAATAACTGGATTTCAGTTTCACTACATTAAATTGTCCTGCACTCATAAACCAAATTACAGCAAAAGGTGTAAGGAGGTTCAGGTATTATAAGAGCAGGTGTTGGAGCGATGTGGCGCAAATGAGTTCTACTTCACCCTTGTGGAATGCGTTACTGAGGTTTAGAAACGTTTCTATAAGGTAGATATGTCATGTTTTTTCAGGATGTCTCACCATGTCTTATCTAGTCTCTTAATTACCAACATAAATAGGTGTTGCATCATATAATTGGTAGGTGGTTATTGCTTTTTCAGGTGTTTTAAGCTTCTAATATAGATTTTAATCACAGGCTTCACTGCAGCAGGAAAGGCAAAAGCAACCAAGGAGCACTATTTGATCTCTGGTCCATCATCTTTTGGGCTTAAAGAATGTTCCTGTGCATTCTTCAGAAATTTGGACATTGGTTTTACTTTTGTCGTGCAAGAAAAAGAGTAGGGAGTGAAACCCATTGAAGTTAAAATAAAAAAAAACAAACCTCTGTGAAATCCATAATGTAGAAAAAACCTGAAGCCAAGTATGGTTCCTTGAATATTGGAGTTGTCTCCAAAAAATTGTTCAGAACTTCCGTCTCCCCATTTTTTCAGTCTTAAGAGCAAGCACAAGTGATAAGCGATTCTGATGTTGGTCTTACTCACTTGGTTTTTGTCTCCTCTGAAGCACAGCAGTGGTACTTTCAGTTCAGTTCTTTATATTTTGCCTCTTCTTGCGTTTAATACAACAAAACCACGGGCAGTGGTAGAAATTGTTTCCTTTCACTTTCAAAGGAAGAATCTCAAACTGTGACATAGAGCCTAACCATAGATGTTAGAGGAAAGAAATATCAAAGTAATTCATCAGGTGAGTTTGTAGAGCTATTTTCTAGTACATTTCCAGGAGAAGAGAGAGGAAAGTATGTTGTAGTATTTTGTCAGAAAACAAGTTAAATTCCTCTTTTGAGGGATTTGTGCAATGGTTTACATGAAGGAAGGGTTTGGAGGCTGATAATTTATAATTGCCCATTCAGATGGTTTTGTGTGAGATGTTTTTGTGACATTTATAATATTCATTCAAAGAACTTTTTTACCTTATAGATGCCTTCTCCCCCACAAAAATAGGAAAATGTTGTAGTATTAATGTGGAAATGTACTGGTTTGATGCAAACTGAAATCTGTCCTGAGTGTTTCACAAGTATAGGACAGCTTATCTGAGAAACAGCATACAGCTGTGGATTTTAAACCAGTAAGCAATTATTTTTATTAAACAAGGAAACTTAATTAAAGTAACGTTTAGTCTCATTGTAATTACCACAGATTCTTAGGAGGCTCTTTCAGACTTCTGCTGGGCTCCTGTGGCTAACCTGTTGAAAGCTTGACACAGTGTCAGATTCTCTCATCACTAGGGCTAAATGCTTTATGGCTAACACCCGGTCCATTACTGTTCATTACTACTTAGTTTCACTTTCATGCTGCTTTCTGTAAGGAGTGGCTACTTGCCACTGAAGAACAGCACTTAAAATCTGTGCATTTACTTCCAAATACATGCTGAGCATGTGCTTATACAGCTATGCAAAGTTTATTGCTATGGTGTCTAGGATGCCTTTTAAATTTTAGCTTTAACAATACATTAATAATTTGTTTTCTGTTGTTAGAACATGGTGAGTTATTTATGTGTGTAGATTGTGTTTTAAAACATTTTGGAGTTTGGTTGTTGGTTTCTTAGTTTTTGTTTCTTGGGTATTTTTAAATGGAAAGGTAAAAACCCAATGATGTAACATTTTTTTTGACCCTCATGGATGCAATTCTAAAGAGAAGCACATTTTTGGAACCAGGCACTTGGGTGTATGTGCAAGCTGAGGAGTTGTGAAGTGCTGTGGTACTTTTTGAGTGCTTGTAGAAGCAACTTGGAACATTCATTCTGCCTTGGGAGCTTGAGCACTCTGCAATACTTGAAGCACATTGCCAGCTCAGACCTTTCACTGTTTAAGTAAACAATTATGACTTAATTATGGGAGCAACAACCTATTTGCGTAAGTTGACTTGGGAACTCTGTGGAAAGCCAGCATGGATTCTTACACCTAGTCTATTAAAAAAAACAGTACTGCATCCAGTTCTGGAGCCCTTATTACAAGAAGGATGCAGACATACTGGAGCAAGTGCAGAGAAAGGCCATGAGGATGATCAGAGGGCTGGAGCACTTCTCCTATGAAGCCAGACTGAAAGAATTGGGGCTGTTGAGTCTGAAGAAGAGGAGGCTCCGAGGTGACCTTATTGTGGCCTTCCAGTGTCTGAAGGGGACCTACAAAAAGGCCAGGGAAGGACTATTTAGGATGTCAGGTAGCGACAGGACTAGGGGGAATGGAGCAAAGCTGGAGCTAGGTAGATTTAGAGTGAGGAGGAAGTTCTTCACCGTGAGAGTGGTGAGAGCCTGGAATGGGTTGCCCAGGGAGGTGGTTGAGGCCCCTTCCTGGGAGGTGTTTAAGGCCAGTCTGGATAAGGCCAGGCTGGTCTAGGTTGGGGTGTCCCTGCCCATGGTAGGGGAGTTAGAACTGGATGATCAGGTGGTCCCTTCTAACCCTGACTGACTGTATGACTTGGTGTAGGTGATCCTGCTGTGGCAGGGGGATTGGACTAGATGATCTTTCAAGGTCCCTTCCAATCCCTAATGATTCTATTCTATGATTCTATATCCTGGTAAAATACTTCAAGTAAGATGTAGAGGCATCCCCCACCCCCTTTTTTTTTTTGGCCAGTGTTACAATTCAGGATGTCACAAATACAGTTTACAATCAGCTGAGTATGTTGGCTAATGATTTATTGCCTCTAATACCTTGAAGTTCAGGATATTTTCAAAAACTTCACTATCATTTGTCTAGTAGAATGTTTGAGAAACTCTCCTGAAAGAAAGAAAATAACTTGACAGAAATACTTATATCTCAAAGTAGCATGAATGTTTAGTGTTGAAAATCAATTGTTCTGTTTTATTCAGGATTCACAATGTTTTTACTCTTCAGTTTGAAAAGGGAATGGAGGAGCAGGCCCATCAATCAGAAAAGTGCGTTCTTGGATTACCTATGGAAAAGGTTGGTTAGGGGAGAGAAACAGCTTACACTTTTGTGTAGGAAGAAGTAAAGAAAAAACTGGATTAATTGTGGTGGAGGTGGGGTGGCGTATACCATGGGAACCAACTCTTCTGCGTCTGTCATAGGTTGGCTCCCTGTGTTGCTCCCCAAAACCAGGAATCCTGAACTATAGCCTGGGGTTACATCTCTTTCTGTCTTTAGTCTAGTAAGTCTCAGGTGGTACGCTCAGCACTTACAGTGCTGTTCCCTTCAGGAGCAGTGACATCCATATTCAGTAGCTATTTTAAAGCCAAGAATTTTTCAGAATGCTCTATTATCCTTTTGTTCTGCTCTTTCGTTCTATGTGCTCATCTTCATTTCCATAAGTCTTCAAATTCCCTCATAAGGCAAGAAAGGCTTTAATTATATTGAGGCGCACGTCTGTTTTCTCCCATACCTTGAGAGGTAAATGACAGCAGATCCTCCTCTCTCTGCAGAATGGGGCGAGCAGTGCTCCGCATCTTCTGATCTGTAAAATCCCAGCTCTGACAGAACCTTCAGGAGTCTAGAATTATGCTCCCACCATGCTGGTTACTCCTCTCTTCTTTCAGATGCGTTTTGGAGGTTGCTTATGCAGCTTCGTTGTTTTGCTATTCTGCTGCTATCCCAAAGCCCCTCTATAAAATTAGATTACTATGTTTGTAGGGGCTTTCTCCTTCCTGCCCAAGTAATAGAATGTTAGTGAAATCAATTGTGTCTTGATGTTCTCAGTTTGTCATGCATAAGTTTTGTTCTGGAGTTAATGCTGTAGCAAGCTCAAATGGCTTCATGCAGAGCAGTGAGATGATTGAAGACAAAATTGGGGTCTGATAATAGAAGTCAGTGAAATTTTCTCTATATCTGCAGTATTAAATGTCTTCAAGTCTGCTCAGCTGAATATCTGTACAGGGTTCGCAGTGAAAACTCAAGGTTTTAACACCAGTTTGTGTGCAAACAGCAAATCCTGCAAGCGGACTAAAACCAAGACTTCAAATAATAAATTCCCCCTAAGCAGCAAACTGTTTCCTTAATTAGAGCTTCAAAGCCTGCACTAAGATTTTTCCACTCCAGCTTTTCATCACTTCCACAAGTTCAGCACGCCCTATGCAGATGCTTAATTTGTATGCTGGGCCCTGTGATAAAGCTATTTCGGTCGATGAGATTCCAAAATTATAGGCACTGATGTCAATGCAGATGAGGTTAGCCTAATTTGGTCAGGAGAGGGCTATGCCATGCAAAATCTTCTTTACATGGGCACATCAAGGCTGGTGCCAAGACTGACAGGTGTCCAGTGGGTGGCAAGGAGCTCCAGAGATCAACATTCTTGGTGCTGCTGCTACCATTCTTGCTTCTTTAAGAAACACCTTAATAATTGTGGGGCTGTTTTGCAGCATCCCCGCAAGATAACTAAGTGAAACAGAACCTAATTTTACAAATACAAATCTTGAGAAGTCCTACTGAAATAACTTTTTACACCAAATTATTAAATTGAATCCCTGTTTGATGTTAAAGACTGACAATGAAAGTAGCATCTTGCTACCTTCAAAACCAGAATACTAAATTTGGAGGTGTAGCTGTGAAATCCCTGTACAGAAAAGCTGCTTAAAAGTGGTTTTTTTAATGGTCAGAGGGAGAGTGTTTTCATGTAGGGTGTATTGCAGTGTTGTCAGTGCACTGCAAGACACGCTTAGGTTGAGTAATGAGAAGCCTGCACAGGGATACTGTGGTTTTGAGAAAGTTGCAGAATGGTGTTAGGTGTAGGTGAGGGCCCCCCCCCTTTTTTTTTAACTAGCTTTCCACTTTTATGCTGTCAATGTGTCAGCTGTAGAGCGTGTTAAAAAAATGTATTATTAGAAATCTTTATTTGTGTGCCTTTCATGCTTTCCCCAAAGAGGGGGTCATGATAATGAGGAAATTTTTGCCTGGGAATTTTTTAGTCCTGAGATTGTGATTTTTCTGTTCCTCTGTCAGCTACCCCTTTCTTAGTACTGATGAATTTAAAAGATGCAAACCACCAAAGTATCCTTGTATCCCAGGGAAAAAAACCCTCTATATGGACATCTTTGTAATAGGAGGCTGAACCTTTCAGTGTCTGAAACACAGGAGGCTTTTCCAGTTTAACACCTGCAGTCTAACCCTGATGAAAGCCTCTGTGTTATTAGGACAGTTTCATCTGTAGTGGGCAAGATGCTGAAATAAGTAAATCAGTTTTTTGATAAGTCTTTGAATTTGGGGAGCACGGGCTAACAATGTTAATGGAAGGCAGTTATGGGTGTTTCACTCATGGATAAATGTCTATAAATTACAAGGTTGGCATGAAAAGACTTTCCAAGTTCAAGTAGTTCAGGCGAAATTGGTTTGCTTAACCAGTTCATTTGAAATTGGTCAGCTTAACCTGACTGGGCGTAGGTTTAATTAGTTCTTGGACTAAAAGGATTGAGCATGGTGCATAAGCACCTTCTGAAGTAATTGTTTAGCCCAGATGAACCTCAAGATGAAGTTTCTCCACAAAGTGTTACAGCAGAAACTGTAACTCTGCTAATACATTTTGGTTGATTTTTCTAAGCTTCAAATGTTTGATTTTTGAGATGAAAATTGAATATTGTTGGCCAGTGTAGCTTCCCAAACCTTTTTCAAATCTCAGCTACTGTATGTTACTGCATAGTTTGGTGCTTTTCTTTTTTGTGAAGTGCTTGGACATGCCCAATAGAACCTTTCTTTGAATCTCTTTAGGCTTTATGAACCCTGTGATGACAGTTTGAGTTTATTCATTTGTTATTTCATTCTATCATAAATAAAATACTTACATTGATTTGTGGATTTGACAGCAGATGGAATTACTAGTTTCAGTGTTTGTCCTATGTAGCCCTTTGGTTATTTTGGTGAAAGTGGTCACAAAGCAAGAAAATAAAAAGGCTGGATTTATTTCAGATGTTCAGTTGCCATCTCTGAGTAATTTATTAATATAGAACTTCCAGCTTTCCCCTTGAAATCTAATCTTATTTGACAACATAATATTTTTATGGTTTATGAGCAAGGAACCAGAAACAAGAATTATTTTATTACTGCCTTTTTGGCATAATTTTGAGCCAAAAATGCCAGTGTGCCTAGGGAAATACTGAAATGTGGTTGGTTTTTTTTTTGTTTTGTTGTTTTTGGTTGAAAGTCTCTCTTAGCAATGCTGGAGCAGGGAAAACTTGCTGCTCAGGAACCAGACAGGCAGGTGTTTCTTAGGCTTACAGTGAGGTGGGTGCTTGGAGCTGTGGGAGATTACCCATCACTTAGGAGCCAAATAGAAGTGATCAGAATGGTTTAGGATTTTTATTAAATCTACTGAATTCTGGTTTTTTCACTGTTCAGAGGATGTGCTTTAGAAATAGAACATCCTGAAGTTCATGTTTTTGTAGTCAAGGATCAGCCTTTTGAGTTTAGTTGCAGTAAGTTCAGTACTAATGATTTATGTACAGTAAAGGTGAATTTTATTTTCATTTTTCATGTTTGCTTATACCTTACTAACTAATGTGTAACAGCTTTATTAGTAAGCAGCTAGAATAGTTGGAATCTGGTATCATGTTGCAGCGTAGGCTAGCATGCGAAATCTTTTAAGTAAGAAGCTGAATTGAAGATAAAATGCTTAGATTATTGTTTTAGATTGAAGTGCACACAGAAGCAGCATATGTAAGAATTGCTTCCCATGTATATGTTATGAAATTCTAAAAGGTGTGTTGCAGTTATCTGTAATTATAACGGCATCTTTTTTTTGTCCTGGAGTGCAGTGTTGAGTGCTTTGGTTGAGCTTCAGCAGTAGCTGCCCACAGTTGTTACAGCACTTCTCTTCCATTACCATTTAACTGCTCTTTGTTAGTGAAGTCTGTGGAGAGAGAGGGATCACACATGACATGTAATGGGGTGGGAGAAAAGTGAAGCAAAAATGGCAGTGAGCTCAGAGCCATGTTATTTTTTCACTGCGTGCTGTTAAACAGGTCAAGGTTTATCCTTTTGCTGTCTTTATGTGCCATTAATGTAAATACACTTGAGATCCCTGACTGGTCCATAAGCAGTAATATACTGGTCAGAAGTGTATCCTGGAACTGTGTCCCAAGCCGCTGCTCTACGAGGGCCTTTGTCAAGGGCAAAGGAGACTCCCTGGAGACCTTCTTTCTGGGCCAGGCATATGAGTGCACACATGACAAATGCGTTGGGCTGGAAACGAGGAGTGGTGAGTAATAGGCCTCACATTTCTGCAGGAAAAACTCCTATGGTGTTGGAAAGCCATGAAGCACCACTGCATTGCAACAAGAGCGTAGAATGAGGCCCAGTGATTGCTGTGACACAGGGAGCTGTTTCTTCAACTCTGGATTTTTCTGTAGGTGTTCTTGAAATGTTTTTTTCAAGGGGGAGGGGGCAGAATTTAAAGCCGCTTTTGTAGATACAGTCGTTACTGGGGTTTGCGAGGCAACACTGAGTCACTCTTCAGGACTCAAAAAAGAAAAGTAAAGGATAGGAACAGATGGGTGTTTAGAAATGCACAAGTGAAGCTGGGATTCTGTGCTTCAAATGACAGAATACGTAAACAGGAACTAGTGGGTTTCCATGTGCAGGTCTCTAAGGAGCATATATGGAAAGAACTGGATTTGTTCAAATCCCAGTGGTGTATTAATGGGGTCCTGCTTTGAATCAGTTGGAGCCGATCCAATCTACTGTCAGGTTCACAATGACAGCAAACTGGAATCTTTAGCAAATTCTTTAATCTTTCTAACAACTGCTGCAAGACTCCAGGTGCTTTCTGCACCTTTTATGGAAGTGTTTAAAAGTCATGTAGGTCTTGGGCGTAAGGGTGTGATTTAGCAGTGGCCCTGCTGCAGTTGGGTTAATGGTTGGGCTTTGATCTTAAAGGTCTTTTCCAACCTGAACAATTTTGTAATTCTGTATTTGATTGTTGGAAGTAGTACGAGAAGCAGTTACACCTGTACCTCTAAGATGATGCTAAGTTAGGAGGAACTAGATAAAAGCCTTGTATGCTGTATTGGAATGTGAAAGGGAATGGTTTCAATTATTTAGTCTGTTCAGTGCATTAACTTCCTTCCATTAGTATTATTTATAGTAAGTTGCTGTAAAATTAACCTTAAAATATCTTTCGAAGTTCAGTTCATAGCAGCTTTTCAGGTGGCAGAAATAAGAGGACTTTTTGAGTATCAGCTGTGGGAAAATATGCTGGAAATGGGCTGAGTGTCTGAAGACAAGGCAGTATCCTGAACATGTTCAGGTTTACTGCTGTATTAAAACATGTAATCATGGATTTTGGTTTTAAAATTTCTTTAGCATTTCTATAGGGTTTTAGTAAGCGGTTTTTACTTGCTGAGTGACCGGGTTGTAAGATTTGAGTACAGAGCATGGAGCTGGCAGTGGGACAGACCAAATTGCTTGGCCGTCAGGTGACGGCAGCTGTTGGTGCTTCTTCCTGCTTCCGTGGCTCCCAGCACTGCTGGGGATCGGGGGCAGATTATGCTTCAGTTCTTTGGGGTGATCCAATGGGAATTGCCTTGATCTGGTGTTTAGCTCTGAGCCTTATCAAATGGATCAGTTGGAAGGTAGGCTGCTTTATTATTCTGCTGACATTAACTGCCTTTATAAGTGGCCTGAGACAAAAGCACGTAAGAACTTCCAAAACTTATTTTCCTTCAGCCTAAACTGTTTTGGAAACACATCATTCATCATTTAAGATTGTATTTAAGTGTTCATAAATTATTTTATAGCTCCTGACTTCTGCCTGCCTTGAAGCTTGTGTTTGTAGCTGCACCAGTTAAGGGATGAGGAAAAGTGATCTGGAACGGCTTCTGAATGGCAGGGTTTGCTTGCCTCCTTCAGTAATACATCTTCAGTTTTATAGCACTGTAAAGGCTATGTGGAAGTAAGAAAAAACAATTTTAAGTATAGTCAGTGTAGTAGAAATTAGGGAGTTCTGCTTCCTGGGCAGGATCTCCCTTCTATATTGCTGATTCCAGAAACAAAGTGAGAACACAGGATTTGTTTGCTTAGGTGAAATACTGGCCACTGCACTTTGTAACATTTCCATCTGAGATGCCTCTGTTTTGAAAAAGGTGTGCTGAGGTTAGACATAGTCAACAGTTCCTACTCTCATTCTGAAGAATCCCATGATAGTGTGGTGGTAAATAAACATGGAATTAGTGTCTGGAGATGAGATCAGGCTCTTCTCAGCATAGGTCACTGCCTAACCTGAAATGAATTCCAAAAGGAGGAATAATTCTATGTTTAAGGTTTTGAAGGATGACGAGACTCTTTGGAGAAAATTAGAAAAATAAAAAAACCCCCCATATTTCGTGCATTTTATAAATAGTTTTCTCATTAGTACACAATTAGAACATGTTTGTTTGTCACTGAAGGTGCCTCCTAAGTACCCAACTGTAACAGCTGATATGCTTGACCAGTACATTGTCCATATGTACTGATAACAGCAGTTGCTGGCTTTCTGAAACCTGATGTGAAAAGGTTCCTCAAAAATTGTCTGTAAAGCAGTTTGGTCAAAGATGCTGTTAAGATGGGGAAAACCAGGAATTACAGGTAGTTGACCTGATACAATTAAGCATAAACCCCTCTGCTATTTGTGGCTGTATTTTCAAATGTGCCGATGGCTGTTTCTTTTAAATAATTGGTTTCAGTGTTCATCCCTTAATCCTCTTTAGTGATTGTTTGGAGGAGTCCTCCATTCTGATTTAGCTTCCAAAGGTAATACCTCTGCATTTTTGGGGTGTTTTTGGACTATGCGTTCTTAACAGTTTTTGTATGTTGTTGTTAAACTTCGATTTATTTTTTTTTTTTTGTTGATAGAAGCTTCTGTAAATTTTGTGATGCCAAGTAACATATCCAAGGTTTGTAAGAAAAAATACCTTAGTAAAGAGGCTTGTTAAATGTGTGTGCCATTAATGTTGTTAATGATGATTAAAACAACAGCTAAGTTTTATGGATGTTTGCTGCCTTTTGGGTCATAAGCTGATGAAATTTGTGTGGAAGAAAACAAGAAAATTGCCTCATTGAGATATTCAAAGGGGGGGGTGTCTGTGACTTGTTGATTAGTATTGTCTTGTCTTCCTAATATTAGCTATGGTTCCTTATCGGTGGTTGATAAACTTCTATAGTACTGTTTTTAACACCAGTGATATGCTTAGGAAATAACAATTTTACACAGGCTTGTCTTAGTCCAGTGACCTGCTCCTAGGTACTTTCAAAGAACGCTTTCCAGTGCATTTGTGAGTAGCAACCTGGTGATACCTTGTGGAAAACAGTGGGTCTTAACATTAGTGTGGAACTTTTAATTACTTGGGATAATGCTAAGATGTATGATAAATTACAGCTTTGCTTTTGAAATCAAATAATAGGTGGAGAAATCCAGTCTAGTTAGTTGGTCGTTCTAGAGGCTTCTAGTTGATAAACTGTCTTGGAATCTGAAATAGTTTCTGAGTGTGTGTATTTGAGCATAACTTGTAAATTGGCATTCTCAGAATAGTAACTTCTCTTTCTCAAGTTCATTTTCTGAAAACAGTCCTCTAACTGTTGGGCAGAAAAAAGCCAAGTAGATGAAAATCTTTGACTGGCTGTCGTGCCACACTGGTGCTGTCCTTTCCTAACTTCTTATGAGTCCCAAAATGAGAGTTGTGGACTCCATCAGAAAACAGATAGCTCTTGGTGGGAAGCACTGAACTTTGACAGCCAGGAGCTCTTCCAGTTTCATTCTGTGCCTACAGCAGTTGTTTGGGTTGGCAGTCCCAAAGCTAGAGCTCTTAAAGTCCTAGCAGTAAGGCTGGTGCTCTGCTCAGATGTGGACTGGGAAGTCCTCGTGATAAAACTGATACATCAATGGAAACGGCTCTGTTTGGCACAAACAGCAGCAGGTGCTCTGTTTCCAAGTGTTGCACGCATGTGCTGTACACCATTGCATCGCCTGAAAGCCCTTACCCTTTGAAGATAGATCTATGTGCTATTTTGGCATGTCATTCCTGCTGTGTGGCCTTTAACTTCCCTTACTCTAGGAGGAAGATTCTCAGAAAGACCAGACTTAAATCTGTCTTTTGGGAGATCCTCTCTTTGCTTGTTTTTATGAAGTCCTTGTGTCACCATTGTTCTTGATTAATGGATCTTCCACTTGAAATTCTTCAGTTTACTTTCCATGAAGATGAGACAAAATAAGAGCAGAAATCACCTAGTCACTGAAGGAGTATATTGGAATACTTGGGAGTCCAGCTATCACCACCAGACCAAGCTGCCTGTTGGACTGAAGCTTGTTTGTTTGAGATTTGTGTGGGAAGTCAAGGAGTTCAGTAAGCTTTATGGTTATTAACAACAGGTATAAAGTTTCAGGTAGAGAACAGAGATGGCAGAGAAATACAGTTTTGTTTTTTTTTTTTGCTAAGTGAGTTAAAAATATTAATGTGATATTTTGAAGCACTAGAAGTCCTGGTCTATCCATGAAGTTTTTAGCCAGTTTCCATAGGCTGACACAGTGATCTCAACTGTGTAAGAATGGAATTAGTGTCTTAGTGTAGGCTACAGAGCGAGCCTTCAGTTAGCCATGAGGAGGAGGTATTTTTGGTGATCAATAGGTGTAGAATTGTGGTGACTAAATTGTTGGAGCTGCCAAGTGCTCTACAGAAACTTCAGTTCTTCAAGACTCATTTTCTTTTCTTAGAAATTTCTACATGTGACAGTTCACATCTCTGTAGAAGCTGATGTGTTAAATCTGGTCATTGTTTGCTAGATGTAAAAAGGGGAACCCAGTCAGACTATCTCAAAGAACCACAGGAAAGGTAGCTTAAATGACTTCTCATTTTCTGCTCGCTCTTGAGGAGCAGAACTAACTGCTAGGAGTGAGCATAACCAACACACTGACAGTGTCTAAAGTGAGAAAAGAGGTGGCAGACCTCAACCTGTGGTATGTAATCTGTTATCTCTTTGGAGCACAAGCTTACCCAAGGCAATCCATGATAGGGTGAGTGATAGGTTATTTAATTTACCTACTTAGCCCAAGGTGCTAAAAACCTCTGTACTACTGGCTCTGTCCTGTCTCTGCCTGTCCTCACAGTGCTCCCAACTATTCTGGTCTGAAGGGATGAGCTCTCGCCAGCTAATCAACCGTGCTGTGTCTGTCCTTTGGTAAAACTTGCTGATGAGTGTTTTCCTTTTATCTAAGTTATTTAACATCTTTCAAAGAATTAAATATCTTTATATGGGGGTACTGCTTCAGGGGTACCTAGATTTGCTGACAAAATGTACCGGGGTGAGATGAAAGTAGCACATGGCAGCCAGATCCTGCCCTTGCAGAATATTGGTTGAATTTGTAAGGCTAAATATCAGAGTAATTTAAGTTTTTTTACTTCTTTTAAACCTGCTTTTAAGTTTGAAAGGTAGAAATGCCTCATAAGTAAAAGTAATTAAATAAACCAGGAACTGCAAGTGTGGGTTTTTAAACTGTGAGGCTATGATGAGCACATTTTTTGTGTGACTGGATAATCCTTCTTTATGTGTCTCTGTTGCTAGACGTGATCGAGGAGCACCTGGAAAGAAAATTGTGGGATGCTTTTCCACACTCTGGTCCTGTTCTTCATGTCTCTTTATTACCTGTTCCTGCTCTTCCATTGTCCCTCCTAAAACAAACTAAATGTATACATGAGGTTATTTTTAAGGACACATGTTCAAATTTGTAAAATGAATTTTGATTTAATGGAAAGTGGACAATCAGTACTCTATTTTAATATAAAAATGATTCAGTTCTAACTTGCATAAAACAGACCTTTTTCTTTATTCTTTTTCAGAGACGTGGAGCAATTTCCTATGACAGCTCTGATCAGACTGCACTGTACATTCGTATGCTAGGTAAGCAGTTTGTGTATTGCAAAGTTCTGATGATTGATTGATTTAAAATAATAATTTTAAAAATATTTGAGTGTTCAGTTCTTAATCTTACGATTCTTTTTCTCCTGGATAACACTGTTTAGATTCTTTAGAAGAGTGGGTTCTTTTGTAGTGACTTGGGCTGTTTTATGATTTGCCATTTTATCTCGGAGTTAACCATTGTAGCGCATGTTGTACTCCTATATTTAAAGAAAAGTTCTTGAATTAACCCAATGTGATTGGTAGGAGCTTCGAAGTGACCCATGAGTGATTGTTATTTCTGTGATGGCATTGATTGCCTCTGCCATGGTACCTTGGTTTAAAACTGTAGCTTAGAGAACATATGTGTGAGAAAGTTGCTGCACACTTTTAAAAACTTCAGACATTGGTATTCAGGCTATGAAATGTGCAAGGTGTTCTTAGAATCATTATATTACTTAAGACTTTTCTTACTAATCCTAGAAGATCAGCAACCAGGGATTATAAAGTCTTGCCCAGCTCCAACAAAATCAGCTGGAATGTGTTATTTTATGCCCCCTGAGTCTTTTTGATTGAGTTGCATGTTGTACATGTTGAAGCCCCCAGAAATTCACAACTACTTGGCCTGGGAATCTAAAGCTGTAAGCTATGTGCATGTGTAAGCGTGTGTGAATGCAGGAGTTTAGTCATAACCTAGAAAGGTAGGCATGCACATGTGTGTGTAAATCTAATTTAAGTTAGCATCTCTGCAGGTTCTCCATTATTTTGATTTTTTTAAAAAGTTTGTTAATACTGACTGTCCAGACTGTATTGATCTTTGATGAGAGAAGTGCAATTACTTTGGAATGTGATTTCCCCCCCCCCCCCTGCATAAAAAAGTTCCG
>VXBP01010623.1:628118-865864 GCA_013400115.1 Rhinopomastus cyanomelas | reverse complement strand
AGTCATAAGAAAGTTCAGGCCTCAGGTACTTTTGGTTCCTTGATGTTCTGATACTTTTTTCTAAAATAGCGAAACTGATTTTGTACTGTAATTAGAAAATATGAGTATTTTTCTGTTTTAAGAGTACCCTTTTGTGCCACAACAGGGGAAGTACAGATTAGTTTGCTTTTTAAGGAAATGTAAAGATTTATTGAATTAAAGATTACAGACACATACTTTTATCTTTTTAGTATTAATCTGGTAGTGACAGAAATGCATCTTGTAAGGAGATAATTCTTTATTAAGTTAATAGAGATAATTCAGGTCATTTTTAGAAGACAGCAGAGCATGATGTCCTGCAGTCTTCTGAGCCATGGGGAAAATCTCATTTGAAGTCCTGACTATTCTCATGAGCAGATCTTGAATGTATTCCTAATGTGCTGTTAATGAAATGAAGTTTCCCCATATCTCGCTGTATCCACCTCTGCTTACTTGGGGTAGAAGTGTGTCAGCAACAGTCAAACTCCTGCTTTTTGGGTGTCTGAATGTTCTAATTGTGTTATTTTCCCCTTTCTCACAAATAACTGTTGTATTCATAAATGGACTATAAAAAAGACCAGTCGGAAAGCTGAACAGTTGGGCACACCAGGATGTAGAAGCGCTTATTTAGTCTCCAGTCTTTTGATATATTCACACTTCTTGTGGAAAATTCTGTTTGAAGTGTTGCATTTCCCATGGTGTTGTGAGGGTTTGGTTTGGGGGTTTAATTGGTATATTCTAGCAGAGTAAGCTGTAAGGAATCCTCTGCTATAACTTACTGGCAAGTTAGGCACAATCATGAGATGTTTTGTCTTTTACTTATTATCCCAAACGGACCTTGAAGTGTTTATTTTAGCTGACCAAAACTATAAAGCCGAGGATATCTAAGACACTTTCCTGTGCTTCCTGTCTAGTGTTGGCCACAGAGTTTGTTCCTTCAATATTTTCAGGCTGTTGCGCTAGGGGATTCATGTACACAAAGTAAGCAAATTCCTGTGGTGTGGCAGCATTTCCAAGTTCAACGTAAAGGATCCAGTTTTAGGGGCACACAGAATAAACAACAAACTTAACTGTCTTCATCGGTGTCGATATAAACAAGCTGCGTTGCCTCTGACTCATCTGTCATACCCCATTCCCAAAATACACACTAAGCCACTCCCCAGTGGCTTATTTACTGTTTAAAAATACTGATACAGATGCAGCATTGTAGAATTTTTAAGACCTCAGAAGGGCCAATATATCTGCATCACCTCAGTCAGCACCTTTTGTTGGCAGCTACGAGGAATTCTCAAAATTTCTTGTAAGTGCTTCTGTGCAATCTTCATGCTTTCTTGATTTTTTATTTTTTTTCTTTCTTGTCTCTGATGTCTGGTTTCTTTCCTTTGATACTGTCTTGGTTACGCTCATCTTTGCTTTTCTGATTTCTTGTTCATTTGTGTTGCCTGAAAGTTTTTTGATGCTGTGCATGTGGTGGATAGACCTGGGACACTGAGTGCTTGCACCGGTGAGCACGCGTCTCTCAGCTGAACCTGGAGCATTTTCCCCACCTCTTATATGTCTTGATCACTGCAAATAGAAAGCAGCAGCAGAGGGAAGCTCTTGTGTATGCGGAAGTATTCTCATCTCCAGTAGTGGCTGTTCTGTTGCGTTCGATTTGCTTTAATTCCAGCACATTCTGCAGACCTGTCATCTGTTTCTCCAATAAATTGAGTAGGAGCCTTAATCTTTAAAGTGAGTGGTTCCTTCTGGGAACCTTGCTCTTCACAGCTTCATGGTTTTGCCTCCAGTACTTCACCTTGAGGTGGCTGAATTTCTGCTCCCAGCTGACCTCTGCTCCAGAAGGTCTCAGCTCCCTAAGCAGCTGCTGCATTGTTCCTGTGCCACACTGGAGTTTGAGTGTAGTATACACCAAGTATGTGTTGTGTAACCCTAACACACAGGGATGTCAGCTATGGCATAGCAGCTGCCTTGGAAGTATCTGAGCTGTCCTTGCGCTGTGAGCAAGATCCTGAGGGAGGGGTAAGAACTAAATGGTCTGCCTCAAAGGTAAGTTTTATTACAGTCCTGATTCCTTTTCAGTTGTAGCTGCAGATTCTCCCTCTTGCATTTCTGCCTCTACTATACTTCTTCAGTCTTCAGCTGAGCTGCTTCTTGTATGGCCTTGGTCTTAAAAACACAACTGATCCTGGTCCTGTAAAATTATTCCAGACAAAAAAATTCAGGTAGATACTGTCATGTTTGTGTACAAATGTTAAAAGGAAGGCTTTATGTTGTTTTAAATCTTTCCTTTGAGTCTTTGGATTTACAGAAACTCTCGAAGAAAAAAGTTTTCCTGGAAGTCCACTGTCTTTAAGATGTGGGACTTGAATATGGTCCCCCAAGGAAACAGAGGAGTGTTTTCAGGGAGGCTAAGGAAAAAGCATAAAAGATCAAAATGGTGACCTTGCTACTACTTCTACACGCACCCCTGCCCCCAAATTTAACTAAATGGTGTGATCTGATGGTGTCAAAATACCTTGAAATCACTTGGATTTTTTAAAAGGCCAAAAGAAATGAAAACTATTTGTAAGTTCACCTTTTTAATAATTTGCTATGTGCATTTTCAGTATATAGTTTCTTCTTTTGGCTGTTTTTCTAAGTAGACGCTGTAGCAATTCCTGTTCAAACCAGTGTAATTAGTTGCTCTTCTGCATTTCACTTGTAGAGTTTTTCCTGTTTTCCTACTCAAAATCCAGTACATTGCTCCATTTCAGGAGTGACTGGGACGTGCTTATTCCAGCTATCCTGTTAGACTATGTACTAACACATTAAAAAGAATAGATGTTTTCTTAATATTAATTATCAGATTAATCTGTCTGTTCTGTTATTTGCAGGATGCCATGTTAGTCTCTAGGTATTATTCTGTGAACTCTAGCTTTGACGCTTTGGCCAAATAAATTGTTCACCGAAACCTAATTGTACACATTATGTTTGGTAAATTTTGAAAATGCCTGAAAAACTAAATATTCTCGAAAGTTGTATCACCTTTTCTGTAAAAAAATTTAGCTCAACTAAAACAACTTCTTTTAAGTCACCTGGTGAACTCATTCACACAGCTGAAGCTATGACAAATTTTGCAGATAAATATGGGTGAAAGGTAATGAAAATTGCATTTTCGTCTGTGTAAACTAGTGTTTTCATACATGGGTACTAATTCACTTGGTTCCTCTTTTCCAAAATTTACTCTTTCTCCTTTCTAGTGATTGATTTTGTAAACAAAATTCACTAGTTGCTTGTGCATTTTGCTGTCTGTGTATTGCCTGGAATAAGACAAGTCTCTTGGCATTTCAGTGGTAACTAAATCACATGTATTCTGTGTGTTTTTCCTGATAAGTGAACTTAAGAATTCTTATCTGGGGAGCTCTGGGCCTCCTTAGCTTTTTGTGGTCCTTCCGGAGTGCCTCACAGGATAACAACCGTGTGATGTGTGTCAGCGCTTATAGATACAGATCACATTCATAAGAATGGTACAGCCAGAGAATGTTTAAGGGTGGAACTATTAGAAGATAGATCCCTCAAGTTTCAGTGTCTTTCAGCTGTTTTCTGACAAGGTACTCACTTCAGTAGTATGAATTAACAGATTGGAGAAGAAAAGGTGAAAAACCAAGATGTGCTCGACTGCTGGAAACAAAATAGCTGTATTTTATTTTGTTTTTCCAAAATTGGTTCCTTGCATTAAATATTTAAGTTTTGGTTCATATGAAGGTTTCTGTGATTGAAGAAGAGACTGCTACATTCAAAGAGTTTTCATCATTACATCACTGGAAACCAGACCATTTTCATATCTATTAAGATTTGAGGAGGGAAACACTATTTCATTTTTGTCCAAATTTCTCATTGCTGAAGTGTAACTTTAAGTGCAGGCTTTTAATCCCTGTCTATTTACTTAAACTAGTGTGTGAAAATATCTAACCAAGGAACCCTGATCAGCTTTCAGTTGGTAAAAAGCATAAGTAGAAATGAAAGGGGCATGCTAAAAAATTGAGGCTGAAGCTAATTGAGTGCAAAACAGTTTGACAAAATTTTAATACTGAGTTTTGATATTTTAATAGGCTCTTGTGTAATATTCAAACAGCTGAGCACAAGTAAGTAAATGCTAGTGGGAAAATACTGTATTATGTTATATAAACCCATGTTGTAACTAGCTTATTTGCTCAAAGCCACCATTTCTAGAAGCTGAATCTTCTTCGTGTTACACACAAAATGTTTGTGTTTTATCAAGGATTAAATCAACTTTTACTGTTGTTGTTTCCTGTCACATTAAGGTGCATTCTTACCATACTGGTGTAGCAAGCTGTTCCTAATTTCATCTGAATGCTTATCACATGCTTCTGGCAACGTCTGCTTAGGCAGGAAAGGTTTTGAGGAGAAAGCATGCGACTGCATGTGGGACAAGTCTTCAAACTTTGTTTTGAGTTTCACCTTTAAACCCCAAATCATTGAAGTGTAGGCCTATTGTTTGAGTAACCCTCCTCCCTGAAGTACCTGAATCTGTCCCCTTCCAGGCTATGTGCATTTGCATTTTATCTCTGCCACTCTTCCACACTTTTATTTCACTCTTGACCCTGTTTCTAGGAGATGTGCGAGTAAGAAGTCGGGCAGGATTTGAAACAGAGAGAAGAGGTTCTCATCCATACATTGATTTCCGTATTTTTCACTGTAAGTATTTAAAAGCAGATAAATTACAAATAAACAAGGGCTTCCTTTATTTTTAACTACTGAGCCTCTAAAAATAAACTTAACAGTTGATAGAGCACAAACTTTTTTTTTATACCTCTTAAGAAAATCTTTCATGCTACATCAGTGCCAAAAATAGAAGAGAAAAATCTTCACTGCTAAATTTTTACTTATAAAAATGTAGTTTAGACACTTTCAATGTAGATTTGAATCCCTACTGAAATGCAGACTCCCTTCTGGAAAACTGCTGGTGTGTGCTGTGAGTTCTTGCATGGCAGATGCCATGAATTGAGAAGACTTGCCTGCTTCTATAAAGCAGCAGAAGAGCCTGGCCCGGGATGGTGTTTGATGAGGTTTACAGTAGGTGACCCCGTCTTGATCAGTTAACATCACACATGTGCTCAAGTACACACCTAGGACTTAATTTTTTTGGACATTGACAAATCTTAAATAAAGATTAAAGGGTTAAATCAGACTAATTATTTTTTGATTGTGTGTTCTAAGAGTTTTTTCTCAAAAGTGTTAAGAATATTTTCAGAGAATTTCACTTTTTTCTCTACATCTGTATTGTCATAACTAAATGTGTCAGTGGTTGTCATAATACAAAAGCTTCAATAGCTACCAAACCAATGTACAGCAGAAGTGCAGGGGATTTAAGCCTCAATTAAATTATGCCAGTGATTAATGTGTTAAGTGCCATGAAGTATCTATATCAACGTCATGTCAGCACAATTCCGAATATTCTGAGTGCAGTGTGTAGATTTAGAAAAACTTAGTTCTTGGTACCAAGTGTGGTTGCTGTAGTTACCTTACTACTAAAAATGAGTGGCAGAAACTGATCTAATTAGTATTCCAATCTTAACTGAAGTTAAATTTTTTAAAAGCAGATCACGACTTAAAACTCATTAAAGTCATTATCATCTAATAGGTGAGAAAACAAAGTTTGAAGAGTATGCTCTTTTCACTGAGGTTAACTGTTCCCTCTGAAGTCCTGTTAATGCTGTTGACTATAATAAACATGCTCTGCAGAAATAATGAGTGAATTGCATAGCTGTGTATGCATGTATGGCATTTCATGTTGATACGGGCAGATACCTAACAGATTTGTGAAAAGAATGAGCTGTTAAAAGGCTGGTGTTATTACTGTTGTCAAAGAACCGTGTTTTCCCTGGTACTCATTGCACTGTTTCTCCCCATACTGATGACTGTGCATCCGGCAGACCATGACTAATGAGGAAAAAGGGTTGTCAGACTTTCTTCTTGCCCCTACTTGTTCAGGCACAGGCCTGAACATCAGCATCAGCTGCGGTGTGTGATGACAGCAAAGAATGTTGCTAGGAGGCTCAAAAAAATTCTTTGGCTGTAAGTTCCCTCTTGAGTCAGCTGCTATGGCAGATTTCAGAGTTGCCACATTTTAGTCAGAGGTTTTTTTTGCACTTCAGGATGGTGCAGCGATGCTCTTTAAGACTCCTGCTACAATGAGGGGATTTCCAAGTCAGAATTCAGCCCCATCGCTCACCATAGCACTAGATTATCTGTTAATTTACATAGATTTGTTTTTAAATCACCAAAATGTTGTCTTTTTCTCTGCTGTGATGAATTGTGATTAGTGTTTCCCAAATTATTTTAAGCAGAAGAGTTTCAGTTTCATACTGTCAGACTGCAGCTGGAAAAAAGTCATGGGAATTGGATTTGCCCTCATTTTTAGGATGTTCAGCCCATTTTGTCCTACAGAACTATGTAGCTGAGAAACATACACAGCATATGAGAGGAGTCAGCTGAGCCAGCCAGCTCTGCTTGCTGCAAAAACTGGACAGCAGAGGGTTTCTTCTGCAGCTGCAGGAGAATAAACTATCTGAATATTGCTTTTTTAATCCCATACCACAGTTGTAGATTGAACTTCTGTATTGCATGTAGATGCTCCCTTCATGGTGTTTTCAGAGATTCCCTGTAGCTTTCTTCTGCTGTCTACTAACTGGTTCTCAGTATTTGCAGTGATCACTGCTTACCTGTTCTACAGACTTAGATCCTGGCTCTCATTCACAGTGTTGGAGTGTGCTTGCCATTTTGCATTTTGCTTCACTAACTGCTGCTGCTGGGTGTAATTTTCTTTTTCTGTCAGTGATGCTTTGTAAATTGAGTGCCTTTCAGGAAGTCCAGCTAATAGTCTGCTGGCTGGTTCTCTTTTCCTAATATTTGATTGGTAGGATTGAAGAGTACTGGATAATAAATACTTTATTTTCAGACAACTCCAAGATTTCTGTTATTTGGGATATTTTTAAATAACTGCTTTTGTTTCATAACGTCATAACTTCAACCAGTAGAACTGGTTAGCATTTAGGTCTTCTAACTGCTTCTGTTTCTTAAGGATTTTAAGCTTAGCTTCTGCATCCTCATCTTAGAGTTCTGTAATGGAGACATGAATATTCAAGTTTCTCTGTTGGCTACAAGTATTCTCAACCATAATGTCTGTCTAGTGGGTTCAATAATAAAATTATTGTTGGAAAAATGCCTTTATTGATGTTGGAGGCGATGCTATGGGAAGCATGTCTGAGGATGATTAAATGCAGGATTAGACTGATGATCAAACTCAACTTGTTGGGTGGTAGTTTTCCTTCTGTTGGTTGGTAATTGGTTATCATCAGGACATCCACTAGTAGTTGCGGGGGTTTTATTTACTGTGTACAGTAAATGGCACACACTTCACTTTATTGCCTGTAGAGCACGGGATCCAATTTCCCCTCCTCAGGTAACAAGGAGGGGATTTGGCAGTTTATAGTCTGTTTGGTTTGCAGGAAAGTGATTGCAGGGGTTATAACCACTCTGGCAGTTAGTCTGATTGCTTGTAAATTTTGTTTACCTTACTGAGATGTCACAGGCAGCAATTCAGTCTGCAGTGTTGACAGAATATGTTGATAAGAGCTAATAAAAATTAAAATCTTTGGTAGAAGAATTGGTAAATGTGCATTTTCCAGGCACAGCAGATGATCAGAAACATTTAGTTTTCACTGTTTTGCTGTTAAGAGATTGCCAGTACTGTTTCTTATACACAAGTGTCTGTGAGTGTGTGCATATACTGTATATACTTAAGAAGGTTTGTGAGGATGCCTTATCCATGCATGAACAAAAGAATGTCCTGTGCCCTAATCAGTGTTTCAGCTGGGAAAAATATTGGCCGGATGTGCTTGGTAATGTGAACAGTAAATTGTGGTGAGGAAATGAAACCAAAATGAATAAATAAAACTGAAATGAATAAGATAACAGCAAAAATATAGGGGAGTGTCTTCTGCAGATACAACTTAATGCTTTCAAGCTTCGCTTTTAGGAAAGGGTGTTGGATGTGATCTGGAAGAACCAGATAAAAATGGAAATCTTTGGGTTTGTAGACAGAAAGTTGTTTTTCCTTGCTTTTCCTATTGTATCTGCACTAGAACAGATGAGATCTCGAAGGGTTTTTACAATTCTTTGCTGCTACTCTTGCCTGAGTATGCTTCTATGCGGAGATGGTGATTTTGCCAACACTCATAGCTCTGTTTTGTATTTTATAGATAACTGGATTATATCACGTGTGAATTGAAACAGCTCGGGAAGAGGAAAGGGTTTTGAGTGAATTCCTACATTCCTATAAACAAAGCTGTCAGCATTTACTGTTTGCAGAGACGAGGGGTTTGAACTTTCCAGTTTTTTGTTCACAAGTCATAGAATCATAGAATCATTAGGGATTGGAAGGGACATCGAAACATCACCTAGTCCAACCCCCCTGCAACAGCAGGATCACCTAGACCAAGTCGCACAGGAACACATCCAGACGGGTTTTAAACATCTCCAGTGAAGGAGACTCCACAACACTCCTGGGCAGCCTGTTCCAGTGCTCTGTCACCCTCACTGGGAAGAATTTCCTTCTCATATTGCTGTGGAACCTCCTGTGTTCCAGCTTACACCCATTGCCCTTTGTCCTATCACTACATGACATTGAGAAGAGCCTGGCTCTGTCCTCCTGACAACCACCCTTCAAATATCTATAGACATTAATGAGGTCACTCCTCAGTCTCCTCCAAGCTCAAGAGACCCAGCTCCCTCAGCCTCTCCTCATAAGGGAGGTGTTCCACTTAATCATCCTCGTTGCGCTATGCTGGACTCTCTCCAGCAGCTCCACATCCCTCTTGAATTGAGGGGCCCAGATAGTGCGCCCTAATCCCTCATCCAAGTCATCAGTTAATAGATTGAACATGACTGGTCCCAGCACTGACCCTTGGGGCACTCCACTAGATACAGGCCTCCAACTAGGCTCTGTCCCATTGACCACTACTCTCTGGCTTCTATCCTGCAGCAAGGTCACTGTCCATCTCACTAGCCGATCATCTAGACCACACTGCCTCAGTTTGGCTGTGAGGATGCTGTGGGAGACTGTGTCAAATGCATTACTCGAGTCAAGATAGACCACATCCACTGCTCTGCCATCATTTGTCCATCTGGTTACATCCTTATAAAAGGCTGTCGGGTTGGTCAAGCATGACTTCCCCTTCGTGAAGCCATGCTGACTGTCCCTAATGACCCTCCTGTCCTTGATGTGCCTGGAGACAGCCTCTAGAACAAATTGTTCCATCACCTTTCCTGGGATGGAGGTGAGGCTGACCGGTCTATAGTTACCTGGGTCCTCCTTCTTTCCCTTTTTGAAGATTGGAGTGACATCTGCTATCCTCTGGTCCCTAGCCACCTCTCCTGATCCCCACGGCTTAGAAGAGATGATGGCGAGTGGCCTAGCAATGACTTCCGCCATCTCCCTTAGTACACGCAGGTGCATCCCATCTGGGCCCATGGATTTGTGCACATCCAGTTTGCTCAACTTATCCCTAACCCAGTCCTCATCAACTAAGGCAGGCTTCTTTCTTGTCTCAGCTTCCTCTGGAGCCTCAGCAGTCTGGGGCTTGATATCAAGACAGCCCCCAGAAGTATAGTCAGAGGCAAAGAAGGTGTTCAGTATCTCCTCTTTGTCTGTATCCTCTGTCTCTAGGGCACCCACCTCCCGTTTATCACGGACAGTGAATTTGGCCTTCCCTTAAGTGAGAGGGATGAGTTCAAATGAGAACTGATTGCCCTCCACAGTTTGTGAAATCTAGGTGTAATGGCACCTCTGACAGTAATATCTGGAGCTGAAAGAAGCTGAATGGTCTTTGAAGAAAATACAGGAATTACCTAGCTCAGCCTTTCTCGTTCAACTACTGAGTTTCTCAATGAATAAAGTAGTGGAAGTTGTTTTCTGTGTAACAACAGGTTGAATGGAGCGTCTATTTCCCTGGTGAAAACACTAACACTGAGGAGCAAAAAGCTCTTTTGCTGAAAGCTGCCTTTCTGGGAAGAGTGCTTTCCAAAATTGGAGTTTTGAGTTTAGTACAAGGGGAAATCTTAGAAAACATCCTAAATACAATATTGGCCAAGAAAAAACAGCAAAGATAAACTAGAATTTGGTTAAGCAAGGTTTTAGTGTGAAAGCTTCCATGTGAGGCTATAGGATGGATTTTCTTTTGCTATCCTGTTTTGTTGTTTTACCTACAGTAATTTCTTCTCAAGTTTCTATAGAACAGCATGTGTGCTCTGAAGCCTTGGGCTGGTACAGTTCACAGTTCTTTGTTGCCTGAGGTATGTTCGACTTTAGAAGACACAGCTATATTCTTAGTAGTTTTCTTTTGAACATCTTTAATGCATCCGTTCTCCAGGTGGCTTATTTTGAAAGGCATTTTTGGGTTGGTGGGTTTTTTGGCATAAATTTGTGAGAATTTTGTTTTTATGTCTGCTTCCAGTTTGACTTTTGCATGGATGGTCATACAGACACTCAAGGGATCTTAACATCCTAAGGGGTGTTCTTTTCTGGTCCATCATGGTGTAACACTTTTGAACGGTTTCATTTCTGGGGAGGGAAAATGGCCCCAAAGGATTACTTGATGGTTCTGTCATTCTGTTGCCACAGAACTGAAGAATTCTAGAACACCTAAATGCTTTCTTGGAAAACATCAAGGAAAGGCTTTGGTGATGGTCTGGATTCAGGTGAAAAAATGAATTGCACAGGTGCAAGATTGCTGGGCCTGTGGTTCAGTAAGTGGGTGGGAAAGAACCAGCCTCATATATACTGATTCCTTTCCTACTATAATTGGAAAATATTATGGAGTCATCCTGCACAGGAACAGCATTGTTCAATGTACGTAATTCTGTCTCCTTTCCGAGGTGTTCTCAGAAATTTCTTGTCATGTAACTCATTTCTTTGGTTCCCCTCAAAGCCAATCCTTAAACAAATGTGCACAGCCGAAAGCTCATGCGTTCGGTAATGGTTGGTGAGGACAGATGTGACATGAGCGTGCCTTTGGCTCCCTCTAGTGGTGTGACGTGCCAGGTTACACTTTCCTCGTGAGTGGCTCGTGGCCTGGGGGCCTCAGAAATACAGTTACAATTGGCGTATGAAATCCAGTATTTCTTTCAAACGTGGGTATTTGTGGGTAGTGGATGTTATTTCAGTGTTGGTGATATTATGGAAAAATTGTGAGATTCTTTCCATGAAAGGCTTGATTAATTTTTTTATGGAAAACCCCTTTTCCTGCCGGCCCTATCCACATCCACTTCACATTCCACATTCAAATATAAAGATCCATCCTCTCTTGTAGTGTTTTAAATTTCTTTTTCTGTTAGTGCCAGTGGTATTCGGGAGTTTTTATCTTTGCCTTAAAATGGAAGCATTTTGCTGGGATTTAGAGTTTCCATTAATAAAGAGTTCAGCCAAACCATAATAACAGTGTAGTTGTCTTCTTTTCCTTTGTCTGTCTCTGCAATAAGAAAGATACAAAAATTCTGAGAACAAATACATTGGTGCGTTATGATTTTGGAAGTGATTGCAGCTTGTATTTACTTCATACTTTTATGTCAGCATAAGAAAAATCAATATTTAATATCCCTGTAAAATGGGGCAATTTTAGGTTTTTATGCAGTAAAGCACACTTAAAAGATTTGGAATGGGAAGAGATGAAAATAAGCTCTGGGATGCAGATGAGAGCTGTTGCACAAGACAACTTTCATTTTTTAGTTTCTGTGCTGTGTATGTGTAACATTAGCAGAATGACCGAGGGTACTAAGCAAGAAGAATTAGTCCTCCGTTCTTTCATTTTTTGAGAGAGGCGTTTTTTAAGTACCACATTCTTACTTGAGGTGCTTAGAAATGAGAATTAGAACCATCATAATAGCTTGGAAGTAAAGAGCTCATTGAGTGATGCCCTACTGTAAGTAGGGTGTGGAGACTTAATGTTGTCAGGAGCAGGACGCTGGGGCAGATGTAGTGTACTCTTTGCCTTTTTGTTCCATTAGAAATGCGTTATTGAACCTTGTTGTGGCAGAGTTGCTGATATTAGCATCTTGCTTTGTGACTCATGATAGAAGAGGGTGGGCTGACGTTCTCTTATTAATCATGCGTGGAAGCAGAATGAGTTTTTCTGCCTGTGCCGGGGGGATACACCAGGTTGCATTGCACAGCTGCAGTTTTTCACTCCTTTCTATGGAGTCGTTGCTGGTCCCCAGAACCAGAAAGTGATTGATTTTTGTATCTGTCATAGTAATTTATCTGTGATTGACAGGGCTCAAATCTCTGTTCTTGTGTGCAAGTTTTTATCATTCCAGGTCAAAACTATTAAGATTAATCATTGCAGTGATGAATTTTTTTAAATAAAGGGTAGAAAAAGTAGCTTTAATGTCTATGAGTAGTGGGCTGTGAATTATACAAACGGAAGATATTGTTTAAAAATATTTTTGGAGATTACTGTCTCAGTAGCATATTGCAAAGTAAAGAGTAACGACTGTTAAGTTTCACAGAGAAATGACTAATCGATTTGCCTCTCTACCCACATCGTTCTTCAGAAGAAGTACTGAACAAACCATGTGCAACCCCCCTAGTTGAGTTAAGAACACAAATATAGGTGGAACACAGCTCTGTACTGATAACTTAATTGAGAAAACTGTGTTTCCAGAAAAGTGTTGGTTTCTCCTATGTAAATTGTGTTTTATTGAGATTTAGTGAAGTTTGTGACTCTGTGGACATTTTAGACCATTTAATGAACTAAATATACCCATTAAAAATTCTTATATTTTAACCCTAATGATGTCTGATCTGAAAGATGGATTTTAGGGGACTGGTCCAAGATTGACAGGCGGAGGACACTTGCTATCCAAACCCCTTGGCCTTATGTGCAATGACTTGCAGTGGTTTCTTATGACAGTGTATTCTTCAGTACCTTGATGAAGTGTTTCAGGCACGGCTGCAATAATACTCCCATTTTGGCAGTTTGATCTGTCAGCACAGACTGATGCAAAGCACTGCTGTGTTTGAGATTTAAACGTCTGCGCAGTTTTCAGCTCTGTTCAGAAGTGGTTTACTAGTGTAGATTTGAAATCAACATCTTGGTGAGTTAGTGTAGAACAGAAAATACCTTAGACCTTCTGCGAGGACAAGAATTTATATGGGTAAAGATTAGACTGTGGAATTAAACTCTTTTCACTAGAAAGCACCCAGATTTTTCTGTAGGTTGTTCGTAAGAGCAAAAATATAACTGCTTGCTTGAGTTTCTAATGTGTCTTGTTTTTGGAGGATCTGCTGTGAAAGTCAATATGGAACTTGTTTGGCACAGGATTGGTTCTGAGCATAATGATCTGCAAAAGCACCACAATCACTTGAGCATGTTGAAATCTTTGTCATGAAAGAGAATGTCTGAGGTTTAAAATCAGTGTAAGAGTTCTGTGTAGTTTCTGAAAACCTTCAAGTCTTGGGTCCTCCTGTGATTGCTAGTGCTCTCTTGTTTTGGTGCTGCTCCTCAGTGGTGTGCTGGCAATGCACACTGGATGGGTATTCGTGAGACCTGTTCTCCAAGAAGCCCTTTGCAGTTGTCTGTGCTTTTACACAGTTTCCCCTAATATTTCTGTCCTTTATGATAACCAGAGTTCCTCAAAAGGAGAACTGTGAAATGTTTTTCTTTGCAGGATACAGGCACAGAAAACTTCCTTCTCCAGGCCTTGCCTTACTAATAAAAGTATCTATGGTGGAAACAATGCACAAAAAAATAGCATTGCCTTTGTTTACCCAACTTACTTCTTTGGCAAGGGTGTCTTAGAGCATCTATTCTGTTGTGTTTTCTAGCAAATTCTGAAATTGAGGTGTCAGTGTCTGCAAGAAATGTGAGACGGTTGCTGAGTTTCCAGCGATACCTGAGGTCTTCGCGTTTCTTCCGGGGTATCACTGTTCCGAATTCTTCAAACATTTTAGATGATGATTATAACGGACAAGCAAAGGTTAGTTGTTTGATCTTATTTATTTTTTTTAAAGTACGTTAAACTGAGTTTTTAAAATTATTATTTCTTTGTAAGAAATTGAAAGAAAAAACCTCCAACCGGTTCTGTCAAGGCACTTCTTGTTGGTAACATACAGTTTTTCAGTTACCGAACAAATGTAATGAACCTTTGATACTGTTCTTTGTATGGAGAAATCCCAAGACTTGCCTCTGTCTCTGCACTGCATACTTTGAAGAAGTGACAGCTGCTGTTGTGTTTTGTTTCAGTGTATGCTGGAGAAGGTTGGCAATTGGAATTTTGATATTTTTCTTTTTGACAGACTGACAAATGGTGAGTTTCCTTTTGCTATTTTATCTCTTTGCTTCACATAACTATTGCTGTAAGGCTGTGGGGAGTGTGATTGCTTCTTGACTACAGAGCACAGATTTCATCAGGTAGCTCTTTCTGATTTAGTAGTCTTTATTGAAAATCCTCGTTTGCTTGATCGCTCTGTTGACATACCATCACTGTCAATGCTGCTATGAGTCTCTGATTTGAAGAAGCGAAACCCGTGCTGCTTTTGTAGGAGCTGAGCAGGCAAAAGCCACTTGCACAAAATCACAGAATCACGGAACAGCAGGGATTGGAAGGGACCTGAAAAGATCATCTAGTCCAATCCTCCTGCCAGAGCGGGATACGAGACGGAAGAGAGTATTACAGCCAGTTCTGTGCACCCATTACAGACAGTAGGGACTGCAGAAGTACTTGGTTAAAAACACAGTAAAAATCAAAGTATCACTGAAGTTCGGGACAGACAGATCTGCAAGTGTGCTGGGAAGGAGGAGGCAGAGGTGGTGCAGCAGCAGATAGGGTGACATTTTGTGTTACAATCACAGCAATGGAAAAAGAGATCTGAACTAGCGTGGAGGGAGATGAGCAACTCCAGCACCACAGTGGTGTTTTGTGCCAGTGTGGGAAGCAAGTGGAGTGCAGCCCCTGCAGGTTTTACCTCGGACAGGTGGGGTTGGTAGCAGAGATGCAGTTTTCAGTGTTGAAAGTTGGCAGAAATAACATCCACAAAGGACACCGTGGCACCAAACAATTTTTTTCTCCCATTTTGTTGAATAGATGCTTGGCTTAACCTGATGTAAAAGTAGTATCCTCCCACCTTGATTTAATACAGTAAATGGGTAAAAAACTTGAAAACAGTGAGAATTAGAGAAAAATAACTGTTTATATAGGTTTTGATAAACTTCTGGTAACTGAATGTGAAGGAGCAATGTGTGCAAGTTACCCTGTTTGTAAGCATAGTTTATTTTTGGTTAGTTTATCAAATGGGAGTAATCTGAAGTCATCCTTCTGTGGAAGATTAAGTAAATCAAGGAAGAAGTACTGTTTAAATAAATCTTGGCTACTACTAGTACAGCACCCTGTCTCGCATGCTGATTTAGTCACTCGGGGTGACATTCTGAACAGGCAACCTTGAAGGGAGCAATGTCATGTAGAGAATTACTCCATGAGCTGCCGTGCATGAGCCTGAAAGGGACAAACTCCTCAGCAAATGCTCAGAGTTGCACCTTCTTTTGTGATGCCAGTACATCAATCCTAGTAGTAAACTGGACCTAGCAGAAATTTTCGTACCATAGCTTGTCTGTGGTCTTTGAATTCCTGCTAAATGAGGATTGTCAGTCTGTGTACCAAACCGGAATTCTTTGCCACTACTCATTGTTTGCAGAGTCAATAACGGGGAAGCTCTTTCACAGAAACGCTTGCAGGCTCTTTCTCTCTTCTTACAATTGTTTTACCCCTGCAAGCGATTGCGCTAGCTCTGTGATTTGCAGCATCACAGATATTCATAGTTACGTGCTGCTGATGTTTATAGAGCTTTATACTGTTGTAACTGGTTCGCACGCTGAAGCCTGTTGCCTTTTTAATGTTCAGTAGTGTTTTCCTTCCATTAGTTGGCAGTGGATCAGTGGTGAATGCATTATAATGGCGCAAAAGCACTGGTGATGGCTAGAGGAGGTAGCTAATGGAATCCTGTCGTGCAGTAAGATTTAAACATCTGTCATAAATGCATGTAGAGAAATTTGCTTGTGATTTCTTTTGTGAGCAGTTTATTTGAAATTATCACATCTTTATGAAAGAGTCACTGATGTCATGGCTTCCAATGAATTAGTATTTTCATCTTATTTTTAGGAAACAGTCTAGTCAGCCTAACCTTTCATCTGTTTAATCTTCATGGACTAATTGAACACTTCCAGTTAGATACGATGAAACTTCGTAGATTTTTGGGTAAATACAGCTTTTTATTATGATGAATATTGCTGTTTGTCCGCATTTTGATACCTTAACTGAAGCACTGGTTACAGCTTAGCAATAAGGGTTGAAGGTACTGATACAGTCCAGACACAATTTAAATTATATTGATTGAGACAGTATCTGTTTCTGTGAGTAGAAATCTCTATGGAAATTCTAACAAGTTTCATAGCAGATGCCTTGTTTGTGTTCTATCCAAGTAATCAGGAATGTATGTGAGATGTTTTTGTTGAGAGAGCCTGGACAGCCACTTTCATTGTTTTGATTTTCAGTTCTGTTTACATCTTAATTTCCGAAGTTCACTGTGTAGTTTCTAACTGGTGAAAATGTCATCTTGGCCGTATGTAATGGCTGTACTTGATGTTACACCTTGCTTGTTGAAGCTCTCCCCTACTAGCCCTGTACTGTGGCCATATCCTCTCCATAGACAGCACATGAGACCATTTCACTTGAAAGTTTGGGCCTGTGGCACCTTGTGTTGAGTTTTGTAGAGTGGAATTAATGTTTTTCACTGAGCAGGAGAAACAAGTTTCTGGTCCTTTATGAAAGATGTTGACACTTTCAGAGAGAAGTTTTGTGGTTGCAGTACTTACTATTAACAAGAGAAGTCCCCCATGATAGGCTCTTCTCCCCTTTCAAACAAATTAATGTTTTTCTTCTCATTGTCTAGTTTTTTCCAGCTTTAAAAAATATCTGCATTTCATGTTTTCAAGAGGACTCAGTTCCTTCCAGTTTCAGAAAGGCAGATCGGCCCACCTTCAGGCCTGATGTACTGGAATGGGAAGGAAATGATTGTAGGAAACTGGTCTCAGGCTGATCATGTAACTGAGTGTTTTGTTTTGACAGTCTCCTGGTTAGTTGAAATGTAGCAAACGGCAGTACTTAAAAGACCAGGGAGGAGTGACTGGATTAGTTAACTGGTTATGAAAAGGTGATAATAGCCTTAACTGCAAGAAAAACTCTTGGCTCTGTCCATTCAAGGTGCTTTTCCTCTAAAACCAGCTTCTGAGCAGCAACACAGTTCAATCTTTGTCTTGTTGCCTCTCACACCCTAGTCCAGAGTAACCTGAAGATCAAATTCTGTAAGACTAGGACATCCCATATGGTCTGTAGTGCCACAAAAATTTACCTAATCTGGTAACTTGTAATCTCCTCAAGGTGATAAATCTGGTTTTAGTCCTTGGTAGGATTTCGGTGTTTGATTTCTGTGAGTATCTGTCTCTCCCATATGTATGTGTGTATAACTGTCTTTGTTGACACACATACAGTCCTCGTGTCGTTCCCAAAGGTTATTTGGAGATGTCTCTACTCCCTCTCTGTGGTTTCACGTTATTCTTACAGACTAAGTTCAGTATTGCTGATTTCGAGTTGTTTAATCTTTGCTCTGAGATGACTTTATGTGGAGCTCATTCCCTTTAGAAAACAAGTTTCTTCACATAAAAATCTTTGATACCTGCATTGTGCTTCTGCTGATGATTTATTGACTTGGATGCTTTTATCTGTGTGTAACTTGTGATGTTGAGTATTTCTGTGCCTGTTGAGGTAATGTGAAGGAGCAGTTTGGAAAAAAGGTCTGTTCCATTTAAATTTGCCTACTTATTTCCCTGCAGTTATGGTTCAAGAAGATTATCACAGTCAAAACCCTTATCATAATGCAGTTCATGCTGCTGATGTGACTCAGGCCATGCACTGTTACTTAAAGGAGCCCAAGGTAAGGCAGTGTAAATGAGATGGAGGGTTAGTTTTAAGAAGTTGATGCTTTTTATACTGAGCTAGGACTTGTGTGTCAGCTGGGAAGTAACGCTTTGTGTCCGGCGTGGTTTTTAAGACTAAACCTTTCCATTCAGAAAGAAGAACGCCTAAACCATTGTGGAAATGTAGCTCTGGGGAAAGGAAAATCTTTGAGAAGATTCAGTGGAATAAAGTTTTCTGAGTTTCTGTTAACTGTTAAACGCTAAACCAGAAACCAGTCCCCTGACATCCTTGTGCATGCTTTTTCCAAGGGCACGCTTGCTGACACTGTGTTACTCCCTTACAGCTCACCAAATCTTTAACTCCGTGGGATGTTCTGCTCAGCTTAATAGCAGCCGCCACACATGATTTGGATCACCCAGGCGTTAACCAACCTTTCCTAATTAAAACAAACCATTACTTAGCAACTTTATATAAGGTAAGGACAGAGCCAGTGGGTTTGTTTAGACCCGGGTTTGGGAAATGCCTGAAGAATGCAGTGAAGGAGCCTCATGGGGATAAAAAGAGTGCCGGCTGACAGAGTGTTCAGCATTTGTGAGCTTTACCCTCCTTGGGGGGAAAAACAGAAGAAGAAAGAAAAGCACCACCCTAAAAGCCAAAGAAATGGGTACCGCTTGTAGTGTACGGCTACTCAGCTGACGGGTGCTGGACTGACGCGTCGAACACCTTTGCGTTTGCAGAATACCTCAGTGTTAGAGAACCATCACTGGAGATCGGCAGTGGGCTTGCTGCGAGAGTCGGGGCTGTTTGCACACATGTCTCTGGAAAACAGGTATGGTCACCCAAAACAGGGGAGGGTCGTTAGTTAAGAGGTGACTGAACTGTCACTGACCGGCCACAAAACAAACTCAGTTAGTACGTGGAAATTGGGGATACGTCGTGTTGGAACTGTGTTGGAACTCCTGGCATTGTGCTGTTGGAGTAGAGCAGGTCATGGAAAAGAACATTTACAGTCAGCACATGGGAGAGGTTAAGCACCTGCTCTGGTTTTAACTTAGCTTTTCTCATTGTGCCACCATAACCCCAGTATAAAATTGACTCTCTTCACGTATTTTAACAGCGAGTAAGCTTGAAACGTGCAACTGCCTGAAAGCAGGTTGCAGAGAGGTAGGGGTTGGTCTCTTATCACAAGTAACAAGTGATAAGACAAAAGCAAATGGCTTCAGGTTGCACCAGTAGAACTTTGGATTGGACAGTAGGAAACGCTTCTTTACTGAAAGGGTCATCAGGCCTTGGAACAGGCTGCCCAGGGAGGGAGTTGAATTGTCATCCCTGTTGTGTTTAAAAATCTTGTAGATCTGGAACTTAGGGATGGGGTTTAATGGTGGGCTTGGGACAGTTGGGTTAATGGTTGGAGTCCATGATCATCAAAGGTCTTTTCCAACCTAGATGGTTCCATAATTCTATGAATTGGTTCAAACTTCTTTAAAAAAAGGTGGTGTTTGAAACTGGTTTTAGCCTTCCTGAAGGTGCCAGTGAAACATCCTGATAGTTCTGTGGATCTTGTAGGAACTTGTAAGAGAGGGAAAACAAGCAAAAAGCAGTTCAGTGACAATACTGATGATGAGGTTTGTTATGTTCCTTTTTATCGCGTTGGTTATTGTGCAGATACCTGTAACGGTAGTGCTGGCTGATATTCTGACCTCTTCTGCTTTTGGAATGTTTGGTGTCCTTGATTCCAGACAGCTGATGGAAAGCCAGATAGGGGATCTCATTCTTGCTACCGACATCAGTCAGCAAAATGAGTACCTGTCCATGTTCCGATCCCATTTGGACAGAGGGGACCTATGTCTGGACAACGCCAGCCACCGGCACTTCATTTTACAGGTGAGCTTTTTGGTCATGTTGGGTTTTTTACAACATCGTTCTAGCATCACAACCAATGTACTTAAAAATGCTAAATGCTACTTCTTCCAGGCTATCTGCTGCTTTCAAAGTGAAGTAGAAATATCTTCTAGGCATTTTGTTTCATTACAAAAATGTTGCTCACTTCAGTCTCCCCACCACTTCTCCCAGGGGATGGTTTGTGTTGGTAAGTGTGATGATAACTGTGAGCTGCAGAGGTTTAGTTCTGATGAGCCTCTGAACTGAGGTGCTTTGCCAGGACCTGTTTTGGGAAAGGATTGTTGTTGTTGCTGGCAGCTGCATTGCCAACCGTGTCGGGGAGAGACCTTCAGCGTCTCCTCATGTTACAGGAGCTGGTATCACTGGGTTCATCCTGAGGACTGTAAAATTGGACAAACTGAGTTCAGTCCTGCGTAAACAGTTATGAAAAATGTTGACTTCAGAGCCAGAAACCCCAAGTACCATCTGGTTACTTGGACGTTTCTTTTCTGAATGTGTTGGTGTCTCCTGTGCTAGTGCACAGACTGAAAAGAGTGCCCTGAAACAATGGGACATGACTGGGCTTCCACGGCACTGGGAGATGATTGTGAGATCTCAGTGCTTTTTAGAGAGGATTAGAGAACATAACTGTAGGGAGAAGCACCAGTGGTGAGTGGAGGTGTTATTCACAACACTGAAAATAACCTGCTCGCAGGAAATAGGTAATGACAGGTGTTTCTGTTGGAGGGGAGGGTGCTCTGACCCTTGTGTTCACTCGCTAGATGGCTCTGAAGTGTGCCGATATCTGTAACCCATGTCGGACGTGGGAGCTGAGCAAGCAGTGGAGTGAGAAAGTAACGGAGGAGTTCTTCCATCAAGGCAAGTCAGAGTAGAAGTGTTTGTTAGTGCATGGTGTGTTTGAGTGCCCATGAGCCACAGCACTCGCAAGTAAAGGGATTTCCCTGGTGAGCACTTCTCAGAGTCCTCACCTGTGTGGATCTGGACTCACTGACCTGATGATTGTATCATCCTTTTGTTTCTTCAGGAGATATTGAAAAAAAATATCACTTGGGTGTGAGTCCACTTTGTGACCGACAGACAGAAACCATCGCCAACATCCAGATCGGTAATTGCAGCTCCCTTTGGTTTACAGTAATAAATGACTTCTTGTAGTTGTTAAAGTCCTGGTCTGTTCATGCTGCCACTAAGGTTTTGGTTCATGGCAACAGCTGGTAGAAGCAACTGCGCACACGTCTGTTGACGTGTCTGTGGATGTTGCTTGGACTTGCGGTTTAGAAATGTCTGTAATTTGTGTTTTAAGTATTTTTATTCAGCTTAACATTGTCCAAAGAACCTCACATTGTTTTCAGTGTAATGTGGCTCAGAATGTCTGTGGGACAATTTATTACTGAATCTTCCTTTTCTGACAGTGCAGCTGTCTGATGTTTAGGTTGCTGTCACCTCCCAGCCATGTTCTCCAGTATTTTCCTTCCTTTGGTCGTTGTGGAAGGAAGGAACCCCACAGAGTTTGTGGAAAGAAGGAACCCCACAGAGTTCTGTTCTTTTGACCATTAAAACCTTAAAACATCCTGAGAGATGATTTTGTGCAAGTGCTGTAAACATTGAACCTCATTTGTGAGCAAGTGTTGGACAAGGGTCTGAGGCATGCTTGGTTTTTCTTTTGCTACTACATTGTGTTTAAATTCTTTAGTTGGAGGAGTATTTGTATTGTTTCACGCAGATGTGTGCGTTGTGCTTGTGTTTGAAGGTTTCATGACGTACCTAGTGGAGCCGCTGTTCGGGGAGTGGGCCCGGTTTTCCAACACGAGGCTGTCACAGACCATGCTCGGCCACCTGGGCCTGAACAAGGCGAGCTGGAAGGGGGTGCAGAGGGAACAGTGCGGCAGCGGTGATGACGTCAACCCTGCTTTTGAGGAGATGGACTCAGACCTTGTACCTCAGGAACCGCACTTGTCCTGACCTCAGTCCTCACGACAAAACTGCCTCTTCTCTCGGTATCGGCACGGTTGGGCTCAAGGCGCCACTCGCTAGCCCGAGGTGTTTTGGTAAGACGCTGAAACGATGCCAGCATTATTTATTTCCAAGTTTTCCTTTGACACAGACCATTTGAACCAGAATTTTTTTTAAACCGCGAGACCTGACCACAGAGCAATATGCACACGCCTCCTCCGGCTTGCGTTGAGAACTCTGAATATGCAAAGCACAGCAGTGACTGAGCCGTGGAGGAACAGTACGAGAGCTTCGGGTTTGGGGGGTTTTGGTGAACTTTGGAAATAAGTCTTCAAAGACTTGGGGTGGATTGTTCTGCTCGCTTGGAATCGAAGCGAGACGCGGGTCAACCTGTCCGCAGCGTAACCTTCCACTCAGTCCCTGTTTTACTACGGAAATGTGAAGTGCCCATCCTCTGCTGCCTCTGGCGAGACTCGATGTTTACAAACGTACTCTGAAACTCTTGGTTCTAGACTTGACCTTTGCGCATGGCTGTGAAGGAACCACTGACCTGGGGTTTGGTTGTTGGTTTTTTGTTCTGCTTTTTTTAAGAGATCAAATCTGAGACTGCGGCTCCTCAGCTCATCTTTCTTTGGATGCCAGGAAAGCCTCCCATTTGCCATAATTTTGTTCGTGCACTGGGAACTGAGCGTTCATCACCGAGCACAGCCAAGCTTCACTCCAGTGCTGGATGGGAATGNGGGGGGAGGCGTCCGAACTGCATTGCGATTCTGCAGCGGGAACATCGCATGTTGTTTCTGCTCTTGTACACTTGAACTGCACATGCAAGAACAAGGTGGAATGTCTAAAACACCATAATCAGCTCAGGGTATTTGCCAATCTGAAATAAAAGTGGGATGGGAAGAGTGTCCTTCCGAACAAGGGTACAAATGCCCCTTTCGCTGCAGCGTGCGTGTACGTGTGGGTGTGTGAGTCTGTTTGGGGCGGGGAGGGCGGGAGGGACTGGGAAGGGGTTTTGAACAGCAACATTTTTTTTATGTTTTATTTTTTTTTTAAGTTTTTGGTTGTTTTAATTTATTCTTTTAGAATGTGAACAGTTGTCATGAACAGCCACACTGGGGAGGAACACTGTAACAAATTGCTACAGATGCCTTAAACTATGCACAAAGCTAAGTGACCAAATTTGTTTTTGATTTGAAAAAAGAAAAACAGTAAATAAAAAGAAGTGCATTGTTTACGTTTTCCTCCCTTGACTGAAACATTTCCCACTAAACAGGTTTTTGATGGGAAAAGGAGAAAATGGTTTTTTTTTAAAAGGACAAAATGAAAATCAAAGGACTAATTTTAAAACTCAAAACATTCCATTTTTGTTGTAATTTGCGTTCCCTTGGTTTCGGCACAGTTAAGCACAACTGTAACCCCGTTTGAGAACCTGGTGCTTTCTTTTTAGTTCACTTGTATTTCCCTCTTATTGTTGTAAAAGACTGTTTATTGATTCTGTTTACAGTTTGTCGCAAGAGCCATTTTTGGGAGAGAGCTTTGGCATAAAGCCATTTGTAAAGGCTTTGCCATATCCATTTTAATACGTGCCTGTTGCTGTTAACATTAATTAATAATTGAAAAAAACCCAATCTTTTCACGTGATGCTCCTGTACACTGAAGTCACGACCAAGCCCAGCAGTGTGGGAGGGAAGGTGGCTCTGGGCTGCAGGCGGCTTCACTGTACACCGAAGTCAATTTCTGGATTTGAAAACAATTGTTAGTCCTCACATGCCAAAACTGAGCGCCTCTCAGAGCCTGGCCTTTTACTGTTTGAAAAGCAAAATCCCAACTTCCCCAATTTTTTCCCTTCTCAAAATCAAGTGGTTTATTATTCTTTCGTGTTCCCTGAAGTAGTATCATTAATCTCACAGTGGCCATGTTTAAAGAAATAAATTTGTAATGAAACTGTTTCCTTGAACCTGCGTGAAGTTCCTTCCTTTGCTTAAGTTCTTGCTGCTATCCTGCTTCAGCCAGAACTCTGGGCTTTGTGCATCACCCACTGTAACACAACAGCTGTGTGCTACAGGTTGTCTCTTAAGGGGGTGACGAGAGCTGTCTGAACAAATTGGTGATGGACAAAACAGGAGTAGTTTTGTTCTAATCTGCCTTTGCTTGCTGGGTGGGATGAAGTAGTGTTACTGTTTAGAAGTAATTTAGAAGTCTAGAAGTGTTATATTATTTAGAACATGTCACCCTCAGAGTTCAAACAGAACTGTGTTCTGTGTGGGTTTGCCATCTGTTTCAGCCTAGTGTAAGGGGTGAAGTGATACTTTCAGGATTGGACAGTCGTTCAATTTATCATCACTGTGACAGACTGTGAACTCATTAGTGGCTGCTACCACTGGTCAGGTACCACAAATAACAGAGGCAATGGTTATTTAAACTGCTTTAATTTTATATACTTAGTGGCAATAGAGCATTAAATACAAAACTCAAGACCCAAGTTAGGTTCCCAAAAGGTGATTTAAAGGCATTTAAAAACACAGACGTAGTGGCCTGTCAGCACAGCAGTGTGTTTCGGAAGGAAACAGTCCTCCTTGTACAACCTGCAGCAACATTGCTGTCATCACCAGGAAGCTCATCAGAGCTGCTGTTTAACAAAACTGTTTTTTCATTTCCTAGGAAAGAGGAGCTTCAGGAGGCAGCTTTTCTGACACTCCTCGACAGCACAAACATTAGTGTCAGTCCTGGGCACAGATGAACTGCAGCAGTCTGGTTTCTACAATAGCTTTTGTCAGCCTGGAGTTTGTTTTCAGCTGGAAATGTGAGGTCAGGTTGCTGGTTAATGAATGCGCTTGGTCTGGTCTGGCAGTAAACAACTGTTTACAGAGTGACTCTGAAAGGAGAACTGGGCATGTGCAAGAGCTTCTTTGTCTCTTCCCTGCAGATGGGACTGTGAGGTAACCCATCTAGGAACCCTGGGCAGCTGCAGGTAACTGGGTGTCCACCAGCAGCTCTGGGCACAGCTCAGAAGATAAATAAGCTTTTGGCAGCCTGTACCCTACAGTACTTTGGACCTTTTCACCTCATCTGTACCACCTGTAGGCCACTTATCACTGATGTTAATTACCTATCTGCTGGTTATTTCCAGTTCACTCTGCAGCATGACTTACTCACCTGATGTACACTCTCTACATCAGCTGCAGGATGGCACAAGTAAAGTTTGCTCTTGTACCCTTTGCAGACCCATTTGAAGCCAACGGAAACCCTGCACAAAACCTGTGCTGCTGTTTAAAATGTCTTGTAGCAGGTGCCCTCTGCAGCCTGTTTCAGTTTTCACTCTCAGAAGGAAGCAGAATGTGTTCAGGTTTTCTTTAGACTAAAAGCTTGCTAAAATTAAGTTTAAAAGACTGACATGAAAAGTCCAGCATCAAACTCACCACTGTAGTGCAAGTTGTAGTTAGAGCTCAAGTAACCGGTAGGAACGTAGGGGTGTAGCATTATTAACACATTACACCTGTTTTAAGGTGGTTGGTTATGCACAAATAATAGCTCTAACTTAGTGTTAATAAACTAAACCCTCCCTGTAAGTCTGAGCAGGAAGCCAGGTCCAAATACAAAATACCTGAGTATAACAATCCAATTTATTCCCAACAACTAACATAGAACTGCGTTTAGTGCCTCAATTCTGCCTTTGAGATTGGGCTTCTCCTGGGCTGTATGAGCCCACTCAGGAGTTCTTCCTATTGCAACAGACTATTTTAGGCAAAATAACTTGAGTCTTTCAGATGCATTAAGAGTTTTCAATTAAAGTCTTCATTTTCCCTGTAGACTTCAGCATGTGTGGGCCAAACTGTGAAGAAAACAGGAACATGGTCAGTGGACCTTCTGCAGAAACCATCATCAGCCAAGCTGCAAGTACAAGCAGAACCTGGGCAGAGAACATTTCCTTTAGCAACCTGCATCTCTTGACAACCAAGTGCTCCAGCAGTTCTTTGACAGCATTTCTGGTCTCCTGAGGTTTTGCGCAAGGCCTTTATAAACTGCTTTGTCTAAGGATGTGGTAGGTGATGGCAGATGTTAGGTCATTCTACCATTTAATACACAGGAAAAGGAAGAATTTCAGAGCTTTCATTGAGGACTGGCTGTAAACTTCAAAATGGGCAAATCACAAAAAGCTCTGGTTTGACTAAAACCTCGACAAGTCCTGTTCTTTCCCTGGAGATGCTGGGGTTTGGCTCTTAGGGGTGATTAAGCCCTTCAGTTCTGACAAACAGCCTGAACATGACTGGAGCACTAAAAGCTGAACATTAAAGATCTAAACCAGAAGGTGAGTCAGTCTGCAGTGAGCTGAACTCCTGGCTCTGTAGCGCAAGGCGTTGGGGACCAGTTACTAACAGAATCACAGAACTACAGAACACAGCCCGTCTGCGCGACCCCAGTTTTACGACGATATTCCTGAAACCTGTATCTGCCATCACTCATACTCAAACCCCAAGTTCAATTTCAAATCAATCCGATCTAAACAACAAGCTGTTAGCTTGTGCAGTGCATTTGTGTTTGGAATCCCAATACTCACCAGCACAGTCTCGGTCCTCGTGTTCGTGTCTGTCTTTGGAATCTCTGTTTCGCTTTGGCTGTCAGTTCGGTATCGATAAGCAAATTTCTTTTTGAGTGCTTCTGCTATTAAAGCTGCTGGGTCCGTGGGGTCAGCAGCTTTGCATTTTGTGCCCTCGAATGATCTAGAAAACAATATGAGACAAGTTAACATCTTCTGAACCAAAGCTTGAGAAGCTGTGAGGTCCTCTGTCTTCCATTTGTCATGTTACGTCAGCATCTGTCTCACTTTGGAACAGTCCTGAGTGGTAAAACTGAACCATTAGTTCAGCTGTCAGTGGGTGGATGTTTATTACCTCTTGACTGAACGCAGTTTGACGCTGTTCATGTCTTTGAGGATTTCCAGCATGTTTGGCATTTCTGACTTCTTTGGCCCGTTGTCTGTCGGTTGCTGGCCGAAGTTCACTTTCCTGTTTTTCCTCTCTTTAATGAGCTCAATCGCAGACATTTGCTGTTGTGGGCCCTGAAGAGGGAGTGGTGGAGGAGGAGGAGGTGGTGGTGGTGGTGGTGGAGCAGCAGCAGCAGGGACAGCAGCTGAAGCAACTGGACTTGACCCAACTACAAAAAAAAAACCCCTCAGTGTTCATCACTGTAACGGTAAAACCCCCTCTGCATCCCATGAGTGTGGTCTCTAAAGGCAGGCAAACGCTGTCAGTAATGTTCTTGACCAGGAGAGGGAGATAAAGGTGAGACATTCTTAAAATAGTCATTTTCTTAATAAATAGAGGGAAAGGGTAAACAATGAAAAAGTTAGTTATTTGGCAGCACCCTCTGCAGTGATTCTGACTACAGAATGAAACATGATTTTGTAGTTTTGAATAGGAATGGTTGAGGAAAAATGAAGTGACTGCAGTCAGCTCACAGACAACTGAATAGGACCCTCTGGGGAGTCAGAACACGAGTTTATGCAGAATGGAACTTGCTAAGTGGCCTGTGTGATGGCTTCCTGATCTCTGAGAGCCCATTTCATTACTGGATGGGAAGCCTTGAGCACAAGGAATTAAGTTATATGCTTACAGTTTGATTTTAGCCATCATATTTATTGTGAGCTTTGCTCTGAAAGCTGTTTTGTGCTTCTTCACTCATCCATGGACTCAGAATTCTGGTAGTCTCCGGCTTTTGGAATATACAGCAAATACAGAAAATCTGGGGGGATCTCCTGTCTTCCTGCCCCATTCTGTGTCCTGTGGTTCAGGTGTTTCATCTGTTTACCAAAGAAACAATCTGGAGATGTTTTCAATGTGTCACCAAAACAAATGAGCCCATTACTAATCATAAACAGGAGAATTAACCCCTCTTGTGCTGTGAGTGCAGAGCATTTAATACCTGCTGACAAGTTCTGTTGCTCTTGCAAGGAGACAAGTTTGGCTATTTGTGCTCTTAATGTGGCCAGTTCGTTTTCTAGAGCGCTGATCTTCTGCAGAGCTTCTTCATTTGCAGCCACTGGGCTCCTGGGTGCCGGTTCCTCTGACGGGTTCTGCGAGTAGCTCTGTCGGCACAGGGGCTTTCCACAGTGGTGGAATTCCATTGAGAGAGCCTGGGCTGGTTTGGACCAAACTTCTGACCTGTGACACAGATACCAAGAGATTACTTAATAGATTAAAACTACCCGTTGGGTACCAGCCAGGACCACCAGCTGAAGGCCTGACTTCAAAATCATCCATAATGCAAGACACTATATGGCTCAAAAGAGCTTTGCATCACCAGTGGTCTCTCTTCCCCTAGCCAGCCTTCTGCTGCAGCCTTAGCACAGGAGCAAACAGTCACTTGTAGTCGATCCTTTTGAAGAAGATGGAAGTTTTAGTTCCACAGAGTATTTTTTGCACTTTTTGACTTCTGAAGGGACAGCCCTCTGTTTCAGCAGCATTAGGAGCATGGAGTTTGTGAAACAGCTTAGTGACAGCGGCTGCGGATCAGTAAGTGGGAAAGGCTCTTGTACCTAGTTTCCTATGCAATGAAACTATAGAGGAGAGAACTTTGAGTCCACAGATGTCCTTCTTGAGCAGCCTCAGGAGAACAAGCACTTACAAAAGGCTTCATTCCCTGAAGACACTGATGTTTTTAAACAGTTTATCTCAAGTATTTGAGCACTCTGCTCTAGCCTGAGATGCCTCTGCTCACTGCAGGGGTGTTGTACCAGAGGGATGAGCTTCAACCCAAACCAGTCTGTCACTCAGTAAGTAGAACTGATAGAAATTACTGACAGACACACGATGAAGTACTATGTGCTTAGCAATTCGCTCCCCATGCTCCACTCTAAGTGGCTTTCCTTATGGGCACTATAGCCACAGGATTACTTTAAAGCCATCCCACCTCCCTCTGCGTGACGATCTGAGGAGCGTACCTGAGCCGTGCAGAGACTTCACCTTCTTCCTGCACAACCCACCCCACATCTGCAAAGGAGGCCACCACGTCATCCCTTTGCTGGGTAGGATGACTTCCTTCTGCGCCATGAGAGGTAAGCTGAAGCGTAAAGACAAGATTGAAGGTTTTAGGGTCACTATTCCTGGCTCAAGTAACAGGTATTTTACCCAACACTTCTAATGAGGCTCCACATAACTGTTAACACACACAGAAACACAAAAAACATCATCTGCAGGCTTAAAGCTCTTATTTCTGTCCTGGGCTCAGTCCAGAACTGTTTCCCTTCACACTACACAATCTAGTCTGCTGAACACCTTACAGGGGTTCATGGCCAATGACCCACACCCCCACACAACTACTGAACACTAACATCCACCACAAAGTGCTACCTTACAGACAAACACCATTCTCAAGCAGGTTGCTGTATTCAGTAAATGTGTCTTAAAACGTGTCATAGTTAAATGTTGCTTTAAGGCTGCCAGCGTTTTGGTCCAGTCTAGGGTAATTGAGAGTGACGTTCTATTGAATTAAATGTCCCTTCCTCTACAGCTTCCAGCATTCCCACACAGTGCAGGTGTGTACATGGGGAAAGAGCAAGCGTCATGACTAAGCCAGGAGAGACCAGGCTTTTGAGTGAGAGGTAGGCTGCCTCACAACATGTAGTGATCATCTTAGTGACAATCACTTCTCCAGCAGGGTTCTGCCATTAGCTTTATCCCTGTTTGAAGCCAAAGGCTCCAGAGACTGGAAACTTTCTGAGATTTCCAGTTAAATGACCTGAACTGGTATCTGGGTAATTCTTTGGGCCATCAATACACACTTCATAGCCACAGCTGTACAAAGGGTTTCAAATCCAAATACAAGAGAGTTTCACTTGAACTTTGTCACACTGGCTGCTTCCCCAGCTTGGACAAAGGCATGTGTCCTCAGTCACTGGTCTCCAGAGCAGCCTGGGTTCAATGTTGCAGCAGTGAAAAGCTTCTGAAGTATCTCAAACATCTCTTGATTTCTTCTGCTCAGTGTCACCTTGAGTTACTGGTCTCCATGCTGCTGGCAGTGGCCAAGAAGCTCTGACCATGGAGCAGGCTAGGAGGAGAGCCTGGACCCAGCTTGGTAGCACACTCAGGTCCATTTTTGAGGCAATTCACCTCTCCAAGAGGAAACTATTAAGTAGCAGCAATATGAAGTGATAGCATTCCCCTGAATTTGTAGCAGATCTGTGACAGCAGGACTGCAGACTGGGTGAGGTGAAACTGCTCTTGGAGAGCAGCCACAGCTATTTCAGTTGCAGCCCTGGACGCATCAGTCCCAGGAATACAGAAGTTGTGAGTTTGAGGTGTGTTTTTATCATTGCAAGATAAATAACATCCAACCCAACATTTAGCAGCAGGCCTTCTGTTATATTGAGATTCAATATATGTTTCCATTTGTGTTTGTCTGTAAACAGAATCTGCTTGTTACCCCACATACAGATGTTTCTTTGCTCTATCCCAAAAAACAACAAGGCCTTCCACAGCAGTGGATGTCACATTTTGAGTTCATGCCAGATTTTCACTTCAAAGTTTAAAAGCCAATACCCCTCTCTTAACACCTTTGTCTGCCTGCAGGACAATGCTTAAGCCACTCAGTGAATACCCTGCTCCTCCAGCCAATCTCAGCCGAAAGACAACTGCTCTGTCAGCCCCCAGAATGTAGCAGACAGCACTTAAAACAGGGCCCCCGTTCTACTGGACAGCAGCAGAATGAAACATCGAGCAGCCACCTTCTTGAACTTTCCAGTTTCCAGGGTAAGAGAACTCTTACATTACGTAATGCAGTTAGATATGAAACTTTTGGAAATATTTTGTGAGATAAAACAATCTTGCTGTGATTTTCCAAATTAGCCAAGTGAATTTTGATGTTTCCTCACCCCCCCTCCCCTCTCTAAATCCTTAGGAGACTTGTAGTGAGTTAGCAGGTTTCCATGAGGCACACAGGAGAAGCACAGGACTAGCATAGGGATGCTGTAGCTGAAGGAGAGTACCTTGGGAGATAGTACTGTTGGTTTGGCTCTGTCTCCCTAGGCTGTACTGGTAAGTTTAACATTCTTTTCTCCTAGGGGCTATTGAAAAGCCTGAAAAATGAGACACTAGAGAACTACGTGAACCCTTCTCATTTGTTCGTGCCATAGAGCGTACACAAGAAGCGAGCAGAACATACACTGCTTACGGAAGACATAAGCAGCATTCAGTGATGAATACAGACGTTGAGTGTAGCAAGATCCAGACACTACAACAGTCACGAGTGCTCAAAACCCAACTTCTTCAGGCTAACTGAACAAAAGTGTGCTGGAAGAGAAGAAAGAGTGAACGTGACAGAGATACTCTCTCACCCAGTTATGGTAAGGAAAATGAAGAGCTGTGGAAAGCTTGTTGTTCTTAGATAAAGTTAGAAACACTCGACAAACATGCACCCTCAGGTGAGGCAAGGTTTGCTTTAAAGAAAACAACTTACAGCCAGGCTCAGGGCATGGTCCTTTCATAATATAGCTAAAGCTGGTAAGAAAGAAAGAGGAAGAGACAGCTCTAGGAATAAGCATCAGTTGCAACAGCATAAAACCGACAGAGACCAGCACTGAACTTCACTAGAGTTTTGTTATGCTGAGGTGGACATAAAAAACAGATGCTAGCATCACACTTCTACACATTCAGCAGTTTAATATATTAAACTTGATTAAAGCCTGCACAAACCTTACGAATGTTAACGTGTTTCAAGGCTCAAATGTTGAAATGTGCATTTCTAATTCAATCAGCTCTGGCAATTGTACTGGTTTAGCATCCTTTCATCTAACAAGGTTCCATCTAGCATCTTGTCTGGTTGTCCTTCTCACCTGCACAAATCCCCACGCACACAACACACATACTCATTTTTTTCAAGCTTCACCCAGCCACTAGCAACAGGAGGTGGTTGCCCCTGTTCCCTAGTTTCTCAGTGTAAGTATCTGAGAGGCAGAATGTTAGTATGGCATTAACAATCACATCAAACAGGCTACCACGGTAATCCGAGCTGTCTTGCTTTTGCTATTATCATTTCAATTCCAAATGTTGTTCATATATTTCATACAGGATAAAGAAATTTTGTTTAAACAGTGAAAAAACATGGCTGTGTGAATATTACCTTGTCGTAGTAATGCCCACCACTTGTTTTTTATGTTCCCGAGCCTTGCTCAGCCCAAGAAACACTTCTCTCTCTCAGCCTGAGCTTCAAACATTGAATTTCTCTACTTCCATACCCAACCCCCACCCCAACACACATAAAAGTGGAAGAAATCATGTGTAACAGCTTCCATTTTCCCATCTGTTCCTGAAAAACTTGTTACAAAATGCGAGGGTTTTCTCCTCCTCAGGCTTTTACCCTCAGTCTTTACCCTCCCACTCGACAGAGCTGAAGTTAAAAGCTGCACAGGAGGGAGGTTCCCTGCTCTCTTCTGCAGTGCTGCCCTGCTATTTCAAAGCAAAGCAAACTGCAGAGACATGGGAACTTGTTACTAGTTTTCTACTTCATCAGAAAGTTGTTTGTTTCTCCAAATATTTTGAAATGACACTGTTCAGTTTTAAGTGTCTCCAAAGCCTAGCCTGCAAGTAGTGCTTATAGAAATAACTCTCCAGCACTTTCTCCCTTACAGATACATTTTTTCCAGTAACAGCTTTTTCACACTGTATTGCCTCATTATAGAAGCTTCCAGCTTCCTTAGGACACTTTGTTACGTGTGTTACAGCCACGTGGGTTCAGGCTGTTGCAGCAGTACTGAAGCTGATTAATCTGTGTTTGGGAAAGATCTGAATAGGAGATAGGAAGCTACATCTCCTGCGTGCCCCATTCTTCATATTCTGCTTTTACAAACCTTCTTGTCATTTATTGTAATGAACTGCAAATCTGCTTAAAATCTTCTGATGCAAAGGCAAATCCCTTTGTGGGTCCAGTGACCCGCGTATCCAAACCCACTGAGAACACCGACCTGGAAATGAACTCTGGGACACTGGATGAGAGAGAGGTTGGTACCAATTTTTCTCACAATGCTTCGAGATGAACCGTAAGGCTTGCTTGACCAAAGCACCTAGGTGGGATGGAAACAGGTGGCAGCTGTTAGGTGACTGATTCTTATACCATTTAAGACAGTCTTTGTTTAAACCCAAAGCAATAAATTAGGTAACACTGAAAGATTCAAGAGAGACTCTATAATGGGTCAGACAGCTCTTTTTAAGAGGTTTCAAGAAAAGCCACTCAATCATGAAAAATCCATGAAAGTAACCCTGTGTTTCCCAAAAGATCTTTTTACTTTTTTCCATCAAGAACTCTTCTACCAAAAGAATAGTGTCTGCTAGTCTTAGTAAAAATAACTATCAATTATATGAGATCAGTGTTGTCCAAGCTGCCCACAGCCACACTTGCAGTTTCTACTGCAATTCCCATTTCTTCTACGTTGTTTCCTCAGGGACAGAATAAGATTTCTTTTGTGGTTCTTAATGACAGGAACTTTTGCTCTGCTATTTACTGTAGTTACATGAAATAAAATGGGGCTTGAATCTTGGAAGAATCCTACAAAATGAGACTGAACAGAATCCAAACCACACCTTCCACCCCAAACCTAGAGATGTATGAAAGATCTCAGCACAAGGCAAGGCAACAAGAAAAAAAAGAGGATGACAAAGTCCCGACACAGTTTGTTGTTAGTAAACAGTTAGGACACTATTAAAAAAACAACTTGGCCCGTGTTTACTTGTGGCTGTAAAGGCAAATTTACTACTCAGACATTAAGTTTTTAAAGGCTCACAGCTCCAAGCAAACAACAAAAACTTGGGATAAAATCCAGCTATTGATAGTGAAACAACATTTGGTTGCAATAGTGCCTGAGTGCAGTGCAGAGAGTTGCACAACATAGGGCTGAATAACATTTGGATCTACCAAGCAAAGATCACTGCTCTCAGATTATAAAGGTTCTATTAGAAAGAAAGAATTGTGCTCCATGGTATTTATCCCCAGACGACCCGCTCTGACCAGACTCCATGTTCAGTAGCACCCACGTTCTCAAGCGTTTAGTGCCCAAATGCGTTTGGGGTGCACTGAAACTTCTAACCGACTCAGTTTTGATATCTCTACACACATTAGGATGATATTTTCAGAAAGCTGTGCCACAAGGTACGTGGATCAGATGAACATGCCACTCTGTTGACCTGCAGTGCTGGCAGAGCAAGTCTGCAAAGTAGTAAGTCACAGCCTCTGATTGCATCAGTGGTTCGCTGATGTTTGGGAATGTATCTGCATTACCACAGGCTTGATACACAAAGAATTGGTGAAAAGCTTGTTTGAAATCTCAGATTAAAATTAGAATAAAATCTCTAAATACAGATTCTCACTGGTTAACAGTACCAGTGCTTCAACAGTGAAGACCATGGCTGCATTGCCCTCATCTGTTCTGACACTTTCATGAGCAGTAAGCAGAGCAGAGTTACTATTATCTCGGTTTTGTGGGTCTTTTCTATCTCCAAAGTGAGAGCAAAGTAGTAAGATTGTTGAAGAATTAACATAACTGTTGAAAATTTACTTAGAATTTACTTAAAATAGATAAACACAACATTAAATGCTTTCTACACCTGATTTTCTGAAAACTTAAAGCATCATTCAAACACTTACTGATTCCATGTTTAATCCAGCTTGTTCCAAAACCATCCTAATTAAGCGCTTAAACCAGCAAATCATCTGGAATGGAGAAAACCAACTTGTATTTAAGTCTTCCAGATCTGCAGGGCTGCAGAGGTTCCATAGTACTTCTGAAACGAGAAGCGTGAAGGGTTTCAGATGCGTGTTGTAGAAGACAAAGAGGAGTACGCTGCTGCGTGTGGTGTGTATCTGGCTAGAAACAACCACCCTGAGCAATGTGTTTCTAAGTGCCAACAATGGTGTTGCTGAAGCCACTGCGTATGCGTGCACAGAGTGATGAGTAACACAACCTGGCAGCAAGGAACTGGGTAGTTCTGGAAGTCAGGAGATGGAAAAGCTCTGCTGTTGCAGTTAAACCATCAGTGTTTCCATTACAAATGTCTTTGTATCCAACAGAGTACAGTCCCTTTGTAATAACCTGCTTCTTGGGGAAACTTGGCAGGAACAGGACAACTCAACAGTTCTCTTTTTGGACAATCTAAAAATACTGGTTTCTTATCAGCACTGAAAGGAAGGCATTTCCTAGCAGGATTTTGTTTTGGAAAAAGCAGCTAATCTATCAGCCAAAGAAGGATTAATTAAAATAAGTTTTAAAAAGTTATTTTAAAAGTGAACCAATCACCATGAGACAAGAATAGAAGCTACAATTATTATAAGGAAAACAAGAGGGAAGAATAATGGGGTACCTACCAAAGAGTCATGAATATATGCTACCAACATAATAAAGGAATAAGCCGTGGACTTTGAGAAGCTACTGTATAGATCTCTGATCACTCGGCAGCAACTGAGGTTTCATTTAAACCACAAAATCTTTCTACCTGTTCCATATTACATTTGGCATCTTATCTGGCACTGCAGACATGCCGTGACATAAGAAACATAAAATGCTCCTATTTCCAAAGCAAAGTGTGGTCCATGTGATGTGCTCCACCTCGTTCCAAAGTTCAGACTTGTCAAGCATGGTGTGGAAGTCAGGGAGAAGAAAAACGCAAGTAGTATGAAGACATTAAAATAAAAGAACAAAAAGCTAGAGGCTGGATTGCTAAGCAATAGCAAGGACAGGCCTATACCCTGACACACTGCTCTTTCACTGGTTTAAAAACTCCTAGATGCAGATAGTGTCATTTATTCATTTCCCTGGATCAAAATATATTACTTCTCTGAGCAGTTTTTTGCTTTAGCAGAATGGACATTGATAATCAGTAGGCACAGGCAGGATTACTAGAAGAGGTTAGAAGTCTGAACACAAAGAATTACATTTCACTTCACAGTGCTCATGGGGGTTGGAATTTCATGGGTTATTCTTTTACAAAACTCTGCTTACACAAAAATTAGCAATGCTGAAGAACTTTCCTTGAGACATGGAAATGTGTGGGAATTCATTAGTTCAGAAATGAAGAGGCTGACATTTCTGGGATTCTTGCTTTAGCTTCCCTGAACTCTTTTGCCTCTTCTTTTCCCAACCCCTTTTGCAGCATTCATTCAATGCAGTTATATCAAATACCAGTCTACATAGCTTGAGGGATAATGCCACTCATAAATTACAGAACACTCATCAAATAAATATAAAGGCTCTGGAGGCTCTACACTTCAGGCATACTGCTCAGTGAGTATGAAGCAGAGCCCTTTGCCAGGCTTCCTAGTGAGTCCTACTCATGAAAGATTAAGAGGAAGAGAAATCAGAGGCAACTGTGTGTGTATTTATCCAAGTGCCTTCCAAATGATGAGTCCTTACTCTTAAGAGGAAATAGGATACTCCTCTTTTTCTCTCATTCATGTAGGTCTGTGCAGGAATAAGATGACTTAATGGGCTTGACGCAACAGATCAGCCTTATCATCCCAGAACCAACAGAGGCCTGAGAAGTGACCAGTCTAGTCTTTAAAATGCCAAGGAATGTAGAACATGCAACAGTTTCAAAGGATATTTTCAAAGGAATACAAACCACATCAAAAGTCAAACACAAAGGGAACAGGTTCCTCCTCATTTTAGCAGGAAACTAGGGCACACGTATCTTCACAGACTTTAAGACTGACACACGACCCTAGCTCATCTAATGAAATTATATCCACAAGCAAACACTGATGAAGCAATAAAGAAAGCTAAAGGATATGTTTGAAAAGGCATTGTAAATGTTTCGTTCTGGACCCCCTACTCCAAACAGTCTCTGTAACACAGTTCTTCACACATTGACTGTACTTCAGCTCTGACAATAAAAATTAATAGTAAACTATTTTGTGGGAGAGTTTAGGAATATGCTGGAAAAGATTTTTAAGATCATAATGTTCAATCCATTGACCCAAGCCCACTGCTAAACCGCATCCCTAAGTTCCGCATCTACACGAGTTTTAAACACACTCAGAGACAGAGATTCAACCCCCTCCCTGGGCAGCCTCTACCAGGGCCTGATGACCCTTTCAAAGGAAAGGTTCTTCCTAGTTTCCAACCTAAATTTACCTTGGCCATTTCCTCTTGTGCTATCACTTGTTACTTGTGAAAAGAAACGAATTCCCATCTCTCTACAACCTCCTTTAAGGCCTCCTTTAAAAACTTCCCTCAGACTTCTCCAGTTTACCCTTTATTTACCTTAATTACCGTGACCTGTCCGGGACAGGGCTGGTTTGTGGTAGCCTGCGGAAACAACAGCTTCGACTCCGAGCCCTTTCCTCTGGGAGGGAAGTACCTGCGCCAGGCCGCGGCCTATCCGGGCCCTGCCCTATCCCGGACCAGAGCGGGGCCTTTACCGGCGCACGCTCGAGCAGCCTCCAGCTCCCCTCAGCACCGATAGCTCCTGATGGCAGAACACCCAGTCCGCACCCCCAACAGTCCCCACGAGGATCCCAGAAGGACCGGGTTGAGTCCAGTGGCCCAGGGCAGCCTCCGGTCTCTCTCCCTGACACCCGGAACGCAGCAGGACGAGACAGTGAGGGACCGGGAGGGGCTCCGGGACCGCCTCAGGCCTCCCCTAACCGCCCTGACCCACCTGCGGTCACTGCCGCGCTCCCTCAACCACTTCTTCCACCACCGCTCGCGACCGCCCCCCGCCTCCACGTCCTCCCAGCCAATGCGCGGGCGCCCCGGCGCTGTTCCGACCAATAGGAAACGCGCCGTGGGAGGCTGGACCGCGAGGGCCCTCCGCGAGGCGGGCGATGAGCGACCTACTCGGCAGCCAACGGCCTTTCGTCGCGTGACTGCATCCCCTCGCCGCCAATAGTGGCGGCGCTCGAGGGAAACGTCAGCGGTTGTTATACTTGGGTCTGTCCCGCCACGCCCTCCGGACTGCCGCTCCCGGCCTGCACTGCGGTGGGGAGGTGTATACTTGCCTCCGACAGCCAATGGCGCCTCGTCATGAACAACGCGCTCCGCAAGTGGCGGAGAGGTGCGGGCACGCTGGAGCCAATCGGGTGGCCGGAAGCTGTGGGGGTGCTGGGGTCAGAGTGGGCCTCGGTGCGTGTGCGGCGGCCTCGGCCTCGGGCCTCCAAGGGTCGTTCCGGGCCTCTTCTGGTCCCTCTGGACTCCTCCCGCCTCTGCTTCCCGGGTCATGGGGGCACGGGGCTGAGCCGCTCGACTGGGGTCCCTCTTTGCTGCGGTATGGCCCCTGGGGGAGGGGCGGGGTGGCCGGGGGATAGGTTGGGACGGCGAGGCGCCGGGGATTCTCCCTTAGGCTGCTTCGGAGCTGCTGTGAACCGGTGGCGGTAGGGTTGTGTCTGACAGGAGGGGAACCCTAAGGCCTAGGTGGCTCGGGGTGACAGCGGGGTGTGGGGCTGTGGCGGGGCCTCCCATCATCCTCCCCCGTGGGGACCCTACGGAAAAGGGACTCGCAGAGACCTGGGTGCCTTTGTTATGCTTTTGTCTCAGAGCTGCGAAGAGGGGGAAAGAGCCTCTGCCTGACTGAATCCTCTACTAGGCCTCTAGGTTCCAGACAACTTACTAAAACTTCGAAAACAGCTTCATTGTTTGTTATTATTTCTTTAAAAAATGCTTGGGCTCCAAGTTTTCATACAGTTGGTTGTTGTAGGTGATGGAGAAGGTCAGGACCTCAGCTGTAGCCTAATAGGAAAGGAGGGGAGGAAAAATTGGCTTTGTGCTTGTTCTGGAGATGAAAAAAGGCAAAAGTTGATTAGTAGTGTCTGATTTTGAAAGTCTTTTTCAACCTAAACAATTCTGTGACAGACAGGAATATTCTGGTGCTCCAGATGCAGAGACTTTGGTTAGTGCCAGCTCCAAAACCAACTTGATTTCTTTTAAGAAGTTCCTTGGCCAGATGTGAAAAGAAGTAATGATTTGGGTTTTTTAATGGTTGGCTTGCAAATACAAATTAATCATCATTTGGTGAGCTGCTTTGTCTCCTAGTAGATCTCTTTCAGATTCATGTCAGTCAAGACAAATAGTCTGGAGATTAATCACTGGTGTGTACTTTTCAGATTCACACCCTCAGGATTTGAGGATTAACAGCATTTTTTTCCTACATGAAAATGTCAGAAGTTATCATAACCAAAATGCTTGTTTGTGGTTCATTGTTCTTGCAGAATCGTTAGTTTGTGGTCCTGAAAGTTCAACCAATGTAGTGTTTGTGCAATAGTATTTGTTTGGGAAATGCCGCTGAAAGAGCGTGACTGCTAAAAGAATGTGACCACTTAAAAATTCAATTTGTTCTATCTGTACCCAGGGGAGAAATGGGAGGGCACAAATTAGTGGTATGTTTTTACTCACTTTAGACAAGTTTCTTGCGTGATGCGGTACTAGTATTGCCAGAACCAGTGTTCAGTAGTTGCAGGGGCACATAATCGGTCTTTTGAATGCAGTTAGTGCTTTACTCCAAGGTGTAGCATTTTCTCTGAGTAAACATAGGTGTTTGTTGCCTATCAAGTATTTGGTATTGAATAACTGTGGAATCAGATACTCTAAAACTAGCACGTGTCTCCTTTGAAATTGATACGGTGGTTGGACTTGGGCTGGCGTAAGGCATGATCTATTCACTTGCTTTTGGTTGAGAGGGTTCTAGAGAAAAGAGAAAAACCCTCACCCTCCCTCTGAAACCCTTTTTGACTTTGAGTATGCCATTAGCATTATGTATATGTATATGTAGCATATACATTATTTAATGTATATAATTTGCTGAAGAATCAATGCTCACTGCTCTTGAGGCAGTGTTAATCTTTCACTTGCTTTTCTGGTTCATTTTTACTTGTCATTTGGTTATTGCTGTAGATACTCTGAAGAAACGTGTTTTGGTTTGACACTGTTCATACAGAAGGATGTTTGTACGCCTGTAGGCACCTTGTTGCGAGAACTGTGCATTTCTCAGAAATACTTGTCAGTAGGATAAAGTAACCAACACGGACTTACTCGGCTAAAGGCTGACTGCCCTGAAATACTTCATATAGGAAACAGATAATGATATCGTTACCCAGGCTTTCCTGTTCTCCACATAAGAAGTTTAGTTTTCCAGTTGACAAATTCTAAGATCCACATCTTTATGGATTTAATCCACATTCCGTGAATCCTTGTCCTTGTTTTTTTTTTATACTTTATACTTTCATGCTTTTGTCCTGCCTGTGTTTTAACTGATGATAAATGTTGTGGTATTGGTACTAATGGGATTTGTGGGGTTTTGTTCCAGCAGGTATTTTGTATGCATGGTGCAGAAAAAATGAACTCTACTATGAGTGAGGAGCCTGATGCGCTGTCTGTAGTGAACCAGCTCAGAGACCTTGCAGCTGACCCACTGAACAGACGGGCCATTGTTCAGGATCAAGGATGCCTGCCAGGACTCATTCTGTTTTTGGACCATCCCAACCCTCCAGTCGTTCATTCAGCTTTACTAGTAAGTCTTCTGGAGATAAAATTTGTGTCAGCAAGAGATTTTTTACCTTATATATCTTTAAACACGTAAAGATTTATAAAATATTTGTTATGTGGGTTTTTAAAAAGTATGTATTTAAAATTGTTTAGCAATGGCACTTTGTTCCAGGGGATTTTATGTGGTTTTTCCGAATAGATTAATGTACTTTTGGCATTTTTTCCCTAATCCAGCTATTTCACTCTGTGTGTGGATGTAGGTAAGCACCATTACATCTCTTAAGATGAGGTCTTGAAGTTTGGCAAATATACAGAGCGATTTGACATTCATGTTATAAACAACAATAATAATAAATGTTATTGATAATTTAGGTTAGAAATGACCTCCACAGGTCATGTAGTCCAATCCCACATTCGCTAAGTGTGCCCAGAGCACTGCTTGGGGTTGTGTCCTCTTGATTCTTAAACGCCCTGAAGGATGGAGATTCCTTAACATCTCTGGTACCCTGTTCCAGCATCTGACCTCTCTCATGGCTTTAAAAACAAACTAACCCCCCCTCAAAAAACCAATCCAGAATCTATTGATGTCCAGTACAACTTGTTCCAGCTTTCCTTCACTTCTCATTCTAAATACTCTTAAGTATTGTCATTCTTCAGGCTGAAGTCCTGATTTCTCATCTTGAATGTAAAACTTAAACCTAAAGAAATGTATTTTTTGCTTAGAAAGAGAACAAACAAAAGTAATGCATTTGTTAAAAGTCTCAATTTAATTATTCTAACAAGACTTTAAGAGCACCACATAAATTTTGTAAACTTTTTTCCATTTTAATGTCATTACGTTGCTGTTCTGGAAAGTCCTTTTTAGTTTTCTAGTCATTCCTTTGGCCAAAAAGGTGCTTCCTTTTGCATGGGCATCAGTAAATGTAATGCTTTTCTATTAAGTTTGTACCTAATGAGGGGACGTACAGCTTTTAATTGAAATTTCTTTTGGTATTGGTCTGCAATTCCCACAGCTGAAATTATACATAATTTATGTGAACCACACTAGTTCCCAGTTAAACATCCCAGAGGTGTTTCAGGGAGGGTGTTTTTGTTCCCCAGGTGCAGTTTCAGTTCAGTCCTTTCCTCTATCTGATCAAGAAGTGATTTATTATTAGTAATATTATTATAGAAATTGGTGATTCAGAGTTGCCATATAGCTGAAAAAGAGTTGCCATAGCTGAAAAGAAAACAAATGCATATCCAGCACTGGTAAAATACAGCTAGAGATGCTGATCCCCATCAGGAAATAGCAAAAGTCAAATTTGGAGTTTGTATTGTGCTAGACAGCACAATAAGGCAATAATATGGTCTAGAATTTTACCTAATAGGTGTCGAAGATGATGTATTAAAAACCCAGATAATGAGTTCTCTCACTCTGAAGGGATTAAGGAAGGAACATATTCTTTTTAAAGCAGCTTTTGAGCAGCATAGCTATTATATGACTATATTTAGAGAATTGGTGCACTATTAAACCTTTCTATCAGCAGGTTGCCTGTATAAACCACTCTATTTGTGTATTGCAGGGTTTTGCAAGTGCAGGTCTGGTACCCACACAAATAAAATGCTGATTGAAGCACAGTATGCTTTTGGAGTCTCCTTCTAAGATAATTTTGTCAGCAATAGAGAGATGCCTACTGCAAGGAATGACTGACATTGTAACTGGAAGAGTATTTTGTTAGAAGGATCACACAGATGCACAGCTCCTGACTGGAGTCAGCAGTATGATGTTATGCAAAGAGTCAAACAAAACCTTGGGTGAAGTGAATTTGTGGTTTCAGTAACAATAACCAATGCACTCCTGCATGAGTGATGAATATTGCAGTTAGTCTGCAGAAACTCACAAACATGCTAGAACTCTCTGTGGACAGTAAAATCTCAGGGGTGGTGAGTTCTTTCATATTGGGGGAGCTTGCAGAGTTGATAGAAATTACACGAGAAGCATAGTGCATAAAAATTCGTTCAGTTCTCCAATCACATAACTGTTTGTTGGAAGGAACTTCTGGAATCCATTCACTTAATCTTCTTGCTTGAATCAGGACTGCCACCAACATTCAGCCAGGTCAGTCACAGCTTTGTCTCTTTGCTGCTGCAGCCCCACTAGGTCACCTCTTCCAGTGCTGATCTACTTTTGTGGTGGAAAAACTTTTGTATCCAGTTTGAACTTTGCAAGCTGCAGTTTGTGGCTCTTCCTTGTAAGGTTGCCTGCTGCTATAGAGGAGAATTTGACTTAGTTACCTTTGTAAAGGCTTATTGAGTAGTTGTAGGCAGCTCTTAGATTGACCCTTAGGCTTTCTTTAAGCAAACCTGGCTACTCAGCCTGTTTTTTATAGACTAGCTGTAGTGTGCTTTCCGTGTACTGAGAAAAATAAACCAGGTTTAGGTTATAATCTTTGTTTATCTTCTTTGTTTACTAGAACGCTCATGTTTTGCAGGTGTATGCTAGTAAAAATGAGCAACAATGCTGATTTGCTGTGACCCTCTTTCTTTTAGGCTCTCCGCTATTTGGCAGAGTGCCGTGCCAACAGAGAGAAGATGAAAAGCGAACTGGGAATGATGCTCAGCCTACAGAATGTAATACAAAAGTAAGTTTGCCGTGGGCTCTTGGATCAAGAGACTCAGTAAACAGTATCACAGTATCATCAAGGTTGGAAGAGACCTCATAGATCATCAAGTCCAACCTGTCACCATAGAGCTCAAGGCTAGACCGTGGCACCAAGTGCCACGTCCAATCCGAGTGCATATTATGCTCTGATGCAAAATAAAACTTCAGATTTGTCTAGTGAAGTTGTCGTATTGCATTCTTCCTAGTTGGAGTTCCATGACTGTGAGTAATTAATGGTTTTAATTTTATTGTAGAGCAAATTAATTAGTCTACAAGAACTATTAATTTGACTGTCCTTTGCCAACCAACAGGTTTTTTTGCCCTTGCTATAGGTAACTAATGCAATCTCTTCCCTTTAGACTGTTGCAGTCCTTCCCATCATTATGTAGGGGTGTCTTGCACCAGTGCAAATGGGTTCTTTCAATCCCACCTTTGGGAAGGGGAGTTGTCTTTGCAGTGTAATTGTCTTGAGGTGTTTTGGGAGGTGTGTGTCTGGAGCTTTGTGTTGGGGAAACATCTTGCAGGTTGTAAGGTTTGTGGTAGTCTCTTAATTTCTTTGTAGAATGCATCAGTTGGGTTATTATGTCTTAAAAATCAGTGATTTTGTGAAGATTGATGACTGTTGAGTCTTTGATACTGGAAGGTGTGAGGGTATGTAAGTGTGCACTTATCAAGTAGATATTGAGATCAATTAAAATGATAGGGGATCTACTGTGAGAGACTGCTCTGTGAGGTTGCAAAAGAGTCATTGCTGCGCTGAGATGCCTCAGATGATTGTTTAAAGCTATTACTTATAAAAAGATGAAGCAGAAGTAAAACTGCATATTAAAGATTCAAGTGGAAAACTTTTGACTCTTTACTACATTAGCTGGACCTCTCATGCATTGCTTGTGGTGTGAGTTACAAGTTTCTTTTAGAAAAAAAAAGACTTTGCCTGTTCCTTAAGCCTGTGGCCCTTCCAGTTCTGGTGAGGTGTCTTCTGTTCTTGTATCCCTCTGCCACTGCTTATCTAAAGGTGTGAACCTGAAGGGTTGGAGGGGAGATTCTGGTCTGTTCACAAATTTTGTGTGATGTCTGACCTAAGAAGGATGAAATTCTGCTGAAACTGTTGCCATGAAATTCAGCATTATGCCTAAATCTCATCTTGTAATGTAATTCCCCAGTTACCCAAAACACCCAGGTTTAAAACAAATGTCTTCAATAGGATGATGAATGAAATTACTAGAATTCAGGAGACAATAATTTTAGATTTTTTGTAATGATGTAATAATTACCCTATTTTAAAATAGCAGCTGTTTTTAATAGGATGGATGGAGAAAAAAATGCAAATAGGTCTTAGATAATTCTCATGTTTTAAGAACAAGCATAATTCAGATAATATATGTAGAACTCTTTGCTGTTTTTGTAATAACAAGAACCAAAAGGTTTAGGTGCTGACATGTATTTCAGAGCTTCCTCTTAGTACAGACATCTAGAGTAGACACGTCCTTGAAGTTACAGAAAGAGGGGTGATAGTTCAATATCAGCCTTTTCAACTTAGCAATATTACTTAGGAAATAATAAAAAGTTTTGCTGAAAGAATTTTATGGAAATCTCTTGGCTGATGTTTATTTTTCTCAAGGACCAGATGAGTGTGAAGTTCAGAATCATGCAGAAAAGGAGAGATAAGTCAGTAAAAACTGAAAATCTTGTAGGTGTGAGGTGGTTTTTTTTCTAGAAAGCTCTTTGGCAAGAGTAAGAGCATACATTTGATTTGTATGCTTGTAACATTTGGGAAGTGTGATATCATGAAAATTTAAATACCCAGCGTCTTCAAAGACAAGACTTTGTCATGTGCTTGTCAGGATTTGAGGCTGTAATGTTGACAGGAAATGCTGGAGCTAAGTTTTGTCTTGCCTGCAGAGAATTATGGTAGGAAAGTTCTGAGAAGACAGATGTACAAGTGGTCTTGTCACAAAAAAACCCAGTGGTTTTGGGTTGAGTTTTTTTATTAGAAAGCCTGTATAGGACAAAAAAGAGTCTCTTCTCTTCTTGAGATTCACTGTACAAAATGCATGTTCTAGCTATTAATATGATTTCAGGTTACCAGAAGCTGTTGTAGTCCTTTGGACTGAAGGTAAACATCAGGAAATGCAATAATAAATGTTTGATCTCGCTAGCTTCCTGCTCTGCCTTCCAGTGTATATCCCAGAATCACTACTCTGTCTGATCTAACATCTTTTATTTCCACAGCTTAATTTGGGATTTAGATTGTTATGACTTTCAGGCCCAAGCTAATGTTCAGCAGCACTGAACTAACACTGTGGTTAGGAACAAGAGTTTGTTTAGAGTTCTAGTTCTCTTTTGCTTTCAGTTATGTAAACTCTGACGTGTGAGGGTGCTTCTTGTCACATGAGTGTCTGTTTATATGCCTTGAAAGGTCTAGTCTGAGTTCAGTTGTGAAACTTCTTGTCAAACCCTGCCCATAGTCAGATTGTGGTGATAGATCTTTAAGCAATAGATGCTGTATACTGGAAAATAGTATTTGTTATTTCATTACTTATGATTTCTTGTTGGGAGAATAATTGTTTAAACTCATTATGAAATTGTTTAAATACTTATTTAAACCATTATTGTGGAAGTGCAGAACTAGTTTCTTGCTAAGACTACCCAGGTCAAGAGTTAATCCAGTGCCACCTGTTTATCCAGTTATAAGTAGTAAATTAAGCTTTATACTGCATCATGGAAAAGGAGTAGGAAATACTTGAGAGACATCCAAGTTCAGCTGTAGTTCTTTGAGAGGTCTGCATGTCTCATACCAGCCCTCTGGTATTATCTGATGAGCTGTTTGATGTTTGCTTATAGAAGCATTACAGCTCATCTCATTTTAAATGAACGTTGGGCTGAGGATCTTAAGCTGATCCTACATTTCACCTGAGGACCAGAGGACAGCTTTTAGGTTTGCTGTGATAGTGATTTTTAAGATGTACGGATGCTAGTTTTTTGCTACCAGAGGAGTAACAGAATTTGGATGTACAGACTGGAGCTTAGAGGCCCTGCAGCAGAAATACAAAGTGCTCTGAGGAGTACAGAATTAAAATGTGAAGACAGTGAGGGATTTATAGATTTAGGACATTTTTTCAGACCAAACTTGATTTGGAACATGTATGACTGAGATACTTCCCATGAAAAGTTTTATCTCTTCCATGTTTTCTAAGATACCAGAGAAGCTGTTCAGGTTTTCAAAGAACATGTCAAAACCTTTTTCAGATAGAAACATTTCTGTTGCCCTATTCTGTGCTTGCTGTTTGTTTTCTTAGCAGAGGACAGTTTCTTTTTTGTCCATCCACATCCGCTTATTTTTAAGTGAAGCTTGGTGCATCTCCCCGTGCCACACACTAGAGGTAGTAACTGTGTTGGAGACAGCTCAGACCTTTTAAAATCCGTATCTGCAGGTATCTAAAATGTTCTTTTGTTGTGGCTGATACTGCCTTATTGCTGTCACAAAAACCTCTCCCTCACACCAGGTGACAGAGTAAGAGGAGAAATGGAGGCTCATTGGAGAATGCTGCTACGTTGTGTTCCAACAAACATCAGCTCTTTGGACACTGGTTTAGTTGCTGGCTTTGAGTTGCATGGAGGAGTTGATATTTCTGCCTAGACTTTACAAAATGTTATCAGCAGCTTCTGGAATTAAAATTAATTAGGACTCATAGCCCACGAGGAAATACACTCTTTTGTGTTCATAGTGGAGGTAACTTCTGATGGACAGTAGAGGTCAAAGTTCATAGCTTTTCATGACCTATCTGAGCAGTATAATCGTACTCTTTAAATCTAACGTGTCTTTAAAAAAACCCAACTGATGAAGAGTCAGTATACTAAATAGCTCTTATTATGGAATGGCAAATTACCGGGAGTAAAATTCCAATTACTTAGCTAAAAGAGCTTTTCAAGATAGTCTCCCTTTGCCAGGGTGTCAGATTTAACAAGCTGAACTAAATCCAGTGCATTAATCAGCTCTTCCAATTTATTACTTGCCTAAGAAGATTAGGGCAATTAATATGTGTTTAATTAGAGTCCCTTGCAGATCTGCTGAAATACATGCAGTCTATAATTGCTGACTTCTTCCTCAGTTTTAATTTTTGGTAGTCTCAATTACCTAATACTTTTTGAAAATTTAATTATTCATTGAGACCAGCAAAATTTAAATTTATGTTGTCTTAGAAAAAAAAAAAGCCAGATATTTCAGGTAGCGTTTGCTGAAGCTAAAATAGTAGAGGTGTAGCAGCACAATAATTGGATCATTTTTGTTGTGCAGCATACTTTTTTCTTCCTTGTGAGCAAGGTGTGGGGGAAGGCAAGGCAAAGGCCATGTATTAGTTAGTAAGTCAAACTAATCTTTAAAGGGATATCTATTGATGAAGAAAATGTTGCCTTTGGTAACTGGCTTCAAGGTAATACTTTGTGAGAAATTATAGGTGAAAAATCTTGTAAACTTTTCACTGAACTTACACATTTATGCTGTCGATGGCAATGCTGACATTCTGATCTGCAAAGCAGGAGAGAATGGCTCTTCACAGATTGTAAATATTTTATTTTTCTATACCCGAATCACTTAGTAATATGAGGTTGTTCTACACCTCAAAAGTGAGAAGTAATTGAGGTTTGGTGATAGGACACATGATTTCTGTTGCATGATTATTTTCTGGCTCTGTCGTGGTTGTGTTTCTGAAATGAGAAGTTGTGGTTTTGGAGATGTCAATATTTTTGAGTCTTAAATATTTCTTTGAGCACAAGGTTCCACACTCTTCGGGTTTAGAGATTATTTACAAATTGCAGTTAGTCACTTGGAACAAAAGGAATACACTCATCTCTCCATATTACTCCACATTCACTTTCTTGCCCTTTCCTGTTACTTTCCCAAGTCTCCTCATTTTATCCCCTTGGTTCCAGTTTCCCTATTGGAAGGCAAGTCCTGCTAGAAAGAAACGACACCGTTGGTTGCTGGTGCATCTCCATGGGCTGTGAGGCTCTGCTTTGTTCAGTACTGTGTGTTAATAATAGGTGCTCACAGCAGGAAGACATGTGCAGGCTGGTTTATTTGACATTGTTAAACAAAATGGCTTAGTATCCCCCACTCCTAGTTTCTTCAAATAATGTTTTTTATTATTTTTTTTTTTAATATCAATGATGAAATTTCATTAGCAGTTTCTGAACGGAGCTGTTATTTCAGAAGAAAGTGAATTTTACTCTGGAACAACTGAAGCAAAGTTGAAGGAGTTACTCTGAATCAGATGCATTTCTGTTGAGGAATGGGTTTTTGTACTTTGGTTTTGCAGTACAGGCTGTAATATCTTTTTCTACCAGGTTTCCACTGAATTTTGTGGGCAGGAAGTGCTCTGTTATGCCTTCAAACCAATCAGAGTGGTTATGCACTCCATTGTGACACAGTACCTCACCAAGTTCACACAAATACAGTTTATTTTTTTTTAAACCTTGGTGCATGCTTTAACCTATTTCGCATGACTGCTGTCCCTTGGCTGGCAGTGGAGCTGCTAGTGCTGGATTGCTGCACAAAGCAGTGCCACACTACCAACAAGTTCAAGACCGTGAAAACTAAATGTTTAAATATCTGTTGCTTTCAAAATTACTTAGTCTCTGCTCAATAAATTAATATTATCTGCGTTAGCAAATGAGTCAAACACCAAGCTTACACACAGATACACCTACGCAGACTAAACCGGCATTGTTTTGCTTTGGTGCAGGTTGGTGCTGTGATTTCATTACACAGATGTTGTTTAAAGAAGCCTTTATCTGTAAGTTTTCAAAACTTTTCTCTTTGCTTTCTCTGCTAGATTTCAGAGAATATCTTCCACAGGAAAGAACTAGAGAGATTTGTTTCTCTTAAGATTATTTTTTTAACCCCGACACAGTTTGTTGAAGCCATCTACTAAACGTGATTTCTGTCGTATCGACCCATTAAACGATTACTGTTCATTAGCAGGCAACATGTTGTAACTCACTACTGTGAAATTCAACGTAGAACTCATGTCTGTTACGCAGACTCCTGTCTAGCAAATGCTACTCTGAAGCCTTTTGAGTTTAGTTGAGTAACAGGCCTTTATTTTTTAAATTTTTTTATATTTTTTTGAGATGGAGAATATGTCCATATGGTAGATACCAAGCTGTGGAGGATCAAAAGTTGATCTTCCATTTAGCATATAAATAGCAAGAGTTAAACAAAATTAGATGAATAGCTGGGTTAAACATATGGCATATGTTCAGCTCTGTTATCCCATTCGTGAGGGTTCCTTCTCCTCTTGTGATCAGAGGACAATGGAATAAGCCAGGGAAATGTTCTAAGCGTGAGTAAGTGCTCAGTTTATAAGATTATGTCACAGCAACTTTTCAGCAGTTAATGGGATTTAAAGAACCGTGACCTTAGAATGATTTAGGTTGGAAGGGACCTTACTTCTATTTATTTTCAAGCTCCCTGCCATGGGCAGGGACACCTCCCACTAGATTTAATTACTCAGATTTACAAGTTATATGTAAAATTTGAGCTTTTTTATTTCTGTTTTTCGGCATTCTTCAGAACATCCCAGAATATACATTGGGTTTCTCTAGTTTCCAGGGTCAGTAGGCATTGAGCTGGAAGTGGCTTTGGGAAATCCAGTCCTCACTCCTTATTTCAGTGGTTTCTCTTCAGTACAAAATCAACTTCAGAACATTAGGTTGCCTCTTTCATTCCAAACTTGTTTTGTCCCCTGGTCAAATAGTCACAGACAGAAGCATTATTAGGGTCTGGAAGACTCACAAAGCAACAGGAGTCTCATGGGTGTGGAAGGTGTCCTGGGAAATGGGTCTCTCTGACCTTGCCTCGTTTCCATGAAGGTGGTATGTGGCCAGCCCATGGTGGTACTGTTGCAAGTTCAGTCATGTAATATGACTGCACCCAGGCTGTGTGTATGTTCATTGAACACAGTTTTGGACTTGGAGATGCACAGTGCAGCAGCTCACTGTGTTAACTTCAAACTGGACCAATCCTACACTTCCTGTTATGATTCCTGTTCTTGCCCCTTCCCTGGAATAAGTCCGGAGAGCAGCCATCTGCTTGTGAGCCCCTGTATCATGGGATGGATGCAGTGAAAGCTCACAAGAAAGAGCAGCATTCTTGGAGATAAGAAAGGATCTTGCCCTGGCACTGGAGCAGAACAGCCAGAAAAGCAGCCAGATCAGATAACTGTCTGGAAGCAGATTGCTTTTTCTCTAATACCATGCTCTTTCTTTAGGCTTGTCATTCATGCTCAGAGTTTTCATCAAAACCACGTCAATCACTGTGTCTCACTTCTCAAATCAAGGATGAGTGATTTCCCACCCCCAGTTACAGAACGCGGCGATTCTCTGCAGCTTACTGCTGCCTTTAGTTGTTCCTGGAGACTTATTTCTGTCTTTAAATATTGGAAATGCACAAGAAATTGGTCGTCCAGGAGCAAAAACATCAGTGGTCTTAAGGCGCCTTTGATATGGCTATCAATTTATTAGCCATTTTTGACAGTGATGAAATACAGTGATAAACCCCTACCAGAGACGTGTTTTAAGGTTTCTAACACAGATGCATTTGCCCGATGTATTTAGATAGAATTCATGCCAATCCCGTACATGCTTGTGGTTTTTGTGTTTATGGCAGAGAGTAAGCCTCACTACGGGAGTAAACTGATAGCTGGAAATATCACTGCTTAGGTTCCTAGGGAGAATATTAGTTCTGTCTTCTTGGGCCATTACTTGCATGTGGATGAAAGATTGTGATCAAGTGAAAGTAGCAACACTGATAAAAAATTTAACCTGGGTCGTTCTAGAAACTGAGTCTGTCAAACTAAAATTTTGAAGGAAAAAAGATTTATTCAGATCTCTATGACATCCCCTGACTGACTTAGTCTTTTTTTTCTGGCATGGAACTGTAAAGCTGAGACTTGTTTTCACTTGTAAATTCTGAGAAGGTTATTTAGGAAAGGTTTCAGCTGAGGTCTTGCCAAATATTTGAGCCTTAACTTGGATAATGATGATATTTTATTTTCTTCAATGTTTTCATACCAGTTAGACCTGATTTGTATGGTGGATTTGAATTTTCTAACATCTGTGCTTTAAGGTGCTGTTTTTCTATTATTCCATAAACTCTTGGAGATGGCAGTACAGGAAATTTGACTTGAACTCACTTCAAAAGTTTGAAGTCTTTTGCCTGTCTATTTTGAAATCATTCAAAAAATGCCAGTAGCCTCAAAATTTCCTGAATGAGGTGGTCTTTTACACACCCATACATTAAAAACCCCCCTCTATGCTAATAAAACCTCTGCAGTGCTTGGAAAACATTTACAAGGTTATTTTTAATTGTGAAGTAAATTATAATATTTCTTGTATCCTCTCCTGGCAGATCCAGCACATGTCACTTGGATTCTATGTTCGTGTTACTTTACAGCCAGCCTTGGGTGAACATAATGGAAGGACAGGCAGCAATCTAGGCTGACAGGAATCCAACAAGACAGAGAAAATTAAAGGGTTGGGTTTCTGACAAGCATCTTCTGAATCTTAGTGAAGTAATGCGTAAGATGTTACCACCTCTGAAAGAGATGGTAAACAACTCTTACCAACTGTTTCTGTGCTCTAACTAGGGATTACTATTGCCCTCGTGGGGTAGCAGAACACCAGTCATAGAACAGCCCAGGCTGGAAGTGGCCTCAGAAGAGCTTCTGGTCCATCCTTTTCTGGGAAACAGAACCTAGATGAGATCACGTAGCGCTCTCTCCTGTCTTGTCTTGTAAACCTCCAGTCCAGTGATAACATCTCCACTACCAACCTGGAGATGTTCCTCTCACACAGTTAAAAACTTCCACCACTCTACCAATGTTTCAGTTTTACCTGTAGTTTTGTTGTGTTTATCTTCATGTTACCAATAAACAGCATCAGCGTTGAGTGTCACCTTGATTTTACAGTAGACGGTTGTTTATACTTACCTGTATGCAGGTTCATATACTGGTTTGGGTTGAAGGCACCTTCAGAGCTCAACGAGTCCCACCCCCTTGCAGTAAGCAGGAACATCTCCAATTAGAGCAGGTTACTCAGAGCCCCTTCCAATCTGACCTGCAGTGGTTCCAAGGATGTGGGACAGGTTCTCACCACCATCAGTGTAAACAATGTCTTCATTTTATCTGGTCTCGTATGAAGACATTTCTGTTCTGTTTATAGCTGTTGTATAAGTTACTTTTTATGAAAGAATTCCAGATCAGTGCAGAGCTTCTCTTCACTCAGTTGCTAGCACACTAAAAACAGTAGAAGGTTTTATGGGGAATTTTGTGCATCTTTGATTTAATGGAGTTGCTGAAAGCGTTTCTGCAGAACCCGGCCGGCTTGTACCTTTACTGGGTCTTGTGCCTTTATCAGGGATTCTTTTCCAATCTGTTACTTTCACGTGACATCTATTGGGTTCACACGTACGTGTCTGAGTTTCATGCTGTTGCTTATTACACAGTCAGTTGTTACAGAAGTTGTTAGATCAGATTGAAATCTTGGGGTGACTTTTTTTAAAATGTAAGGAGCGGGGGGGGGGGGTGTTCATCTGTAACTTAGTGGTAGATGGTAGCAATCCTCTATTTGGAAATTATCTCAGTACATGCGTGTGTGTGTGAGACCCAACTTGTTTCAGGAGTGTCTTTGAACACTTGTATCAAATAGGAACAAATCTAAATGTGTGTTTCCAAGTCAACAGGTTGTTTAAGCATAACAGTTATTCTTAGGTGATTCAAGTTTCCACAAACTGTAACGCTGGGAGCACAAAACGTGTTTGAAAATCACTATTAATGTTTTACTTTTAGGCGTTTGTGTATTTTGTAGTTGCTTACACACTCAAAATCCTCTTGGTGTGTGTATGTGTATATTTTCTCATGGATTCTCATTTGTCTTTCTGATGTGGGGATTTTCTTAACTCTGGGATGCCAGTGTGCGAGTGTATTAATGCAATAGTACAATTGTATTCAAGCCCCACAGCACAGTGGGTGCGGCAGGCGGATTGATGTTTTCACAGTGTGCTTTGTCAGTTCTTAAACTTACACCCCCAACCGTGAGTTGCAGTAGAGAATCTGGATTATATGGACAGACCTGGTGTTGAAAGAATTTCCAAAAACTTAAGAGTGGGTAGATCTCATAGTGTCTTGCTAAGATGTCACTTCTATACAAGCTATCTTATTGCCACCTCAGACACCAGCATGCCCAGTTTTGTTGACTATTCTACTATTTTAATAAATTATGGAAGGCTGATATTGAAATATTTGTGTGGGTGGGTTTTTTTTGTTGCTGTAAGAGAGCAGAATGTGTGTATTTAAAATTGAACAGATGCTGGTCCCTTCCAGTCCCTACTGTTCTGTGATTTCTGTGATCGTGCTCTGGCCAGGGGGATTGGACTAGATGATCTTTCAAGGTCCCTTCCAATCCCTAATGTTCTGTGATTCTGCGAAGGGTTTGCTTATTACCCCACTTTCAAAAATAATTCCTCTTTGTGTGTTTTCAGTGCACTGAATGACTGCAGATCTGAGGTTTTCCTGACCCTGGTTCAAAACAAGGTGCAGAGAATTAACCCAAAGGCTAGCTGGGACCTCTCTTCATGCACTTCCTTCAGGGTTCAGTTGTGTCCCTGTGGTGGGATGGGAAATGCCCTTAATATATTGTAATTAAGGAAGTCAAATGGAAAAACAAATAAATCTAAAGCTACTTGTTTCTTACATAGTGTTTGCTAAACAAAGCAGCAAAGCTGTCATTCATCATTTTAGGATTAATTGCAAGTTGATGCAGTAATAATTTTGATTCTGCACATTGCTTTAAACCAGGGCTGGATTTGGACAATAGATTTATCTTAGTACCTTCTTCAAACTAGTCTTGATAAAACATAAGAAAATGTATTGGTCTATTGTCTTTTTTTCTGTCTTTTTAAATCATTTTTTTTCTGCTAGAAAATAAAGTCAATTCATACACTTTATTCTAACTGGGAAAAAAATGGTTGGATTCTTCAAGAAAATCGGGGATTCTGCTGTGATGATCAGTAATTCTGGAGAAGAAAAGAGTACTAATTAGTACTCTAAAGAGTACTAATTTTTATGACATAACAAGTGGGAAATGACGTGTCTCACAAGGGCTTTGGAGATCTTACATTTAAAATTACCTCAAATCTTCACAGATCTTAACTCCTTTTGTCTTTAAGGACCACTACGCCTGGAGAGACTAAACTCTTGGCTTCTGAAGTCTATGACATCCTTCAGTCTTCCAACATGTCAGACATGGACAATGCAAATGAGATGAATTACCGTCGGCGGAAAGCGCAGTTTTTCCTCGGCAGCACAAACAAACGTGCCAAGACAGTGGTTTTGCATATAGATGGCCTTGATGACTCGGTAAGGAGCCCTTCGGCATAAGGCGTGCCCTGCTGAGGGGTGTTTTGCCTACAAAAATAATCCTGTCAGGTGACATCATCAGTTGTCAGCAGTTTGTGTTGTAGTTTTAACCACAAGGTATGTATGAAATCTGGCATAAATCGAGCTTATTGTTAATATATAAAGAAGGAGTTTTAAGGCAGTTTCCTTGGTGGCTTTCTAATGACTCAAAGAAAAGAATCTGTTCTGTTTCCACCTCTCCTAGTTTCCTATCCGTTTTTAAGATGGAAAGCGATAAACAAGGTACTTTCATCAGGTGTTTCACTTAGGGCTACCTTGTGGCTCTATCAGAGTGTTATATATATTGTTAACTTTTTTTAAGTTTCAGACACAGGGTTGGTTTTTTTTTTTAATTCTTCTCAAATCAGAAATGCTGTAAATTTTTTTGCTACATCTTTTCATTGTCTGTGAGATCTTTTCTACTATAGTGAACAGAATGGCATTTGAGTTAACGAGGTCTCACCGAGTCTTTATGTAATGTCAGAACAACTTCTACGGATTTATCTCCCATACCCCTGTAGATAACACCCCGGGGCCATGTTTGCCTTTTTACGGCTGCCAAACAGCATGTAGACTGTTTAAGCATGTTATCCACAAGTGCCCTCCGGACTCTGTATCTTCGCTTTTGTACCCATTTTAAATGATCGAACCTGATCCTTTGCTTTGTGGCTTTACATTTTGCCAAGTAAGCGTGTCCGCAGGCCCCGTTTATCAACAGCAAACCCGTTGTGCTGTTTGCAGAAGAGCAGAGTTAATTCCTTTAGAAATAACATGCTGCTCTAGCTCACTTTATACAAATACTTTTAACAGTTTTGTCCTTCCAGCACTTGCTCTGTTCAGGAAGGCGGTGCTTTGTCACCACCACTGGCTTTTGTACTGTGAAGGTTGTTTTTAATTCACTGCAGTCAATTGTTTCCTAATAATTTGGTTTGTTTTCCTTATAAGCTTGTAGTTGATTTGTTTGTTCAGAGGTATCTCCAAGCAAGAAATTTTCATCCACTTCTGCTTTGTGAGTTTAGATATCCTGGCTGTAGTCTGATTCTGTCCTAAAGGTGTGTGTCTTTGTTCTTGAGCAAATGGAGCTTAATGAGGTTTGTGGAGTTTCTGAGGCAAAGGTGGTCTGAAAAAGTGTTGAATGTTTGCTGTAGGTTCCTACTGTTTCCTGGAGCACAACACTGTTTTTTCTTAGCTGAAGAAAGAATCAGTTTTGGTTTTGCTGTTAGGAGTGATTATGGCTCTTACAGGTGCCTGTGGATTTCAAAACCTCACATAGTAGATATTGATTATTTCAGGAATGGAGGGGAAAGGTCGTTTATAGCAGGGTTGGAACAGGCTGCCCAGGGGGGTTGTGGAGTCTCCCTCACTGGAGATACTCAAGACCCGACTGCATAAGTTCCTGTGTGACTTGGTTTAGGTGATCCTGCTGTTGCAGGTGGATTGGACTAGATGATCTTTTGAGGTCCCTTCCAGTCCGTATTGATTCTATGATTTTAAGGTCTAGCTACTGAATTTGATGTTAAGCTTAACAAGAAGGAAACACTGAAGCTGTTCTTTAGCAGTCTGTGGCATCCTCCTCAGTAAGTTTTATAGTCTTTAGCAGCATTTGTTGTTAGGGTTTGGTAATGGGTGTGCAAGAAAATAACCTAAATTTTTCCTGCCCTGCCCTGCCTTGTGCCCTTGCTTCACGAGCGCTGTGCAGAAGGATCTCTAGCTGTGTGCTGTTGGAGATTGGGCTTGACTGCTGCAGTAGGAAAAGCAGCCTGTCCAGCAAAGTTATTTCTGTAAATCATAAAAATGTTCATTATTTCAATAAACTTGCACAAATTTCTCTGTGTGTATATACACACACACACACGTGCATGCACACATATATATAGTGTGTGTATATATACGTAGTGTACATATATATACACTACGTGTATATATATGTACATATTTTAGCTCTGAAATGCTAAAATAACCCTGCTTTGAGTGGTTCTTCTAGTGATTAAAAGAATGTATTTTACTTGTGCTTGAAATATCCCCCAAGCCAACCAGTGATTATTCAATAAATGATGTGCTTTGAAATAACTTACTGGTGAAAACCTAGCAGAAACGTGCAGTAAAAGTTAAATACATAATTAAGTCAAACCTGTGGAAGGCTGTCAGTTTGGGTTCTTTTTCCCCCCTTTGGTGCTGTAGTCTCTTTGGGTATATTTTAATCATTTTTGTTAAAATCATCCTCTAAACTATCTGAAGGAAAAATGAAATAGAACACTCTAAGGTAACATAGAACTGACTCAGCTCTTGGAGGTCAGTGTAATTGTACAGCACGGCAGGTGATGTCACTTGCCTTAAATGTATCGTTCCATGGGTTATGGACCAAACAGTACCCCTTTGAAATAGGGCTGAAGCTGCTGCTGTGCATTGATGGCTGTGAGCTGCCACAGAGGAAGCAGCTGCAAGCCCCAGCAGCTGCTGTGATGCGTTCAGTCAGGGTGGAGGTGAGGTGTCTGATAAATAGCAACTTAAACACTAACTCTTCATCAATGAGCACTTCAGTCAGTCAGGGCTTAACCAGAGGGGACTGTTTAGCTGATCATACAGAGAAAAACATTCTTTGCTTTTCAGCAGTTTTCTCTAATTATTTACAGTTGATTCCATCCTTCTCCGACTTCTAAAGTGTAAGCAATTTTTTTTCCTCTTTTTTTTTGGTTGTAGCAAGAGAGTCTGATATTCCTGCACTAAACTGCAAGTCTTGGTTTTTCTTTTATGAAAACATGGTTGAGTAACCACCGGCCCTCAGACATCAGGGCCTCCCTCAGCCACCAGTTGTGAGTGTTTCTGCATGAAGTGTTACGCCATTACCTGAGTCGCCGTGGTTTTCTTTGTTTTCCAGTCTCGGAGGAACCTCTGCGAAGAAGCCTTGTTGAAAATTAAAGGTGTTATTAGTTTTACCTTTCAAATGGCCGTCCAAAGGTGCGTGGTCCGCATTCGCTCGGACTTGAAAGCAGAGGTAAGTGCTCAGTAACCCTCCAGATCCTGACATTACCACCTTCTGTCATCCTAAGCTCTTGGTTTTGTCTGTGTAGGCACTGGCAACGGCAATAGCCTCCACAAAAGTAATGAAGGCACAGCAAGTTGTGAAAAGTGAAAGCGGTGAAGAGGTAGGTATCTTCCTAAATACCAAGTGGTTTAGCTGGGCTGTGTGGTGAAAACCAGGACCTCTGTGCTCGTGGCATATGATGCCAGGCCAGATTTTGTTCACAGGAGTGTAACATGTTCAGCACAAGATGAATAAAGGGTGTTCTCTGTCCGGACAACAGAGCAGTTACACAAAGTGTTCTATTCCAAAGCATAGAAATACTGTCTTCATAGATATGAAGATGATTGCAGTGAAGCGCTCTTTTGTGGCTGCAGTTGCTGAAGTTAATTTCACAGCGACAGCAAAAGGGCCACGTTTTTATGTATTTGGTATCTTTCGTTCTGTCTCAAGACAAAGCTTTTCCTGTGTGCCTTCTAAGTGTGTCAGATTCCAGATGTAGAGCTGGTTCCCTCATCCTGTGTGTGTATATCCATAACTTCTCTTCCTTCCTTTGCATCACAGCAGTGGATGTAACTTTAGTCTGTTCTGTTCCATCAGATGCTGGTTCCGTTCCAGGATACTCCAGTGGAGGTAGAGCAGAATACAGATCTACCAGATTATTTACCAGAAGACGAAAGCCCTACAAAGGAACAGGACAAAGCCGTGTCCCGTGTTGGGTCACACCCAGAAGGTGCAGCCAGCTGGCTCAGCACGGCAGCAAACTTCCTCTCCAGATCTTTCTACTGGTGACTTGTGTTTGGTGTTAAAAGACTGTGTGATTGAACCAACAGGGGGGCCAGTTTTCCGTTGGTGTGGTGAACTGCCAAGTGCAATTTGCAATAACTTGTCACGAAAATTTTAGATTAAGCAAATGTATGCTGCATTTTACATTTTATTGGACATTTAGCATGAGAAGGCAAGGGTCAAAGGACAGAGGCCACCAATCCAATTGTTCTTTCATTTGTGGGGGTTTTTTTCATGTAGATTTTATTGCTTCACTTTTTAAACATGGGTCCACTCTTACATACCAAATGTTTATGTGTGTAGAGCTTTACGTTTGACTTCACGTGAAACACACAACAGGGAGACTACTTAACTCCAGTCTCAGGGCCTCTGTGAAAGAAAATTCTGAATAGCTCTAGTTGTGCATTAAATAAAAATGCCCTTTTTATTTCTGTATCCCTTTGGGCTAATGTTATTTTGTTTATTTTTCTAGAGTTTGACTCCAGAGACAAAAATACAGTCTGCCCCTCTTTTTTTTTTTTCTTTTGTTTTTTGCCAACCACGTTCCCAATGTGAGCACGATGTTCCCCTGTTGCTATTGAACTAGAGTCACTACAGACTTGAAATTTAGAACCCTTTCTTGTATATTGAATTTATCTTTTTTGTCCAGCCTGCCCTTAACCACTGGAGTGCTTGAAGGAGTAAGGGTCTGAATAAGCACGAAATCTGTGTACATACATTGTACAGTAAATAAACTAGGATGTATTTGTTAACGATGGGTGTGACTGACTGATGTGTACGACTCCTGAGTACCTCTGACTGCTCCTCAGGCTCTGGCTAGGAAGACTAGCAGGAAAGAGATGTAGTGGTGACCCATGGCGGTTGTGTCTGTGGAGAGCAGAAAGACATAGGCTGTGTTTGGCTAGTAAGAAACGGTGTTTCCTGTTAGCAAGTATGTAATGGTAATGCAAAACTCTAAACTTGAAGAGTAAAGCGGAACTGAATGCCTCTTCTGCCACAGTGCCGCGCTCATGAATTTTCACTTTAATGCTTTTTATTTTTCTGCCTAACGAATCTGATCCATAATTACCATCTCCTCCTAATGTCTTTCCATGAAAGTACATCAGCATGGATGAGCTTAAACCAGCTGCAAGCAAAACAGCTTTACCTTGTGACTTACGGACCGTGTAGGTTTAAAGATGTCTTGATAACTTCTGCGACTAGAACAAGTAACAATAATGCAAAAGCAAAATTTCCATAGGTAGAGAATAATCTATAATTGGAGCTCTTAGTGAACGCTGTGTGCCTGACAAGATTCAACACACAGTGCTCAGAGGCTGTGGTGCTGCTGCCTTGCACCAGAGAAATACAGCTGAGAACTTTAAATAATACTCTGAACCTTGTTAGACAACGCTTCTGTGGTATTTGCTGTAATATTAATTATACTCACCATTCGGAAACAGTTATTTAATGCACCCTGTGCCTATGCACAAGGAATAAAATAAAAACTAAATCACAGGCTGTCATAGTGCTACAGAAATGCTGAGGAAACGATAATGTAAAATAGTGCCGGTCGGAGTTCACCCAGCCAAGTGAATTGTCATTCTAGGGTATAAAAAACAAAACAAAACGAAAGCTTGTTGGCAGACTAGATGTCTCATGTTTTTTAATATATCTAGTTTATTTTTGATTCAGGTTTACACGCACAGATTGAAAATACAGGCTTTTTTCAGGGCATGTATTGCTTTAAATATTTAATATACTACTTATTCCTCTTGCTGTCTGGAATGTTACAGTACCAAACATGTTTGAAAAGTTGTCTCAGCTCTATAGCCATGACTGCGAAGTCCAGGTTCTTTGCATCATCATCTGTTTGCATTTGCATTTCTGCACATCTATTTACTACGAACCTACACCCTTTGGATATTAATGGTTCGCTCGCCGTTGGTATCGCAGCTCATTTGTGCGTTTGGTCTCTAGGTGTGCTTTATTGACAGTATTGCAGCGCTCGTAGAACAGTTTAAGGCATCTGTACAAGTTTTTGAAATATATTGTAAAATAATAAAGGATAATATAACTAAATGAAGTATGCCTAGTGCCTTCTTAAAATGTCTTGACAAAGTTTGGTGCCTTTTCAAAGTGTTCCAGCATTCCTTCAGGCTAGCTGTGGAGGAAAGCAAACGTCCAGCCAAAGGGAGGCCTTTGCAATATGCATTGCAACAGGGCCTTTGTAAAAAATAAGTAAGTAGAAGCTACTTGAGGCCATCACCTCAGATTAATTTTTGGAGCTTTTTAGATCTTTTAAAAATACATCTATAACTGGTACTGTGTGGGTTCTGTTTCATTAGGGAAGTGTTTAAGGCTGGGTTTGGATGGGCCTTTGAGCAGCTGTGTCTGCTGAGAGGTGATCTCGCCTATGGCAGTGGGGTTGGACCAAGTAATCTTTAAGATCCCACCCAAAACCGTCCTGTGAAATTTAAGAATTAACAAACCTGGAGAAACCTCCTACTTTATAAAAGTAAACCAAGGACACAGCATCCAGCCCTTAATTTTATGCTTGGATGTGTGGCCCTGGTGCTGAGGGATGTGGTTTAGCGGTGTCCTGGCAGTGTTGGGGTAGAAGGTTGGACTTGAGGATATTGCAGATCTCCTCTAACCAAAGAGATTCCGTGATTCTGAGACCTTTTCAGAGGATAGATTAAGGCCAAAAACACCCCCTTTTTTACTCCAACCTAGGGAGATTACCAAGAAAAATTACTCCAAAATGAAGCTGAACCAGGAGACAGCTGATTGCAAAGTACCTGATTGTGGATGGAGCCATTGTGTACATTGTGGTTGAAGCTCTTGAGTTCTTTCAGGGTCATGGAGTAACAGGATAATCACAGTTGTGTTTCCTCACAATAAAAGTCAGTGCTGGTGGGGTAGGCAGAGGCAAGACTGAGGCTGGTAACTGTCTCAGTGAGCAGCTGTCAAAGCGCTGTGAGCACTGGGCAGTGCTGTGAGACACAACATACTCCATCTTTCCTGCTCCACAATCACCAATGGCTTATTCCCTACAAAAATAGCTGATGCTGCCGAGTTTTGCCATAGGCTGGGGAAGCTGATGGGGAGAGAACTGTGTGGGGCTGATCCTGAAGAAAGCATTGAGTACCTCAGCAGATGCAAGCTGGCAGGTGTGAAGTACTGCTGTAACTGCCTGCAATGGGAATAAAATGGGGGGGGCCCCTCCATTTTGCCTGGGAACAACCCTCCAGCTGTCACACAACACAGTTTAGAACCATTTCTAATAAAAATGATCTGCAGCAGTAGGATTCCTCACTTTGTTCATGGTGCTGAAGGCTGGACTATACAATCTTTCCTGTTTCTTCATCTGAACTGCATTACTCTGAGTTTCCTAAAATGCTTACAGTTATTTATGGAAAACAAGGAATAAGAATAGATGTAGAGGTGAGAGTAACCTTGACCCAGCTTGGATTCTGATGGTAATTTTTCAGGAAAAGTTGAGAGCACATTACTGTGTGCAAGGGGAAGAGTGATGCAGTAACTGGAGGCTTCTTCAGTGAGGTTCTCATGGGATGGAATTCCAACATGTGTTTGAAAGCCAATTCTCGAAAGAGTCTTTAGTGATTGGTTGAGTTGGAGGCAAGGAAGAAGTTCAGAAGACAAACAACCTTTCTGGTTGGTTTCTCCCAACCATTTTGCTGTCAGTGTATGTGCTGGTGTATTTCAAAGCCTCTGCACAACACAATTGATTTCAGCAGTGGTACCACACCCAGGGCACCTGTTGTCTTCACAGTAGGATTTTGACCATAAACCCTTACTTTGTTAAGTCCCACATTTAAAACTGATAAACCCAGTTGTGTTCCTTATCCAACCCAAAAGCTTCTCTGTTGTCCTTGGTTTTCATGGCTCCTTTGCTACAACAGATCTGGACTGTGACACCTCTACAAATAACCCCGAGTGTAACTAATTCAGCCCGAGGAGGTAAATGGGGTATTTTAAGGGGTCTATTTCTTTGCATATAAAATACCTGCAAAGCTCACTGAAGGTGAAGAGTGGCGACTACTTAAGCTCTCAATTGTTGGCTGCATTACTGAAACAATGAAGATCTATCACCTGCTATAATAGGGAAATAGCAGTCATTTAACATAGTTGAGCATTAACTCTGTCATTTAGGCTGCTGAAGCAATCTTGTTATTACAGCCAGTGTAGCTGGGGTTGTTTCTCCATATGTGTGGATGGTCGGGTGTATAAAATACGGGGCTGTTGGTAGCAGTAAATTATATGTGCTCGAAGGCTGCTCTTGCGGCTGAAATGAACTTCTATCCAGGCCCTTCAACAGAATCAGCAAATAAATAATGACTAGTTTTGAAATCTTTTTCATTGTCTCAACACTGAAACTGCCCTGTGCCATCCTGCGAAATTTTGTTCGGAGAACAAAACCAACCAATCAACAGTGCTTTTGCCTGTATGAAATGACAGGTATCATTCGTGGCACCGCGAAATAGGGATAGTTCAGTCAAAACTCTAGAAATGATTCAAATGATTACAAGGGGGAACCACCAACAATAGCTTTAGAATTTGTAAAAATTGTTAGGGTATTTAAATTTAAACTGAACTTTAAACTGGTGAACTACAGTAAGAACAAATTCCTTGTATTTGCCTTGTTGGACAGTCAGCCACCACAGGAAGAAGATAGAGGGGGTTGTCTTTAAACACATTCTCCTTTTAGTGAGTTGTAAGGCTATTTGAGTTGGACCTTCACCTACATGTTGTGTGTGTGCCCAGCTCTGGAGAGGTGGTGCTTAAATGCAGCTGGGAAATATTTTGTTTGTTTACTTGGGGATGGGAAATGCCAAAGATGAGCATTCTGCTGAATCCTGTGCCTTGAGCCAGCAATCAGTGGCCTGCAAAAGGCCTCCTCGAGAAATGACCTCCTTTCTCAGCCAAATGAAGCAGCAGGTAAAGCGGAAGGTAAGGCACTTCTGGGGCTTATAGCAGCTGCTGAGTGATGGTTTTGGGATAATCTAAATCAACAACAACAGGTACCTACTAAACTTTCATTATGTGGTCCCGGCAACTCCAGCCTATCGTGAGTACCCACCTACTCCTAGATTGAAACGGCAGCTGGCATCAGCTACTCAACCAATCCAATTTACTTTCAATCACACCATTACTACAACCTCCCTCCTCCATCTGTGTAAACATATGTCTTTGTTAAACACCACCATTTGTACAGGATAAAAATTGTCAATGCTGACAAAAATGCCCCCACATAATGCTGTTGTGAGTGCAATGTTGTCCTTAAGCTGATTTTAAAGAAGTCTGTGAGCTGAAGAGCATCAGGTTCCCACTGCTATCAGTGGGAAACTTTCCTTGATAGAAATAAGTCTTATAAAACTGGTTTTATTTTGTCCATGGATCTCCCTTTCCTCAGTTTCTAACTCCACTCCTGTAAGCCATGTATTAACTGGTAGTAGCAGTTTAATGCCACAGTAATACGCCAACCAATCACCTTTCTAACATTACTGTTACTGTGGGAAGAGCCTGTTACACTCACACCTTTCTGCGGCTGCCCCTAGAATCTGGCAAGCTACAATTCTCAGGAAACCATTTGGTTACTAGTGACTGCTTCTTGCTCCACCTTTCCTTCACTGGCTTCTTAACTGGAGCTTTCCTCCTTTTTCCTGTAGAGTGGTACAGCCAGGACTGTCCAACAAGCATAGCAGTTCCCACATAACCACAATCCTCCACTTCCTAAACACAAGTGTTGTAAAAGCAGATGAGAACAGCTGTTTGTACAAAAAAAGTGCTAAGCTGTTGTGTGAGACATTGTCCTGGTGTGGCTGGGACAGAACACCAACACCTGCAGGCCATCAGCAGTGTGGAGTCACCCAGGGCAGCAGATCTGAGGGAGCTGCAGGCATATCCCATCCCATCAGCATCACCCTCAGTATAAGAGGGAGGGTTGCTAACAACAGGGGTCCTTCCTGCTCCTCCCCATCTTTGGAGGGGCTCGCTTCCTGTTCCTCTTCTGAGATGCTGCCTTCTCATTTGTTGTGACCACCGCATGTTTGTGTATTTTATATTGGTGTTAGCTGGGCTGTTTTATTAATTCAATTTTCATTCCAACCTACAGGTCTCCTCCCCTTTTCCCAGTCATCCTCCTCTGCTGGGGACAGGTCATTTGGTGATAGTAGCTTAACCCTGGATATGGGCTAAAGGTAGGCAAACGTAAACATGGGAAGTTGAGAACAAAACTGGGGCTTTCAAAAACAAATATTGGTAAAAGAAAGCAGAATGGCCAAGCTCTGTAACAAAATTAAAGCAAATATCTACCTTTCTTCTTACTTTGAGAATTAACCCATTTCCTTGCTGTCCTCTGTTTTATTTTCTGCAGTTTCGTGTGGCCTTTTCCTGCTCCCATTGCCCCATGTGAAACATTTGGAGCCTTCTGTCTTTGTTCCCCCTACTCTGCTTTGCTTTCTGTATCTCCCTATTCAGCTGGGCAAATCAGGGTGATGGAGAGCTGCTGGCCTTGTTCCACAAGCTGCTGCCTGGGAGGAAGCTCCACTTTTCGTAGGATCATGGAATGGTTTGGGCTGGAAGGGCCTTTCAAAATCATCCAGCCCAGGGCATCTCTATCTGGAGCAGGTTGCTCAGAGTCTCGTCCCACTCAGACTTGAACAGTTCTGGGGATGGGGCTTCTCTCACCTTTCTGGGCAACCTGGGCCTGGGTCCCACCACCCTCAGCATGGAAGTTTCCTTCCGACTATCTAGTTTGAATCTCCCTCTTTCAGCCCTGATGCAGCCCCCGGTCAGGTGGGGCTGTTGATCTGCCGGAGGGTCAGAGGGCTCTGGCCAGGCTGGAGTGATAGGCTGAGGTTCAACGAGGGTAGGCTCTGAGCCCTGCTCTGGGCCCACACCGGTCCCCGGCAGTGGCCCAGCTCTGCGCAGGGCGCCGCGGCCGGTAGGTGGCAGCAAGCGCGTGCGCTGCGCGGGAGCGGGGCGGGGCGGGAGGCGGGAGCGGGACCCGCCGAGGCCGGGGGTGCGGGTGAGACGGGGAAGATCGCGGCCCCGGCTGGGGACAAGGGCGAGGCAGGAGCTTCAGCTCCGGCTTTTAAAAACCTTTGAAACAAGGTTTTCTGTGACTGCGCTGGACCCCGTGCGGGTGTCGGAGACGACTGCGGGGTGGAGGTGTTCGCACTTTCTTTGTTGTCGCGTGGATCTTGAAGGTTGAACTTGGTCTTAAAAGTCTCTTCCAGCCAAAGAAGAGATTTGGAATTCTGTGATGTCGCTGTTGGTTTGGCTTAATAAAACCTTTACTTATTTTTTCAAAGCAGGGCTGCTTCTAGAGGTGAGGGGCTTGTCTCTGACTAAAGACCACTATTCAGTTCTTACAGCGAAGCTGCTCCCACCCCTGTGGCGCTGCAGACAGTGTCAGCCCCTGAAGCAGGACTGCCCGTGGGGTCCATGTGCGCTGACTTGTGTTTTTGGTCTGTGGTACCACCTGTTTGAGTGACAGCAGCCTGTCACATCCACCTGAGGTGCCCTGCTGCTGGCTGGAATAGTTGCTTTTCTTCCCAGTAGCTGGTTCTGTGCAGTGGTTTGCGTTTGGGATGAGAACGGTAATGAAATACAGACGGTTTAGTTGTTGCTGTCAGTGTTTGTACCAAGACTTTTCAGCCTGTTGTGCTGGGATGCTGGGGGGAGCACAACCAGGGCAGCTGACCCCACCTGGCCATAGGGGTATTCCAGACCACACAATGTCATTCACAATGTGTGAACTGGGGGAAGACACCAGCTCTGACAGTGCCTGCTGGATGCCCTGCCTGTGGAGCTGGGCCTTGGGTGAGTGAGGCAAATATTTAAATGGCTTTCTGGAAGGTCAGCTGACTTAGTGGATGTGGATGCTTATGTGTAGGAGAAATGCTGGACTTTCCAAACATCTGTTTATAGACTTTCCTCACCCTCCCAGAACACATTTACCAGCCATGTCCTTTGCAATATCTAAAGTTAATTTTTTTTTCACCAAATGCTTTACTATTCTAGCAGCATGTAGGACACAGGATGTACAATCATGGTTAGAGTTAGTCTTCTCATAGGACTTCTCCAGCACAAGTCAGCTTGGTGTGTGGGCACTGCTGCTGACCAAGAAGCTCACCCTGCAGTACTTTTGTTTTACGGTGCTCTTTGGCCCCAGGTTGGACTCGCTGATCCTGGTTGTAAGTGCAACTGGAGATGCTGGTGTAAGGTCTAGTGATGCTAATTCCTTTCTCAGGTCTCTAAACATGTCAGACCCTTTCCAAGGACATGCTTTTCTAGATTGGGCTGCATGAAACTGGGAGTCCCACCACTGAAATAAAAGCTAGGTGTAGGATAATGTAATGGGAGTGGATGATGATACCAACATTTGATGGAGAGAAGTGATAAAGGGAAGTTGTGGGTGTTACTGACTATGCTACCAAATATTTTGATACCAATTAAAGTGTAGTGCCACCAGAGATGTTTTCATTGCAATGTGAGACAGAAGTACAAATACTGACTCAGAGTATGACAGTGGGGATATGAGCTTGTGCCACAACAGATGCATAACAGCAGAGGCATGTATAGCAGAGTGATTCAGAAAACAGGCACAGGATCGTGTCTTATGGAGATGACAGAAGTTGAGATTTCTCCTGTGGGGACAGAAAAGAGATATTCTCCTGACAGTCAGGCAGAAAAGATACTCTAGTCAGCTTTTAGATATGTCCCAAGTGACAAGGACTCATCGCAAGACTAGGTGCAATGCAGCTGAGTTTCGTAATGCAATACTCAGCAGTTTATTTTTTCCATAGTAAGTCAAATGTAGTCACTGTATGAAAATCTCCACGATGCCCTACCCCCCAAAACACCCTTTTGGTTATTTTTTTCGAAGTGAGATTTGCAATCTGGAGCTCAAGGAGCTCAAGTCTCCTTATGTTCCTGTTGTACAGACGCTATTAAAAGGAAATTTAAGAGGTCTCAATTCAGTTTTGGCTTCAAATGGATGGGATGGCAGGGTACACTGGTAGAGGTAAAAGTATGTTCACATCAGCCTCCATCATGACCTCTTCACTCTGCTCATTGCACAGAGACTGTCAGCACTCCACTTGCTTTACTGGTAAGATGAAGAAGCAGCAGTAGGAGCTGAAAACGGGCAAACTATCGAACACGGGCATCCGGGGAATCCACAAGCACAATGAGCATTTTTTTTTCATTCATATTTTAAGAAAACTGGGCTATTTCTCCAAATAATTCTGTAAAACATCACAGATTCAACATCTGCTGCATCTTCATCACTTCAAGTAGTTCAATTTATTTTGGGGACTTTTATCAGTGACACTTAAAACTGAAGTAGTGATTATCTGTAATTTTTTAATTTTTATTTTCTACAATAGAAACTTGTGCAATAGAAACTTGGGCCTCTTTGCTAATGCTCTTGGTGGTACTACTTAGGGATGAGCTCTTAAATGCTGCTTCTCTCGTTGTGAGGAGTCATTTTTGGTTGATGATCCTAGGGTTCTGCTCCCTGCTGTACCTGTTTGACCTGGGGAAGTCACCAAACCTTTCATGCTTTGGTTCCCATGTAAGCAAATGAAGGTGCTGTCTTGTCCTCCTGGATGTGGAAGTTAAGGACACTGTTTAGGCCTGGATGCAGCTGCAGTGGTAGTTGGATGGCTAGGCAAACCCTAGAGATGATTAGAGACACTGGAGATTTCAAGACACTAGTTTCTTCAAGAGACTGAAATACTGGAGGCTCCATGGATAGAAAACACCCCTTCATCTGTTACCCAAAGCAATTCTGTAAAATTGGGGTTCATTAGTCATGGGCAGTTCTCTCCAGACATTTTTAATTTCACTAGCAGGATCGACTCTTTGTGGTTCCCTTGTAGCTGAAACACTCTATGAGAATATTCTGCCTGTGGAACATTGACGTAAACCCATGGGAAAGAACATCAAAGATTACTGAAAATAGGGAGGGGAATTTCAGGCTGAGCTGTGCAGCAGATGTAGAAGTAGCCAGGAAAGAAGGTGAGGTGATGCTCTTATGCATTTATCTCCTGTGCGCCCCAATCTGCTTATGAATCTGCAACCACTGAAAGACAAACACTTTGAAAATAATGTGGAGTCAAAAGAAACAGGAATTGGCCTTGACACCTGGGGAGACAAGGAGGTGGCTCAAGTGGAGGCATCACATAATTATCTCTCCTTTAGCCAACTTTGTGCCTGAATGAAATAAATTCTCAGAATACTTGACCCCCATTAAGTGTTTACTGATGAGCTGACTGCTTCTCATCTGCCTGGGAGACAATTTCACACACAATAGTTTATCTTGTATCTGGGTACCACCAGGGACTTGAAGACCCTTTTTCTCAACTCCTTTTCTTTTGAGACCCCTGCCTGCACAGTCAGACATGTCTGCATCAGACGTTGTGGACTCACATAGGGACAGGATCTTAAGAAACTCCTGACAGCAAAAGCATCACTGGGCTGTCAGTAGGTGGTGTGCCAGCATGGAGTTGGGGAAGGCAGCGCTCGCGAGTGAAGCCCTTTAGGTACAGCACAAAGCAAAAGCAAACCTGCCTGTGTGACTGCACAAACTATTTGGTCCCCCTCATAAGAGCAGAATTGGGATTAATGTCCTGGCTGACAAGGCAGCCCATGGACGCACATCGTGTGCACGCGTGGGCTTTAGCATCGTGATCCAGACGTGATCTGCACGTTCAAGCCTTTCAGGCTGATGATCTAGGCATGCCTCTAATAGGTAGAGCGTTGGACCACTTGGTTGAAGAGTCCTGTGTATGTGTCATAATCGCATAAGTTAAATTCAGCTTGCTGCTTGTAGAGCTGTCAGCCCGAATGCTCTTGAAATTAAGCTTTCACAGTTTGCCATCTGGGTCCTGTATGAAGGCAAAAATGTTTCCCGTCTCTAGTGCTGCGTATTAAGAGATAAAATTTGAAGTTTTCTATACACCTGCCAAGCCCACATCTTGGTACCAATTATGGTAGAGAGTTTTCTTTAAAAAACATCCTTATAACAAAATGAATTCTTATGGTATTCTTATGGTATTCTTAGGATGCCTTTCGTGTAGAACTCTCCAGGTACCTGTGACTGGAACTGCACGCTCATCTGCAGTTAGAAGTCTTGATTTCTTTACCCGGTTCTTGTTCAGGCCGGAGTCTTGCTCAGCTAAGGTGTCTGAAAAGGCAGTATCTCCAGTACTTACCCCTCCAACACTGGCATATTTTTGTTGCTGAGCTTGTCACTTCAGGTTGGCTTGGCCCATAGGGGCGATTTTGCACAACCTGAAGGAAAAATGGGGTCTTGGTTGGGATTTTTGTTTACAGGAATGGTTTGCAGCTGGTTAAAATAACATTTTGCTTTTTTCTACAGAGATTAGGTGACTGCTATGAGCTTTGCTCAAATTCTAAATGTTCTCTTGCTTTTAGTTTCCATTTCTATCTACAGCTGGCAGCTTCTAGAAGGTCTCTTTCTCCTGTGTTTGTGTAATTTGGTTTGGGGGTGTGACCAGTTCTAACTCCATGAGACTGTAGGGAGGTCAAGTCTCTTCACAGCTGTCTGTCCATGATTTCACCCCTGAAGTATGCACAGGAATGAGGTGGCCCCAGTTGAGGGTGGGATTGTGCCACCCAGTTGCTACTCCTGTTGCTACCTTTGTGCCAACGTGGGAGGCATTCAGGTTCCATGAGTGTGACCACAGAAGGGAGCTAGATAGGATGGTAGTCATTGAGAGCATTGATGTAATGTAACACCTTTCTGTTTCTATATCAATAACATAATTTAGCTTAGAGGGGCAAGGTGAAATGTGTCTTGCTTCACTGCAAGCTCGTGGTCCTTCCATGCAGACCTGACAAGCTGGAATCCTACAGCCTTGTATCCCTGGCCTGTAGCCCTAATCGCTTCCTGAGAAGAGCTGCAGCTCTAGAGGTCTCCAGCACATCAGTGATGGGCATCTGGTGGGAGCTGCATAAATATTTAGTTGCATGTTTGTGTCTTTGCTGGTGGCAGTGTATTAATAAGTGGTTGTCCATTTAGTAACAGAATCCTCTTTTAATTTGAACGGGGAGAACAAGCAACCAAGGCTTATGCACTTAAACCGCAGCAGCAAAGAAATGTGTAATCCAAAAAAAGGAATCAGCTTGTGAATGAGTCCTTAATTCAAAAAGGCAACATTGTTGCATAATTATATTTTAAATTATTTGACTAATTATTGACTAATTGGCTATAACATGTGAAAGCAGTGCTAACAAATCATGGCTTTGGGAAGTGTTTGCTTTCAGGATCAGTTCAACACGTATTTGCACAAGCAGTGATGCCAAATCGAAACCTCGAGACTGCCTTAAAGCTGGGTGTTGGTGGTGAAAGTAGGATGTGAATCTCAGCTGATTTTGTGAATTCTTCTGCAATTCATACTTAAAATCAAAGTATAAACGTAGGTTGAAAACACAGTTTTGATTAGCAAATGAGGTTGGGTTTTTTTTCCTGTCAGAAATTACGAGGATATTTTTCCCCACCCATTTCTGTATTTCTTCTAGGATCCTTGGTGTGGACAATATAAAACACTAATGCTCTATTCTACAGGTTTTCTCCAGTGGAATATTTCACTGGGCTTATTATCACAACTATTTTGCTACGTTCAGTGGAATTAACATTGATTCCATTTGTTGAGATCATATGGTGCCTACACTCTGCCGTATTACCAAGTGAGTACAGTTTGCCCTTCAATAATTCCCTAAACTCTCAAATGCCTTGGAAATAATCTGGAGAGTGCTACCCAACTGTGACTGGAGCACCATTTGTGTGAAGGGTGGCAGTGCACGAGCGATATTCCACAATAAAAATTTGAATGACATTAATCTTCTCAGAGGTTCATTGCCTGGGATGGTGCCTCAAATGCAAAATAAAGGCACTGTGGTCCCTACTTCAAATTATTTCTGAGTAGTTCCTCTTTCAGAAACATCTACATTAATTTCTGTTACACACTTAAATGTAACTCATGAGAAATTTAAAATGTAATAAATTATTATCTCTGCAACTCCACTGGTGAAATCTTTCCATTTGCTGTAGAGAAATCATCTTGGTATCATTAAGTAGGCAGTGGTAGGCAGTGTGATGCACTTATTTTCTTGTGGGTGATGGTGTTTAACTCACCTCGTGGGTTTGCTTTTTTCTGCCATCTTGAATTACAGCCATCCCACAGTCAGAACAGTGGCAGGTTCTGACAAGTTATTTTCTTGTAAGATCCCAGTACAGGGAAGAGAAGACAGTTCAATTCAAATGGATATTTAAATTTAAATCATAGAACGGTAGAGATTGGAAGGGACCTCTGGAGATCTAGTCCAACCTCCCCCTAAATGGAGATGTTAGTTTTGAGAATGGAAGGAGTGACCTCTGAGCAACTGTGGAAGGTGGTGGTAGGACTATGGGTCTGGCATGGGGTTATTTCACTTTCAAACATTTATCTTTTTCTTACTTGGTTTTTAGCCCTTGGACATGGCCTATCACGTTTTACTTCCCTTATTGGTGTCCTGGAGATAAGAAGGACATTGCCCTGCTTTCAAACAGACATTGGAGAATCAATTACCCAATATCTGCACAATTCATGCAGTAAAACTTCCTGAAAAGTATGTAAGTGTCCTATCTTCTCACAAAGAACTAAGCTGTTGGGGAAGATGTAGACTGAAGTGACGTGGCTGAGATCAGTCTCAAATATTACCCCATCGGTGTTTATCAAGGTATAGTTGGCCCAGCTCACAGTCCTGCAATGTAAGTATCAGCTGGCTGATTTTCTCCCCTTCTGATTTCCATTATTTGTTCATCTGCATATCAATGAGTGTTCTGCACTCCTTTGAAAGCCAAGGCCCCATATGAACTTATCGGTGTCTTCAGAAACTGGGATTTGGCTTTTGTGGCTGTGAAGTGGCTGGGAAGAGGGAGGACAAACCCAGGTCCTGCAAGGAGCACAAGATGTTGATGCTGTGAGCCTGAACAGAGAAATAGCCACCAGGGACTGGTGAAATCCCATCCTCATCTTGGAGTTAAAGTTTATTTAGCTATTCATTTTTCATCTAGGAAATTGCTTTGTTTGCTTAAGACCAAAAGGGACTGCTATGACCATCTAATCTGCCTTCTTGCGTGAAGTAAACCTTTGGATGTTCACTTAATATCTCACATCTGAAGGCCACTGTATCCCCCAGGAAAACAACCAGTCCTGACTCTTAGGGCCAGAGCCCACCACAACTCTTAGAACACTTTCCACTGGAGCTCTTAAACTATTCTGTGGTCTCTTCAGTGTGTGTCACCTGCCCAGTGAGAAATGGGAGCTGTAGAGTTGATACCCCTCAGTGTGAAGTAGAGTTCAGATTTTAAGCCTCCTCTGCTGGTGCGAGCTCCTGCTAAGAATTGTTTTTTCCTATCAGCTGGAGGTGGGCATCTCCATGCTTGGGAAACCTAGAAGACCAAGAGGGGAAAGACGTTTGATAAGCTGAATCATACTCCCTGTGCACCATCTGGGGAGCATCTGTTCATATGCAGGCAACCTCAACCATCAGGCTGGGAACAGGCTTTTGGTCTTCAGGTGTTGCATCCCTTAGGTGCCTATAGCACGTCTCTGTGGACTCCAGTGGGGTGGTGACTCAGTGCCAGATGGAGGAAATCACAGGGAAGGGTGTAAGAAAAGACAAAAGAGTGCAACAATGACAGATCCTTGCAGCCAGGTTTCCCTGAGCAGCTGCTCTTTAAGCAGCTGAGTCACTGCCTTTGCCTACCTACGAATCTCAGTTGTGGTATTTTAGTGGTAAGGACCATCTCTGCCCACACTCCATAGCCAGCTGTATTTGCTGCAGCAAATATTAATAAGCTACTGGGTGATGAGTAAATATTTAACAATATTTTGCTTTGCTTTATGTGTAAAATAAATATATTTGCAGAATATTCATTTTCCCCTAGGTCTGGCAGCTTCCTGGAGTCTTTCACTTTTGACTTTTAGCAGATACGCTCATATGCTGTATGTAAAAGGATGGTGAGGCAGTCTTTATGCTTTGCATATAGCAAACATTATGTTTCATTCCCCCTTTGAGAAATTCCCTTTTTGAGGTTTAAACTAAATGTGTTTCATCTTCCTATTCAGTATGGCTCTACTTATGCTGCAGCTGCCAAATTATTCTAACCCTTGTGTTGTCTTTTCTTTAGTTGGATTATCTAAGGATTTTCAAGTTCCATTTTGTTCATGGTAAAATTTCTTCATGAGACAAAAGGGTTTAGTTTTAATTATATTAATGTAACTACACATTAATGTAATAGTGATTATTTCATCTTAATCAGCCTTCCTTATGCTATAGTCAGCAGAATATATTATGATGTTGTTCTCTACATCTTCCTCTCCTCTACCTGACTGTGTCTTCAGGAAGAAGCACACTGCATAAACTCCTCTGCATGTGGTTTCAAAAAGGCCTTGTAAGAGATACTTGTTCCAACTTAACACTTATTTATCCTCACCACTGGTGATCAGTGGTGAATGGTTTGGATTTGGGTACAAGGAAAGCTCAACCTCTAGTTAGAGGAAACAATTCCAGAGTGTTAAACTCTGTGATTTTTTGGTTTGTTGGTTTTTTTTCCACAGCAGTTTTAATTGCAGCCTATTCTAGACTGAAGGGGAAAGTAGGGTTGAAGGAAACCTAGGAGATCTTGCTCCTTTATTTATTCATCTCCATTGCTAGCTTTCGTACTGCAAAACCCTTAAGATTTGTATTTGTTACAATAGAGGTTTTTCCATTTTGTATTTGTGTCATACTGGAACCAGGACTAAAAGCTGGTATTGAAAATGTGACTGTACTTGAAGTTCTTATGAGACAGTTTATTGTTAAAAAAAAATCAGAGTTTACTACCCCTGATAATTTATCACAAGTTTTATTTGGTCATATTGTGCAGATCTCAAACATCACTACAAATTGCATTTGAATTAATTGTACACTTTAAAATTTGAAAAGACATTGCTGTCCAGACATGCTGGGTCTTGTTTCTGGCAACCTAAACCTTTTGTTTATGAGGTAAATGTTTTCAGTCTCCATTTTTGGCTTGGCTTCTCTTACCTGACTTCCCCAAAGGGAGCAAAGCAAAACGCTTGGTGCTTCAGGTCTCACGGAAAGAAAGCAAAACATCACAGGGCAACTTTCTGCACTAAAGACGGAGGAGAACAAAGCCTTTGAACAAGAGATTTAAATTCCATCTGTCATTTCCACCCACTGCTAAATCTACCAAAGACCGAACATTTCTCCCACTGAGCCGAATACGCTGATACTTAACCGTGATGCTATTGATCACTGTGGAGTGTGGGCCTGGCTTTTTCAGATTTTTTTAAACTGTTATCACAGATTTGAGTGCATCAGAGGAGGCATGAAGCCATGGATGTTTTGTTGGAGCACCCCAGAGCATGTCTCAGCAGGTGAGTTCAGTGGCGTCACTTGAAAGATTAACCTCCTATCCCTACAACAGCAATTACTACAGGAACTGCCTTATTAGGTAACGTGTATTGGGCAAATTGAAGCTCTAACTCTATTGATAAATTAATTCAGTAAAGCCGACCTCACAGCTCCCAGGCTACGTGGGAAAATCTGTAACCTTTGTCCTCCTGTGCATCGGAAACAGCAGGCTAATGAAGAATTAGTGAGGACCCAGGTGACTTAAAGGGTGGATTGAGGATGTGTCTGTTTTGCAAATGTCTCACCTTTCCATGCACTGGATGGTCTTTGGGATCTCTTGCTGACAGTCAGGCTCAGCAAGAAGATGTAATACGTGTCCCTTCATAGAATCATAGAATCATAGAATCATAGAATCATTACGGATCGGAAGGGACCTCGAAAGATCATCTAGTCCAATCCGCCTGCAACAGCAGGATCACCTAAACCAAGTCACACAGGAACCTGTCCAGTCGGGTCTTGAACATCTCCAGAGAAGGAGACTCCACAACCCCCCTGGGCAGCCTGTTCCAGTGCTCCGTCACCCTCACCGTGAAGAAGTTCCTTCTCAGGTTGATGCGGAACCTCCTATGTTCCAGCTTACAACCATTGCCCCTTGTCCTATCACTACATGACACCGAGAACAGCCCAGTGCCATCTTCCTGACACCCACCCCTCAAATATTTGTAGACATTAATGAGGTCGCCCCTCAGTCTCCTCTTATCCAAGCTAAAGAGACCCAGCTCCCTCAACCTCTCCTCATAAGGGAGGTGTTCCACCTCTCTTATCATCTTTGTTGCCCTACGCTGAACTCTCTCCAGCAGCTCCACATCCCTCTTGTACTGAGGAGCCCAGAACTGGACACAATACTCCAGGTGTGGTCTCACCAGGGCAGAGTAGAGGGGGAGAAGAACCTCTCTTGATCTGCTAACCACCCCTCTTCTAATCCACCCCAGGATGCTGTTGGCCTTCTTGGCCACAAGAGCACATTGCTGGCTCATAGTCATCTTGTTGTCCACCAGGACCCCCAAGTCCCTTTCCCCTACACTACACTCCAACCGGTCAGTCCCCAGCCTATACTGGTACCTGGGGTTGTTCTTGCCCAGATGCAAGACTCTGCACTTACTCTTGTTATAGCTCATTAGATTCTTCTCTGCCCAGTTCTCCAGCCTGTCCAGATCTCGCTGAATGGCAGCACAGTCTGCGGGGGTGTCGGCGACACCACCCAGCTTTGTGTCATCAGCAAACTTGCTGACAGTGCATGCCAATCCCTCATCCAAGTCATCAATGAATAGATTGAACAGGACCGGTCCCAGCACCGATCCCTGGGGCACTCCACTAGATACAGGCCTCCAACTAGACTTCACTTTCTGAGGATAAATTTGTGAGGTAACCATTCCTCTGAGGCAGCTTCTTCTAAGGGTCTGATTTCTAACCTTTGATTTCAGCTCCATAATGCCCTGGTAGCACTTTTTCTCTAGGAGGGAATACTCAGAGGAAGGGTTGTTTGATTCAACTTTTCAGAAGTACTGGTAGTTTTCCAGTATGTGTGGATCTTCTGTTCTTTGACTTGAGTCTGCTCACAGCCAGTTCATGAGAAGCATCACTTGGCTGAACCTCCAGTTAAAACAGCACAAAGTGCTCAGTGCATCTGAAGACCAAGTCTATGATATATGAGGACCTAAAATATGATGTGGCCATGGAGAATACAGGCCACTGACATTAGTCTTGGGAAACCCACAATGTCTTACCCAAAGCTGAACACCTAAAAAAACATTTCCTATTCTAGTGATAGTCCAGTAATATTGTACTCTCCTATTGACTTCAGAAAAGGAAGATTAATTTATGTCTGGTTTTGGCTCAACAGGACAGAGCATATTGTTTCCAGACCAGAAATACTGATGAATTATTGGCAGATGTCTCTTAGTGATGTTGAACTTAGTGACATGGCATACTGAAATATGAACGTGGATATGGGCCATGTATTTATGTAGAGACAACCCCCAAACCTGACTCTACCTGACTGGAGTTTGTGTTGGCTGCACTGCTGTGACTGCACTAGTCTTGCACACCTCATCAGCACATTGGATTGCTAGAGTCCCAAACATAGTGACTTAAATTCTGCATGTAAGAGCAGAAGTGTTTGGAGTACTACCACAACGTTCCTCCTCCTCTCAGGAAACACCACATTTATCTCTGGTTTATGGGTAGAAGTCCTTCTGGTTTCTTGCTGGATTTGTGCTTGCATAAATGCCTTTTACAGGGCAGTGAGCTGAAGAACTAGAGACATAACAAGTTATAGACTGGTCAACACTGGACTCCCCCATAATGAATTTGCAAGGTGAGGTATTGCTGTTTGTGTTGAAGGTGTGTGAGAGCCTCCGTGTACCATGTGGCTGGATGAACTTGTCCATGGTCAGTTTGCCTGGATATTAGACCATCTGAAAGTTTCTCTTGGGTACGCGGTCTCATTTCATGAATGTACCTCTCTGCCTCATCGACTCTATCACTTTTCAGCCTCATCTTAAAACAGATCTTTTCTCCTCTGCCTATGTCTCTTGATTTCCCTTTCCCTCGGTCACTGGCCGTATGACTGAGTGGTTTAATTTATTCACCGTGCAATATCGTTGTCGCTGTTTTCTGTAATTTATATTGGCACAAGGCAGTGGATAGTGTTATTTTATTCTGTAAAGGGCTTCTGTGGACAAAAGAGACTTATGAAATAAAGTCGTGAGCCTGCACAAGGCTTATTCATACAAATACTTACATTAAAATCAGTGGTGCTGCTCGTGTGAAGAAACAGCTCCCAGACTGGACCCTAAATATAGACTCACAATCCTTTTGGTTGGCAAACACCTTTAAGATCACTGAGCTCACCCATTAACTAAATTCTACTGATGTTTTTTATCTGGATACTTAAAGGTTCAAAGTGTCTTCTCGAGAAGTAAAATATTTTGACAGCTTTCTGACTTTCAGCTGGTTGATTCATGGCATACTGCAAGTCCAGGAAGGTGCTATTTTATGGTCATGGGCAATATTTACTCCAGCCAACTTTAGAAGTTCTGAAAAGGTGTGGAGGCTGGAGGCAGCTCCTTTCAGACAGCAACCAGACCATGAATGTTCGAACCCCCCTTTTCCCCCTGTACTTCACAGGAAGATTCCCTTGAAGTCTGATCTTGCTGGCCATAAAGAGGTGATTTCTGGAGGCTTCTGAGTTGTCATTCAAGTCTGGCTTGGCCTGAGAGGATTTTCCTGTCACCTCATGAAAATCCTCCAAACAAGGCTCCATACTTACTTTAGAGCTAGTGGTTTTAAAATTTATGCTTATTTTGTTTCATACTGATTTTTGTTTGCAGAGTGGCTCTATCTCCTTTACATATCCAGTGGGTATTTCAGAGACTGAAATTACATTAATAAAGAAAAGAAAAATAGCTGATAATTAAAGAGGAATAGAAATGCCCAGGACTCTGGGTTTTTCTGAGTGTCCTTTCCATGTTAGTTCAGTCTCAGCTGTGTTAAAATATTCCCTGCTGGCATGTTTCTTCCCCCAGAATATCTCCAGTTCACTAGTCTCGAATTATGACATGTATCCCTGAATATGAAAGCTCTTGGCTGATCCTGAATAAGCTTTCTGGTAAGACAGATGTTTGCTCTTTGGATGTGTAATAGAAAACCCATCCAGTGTCTCATCAGTACAAAACTGATGATGTGATCCAACTTCACATGCTTTGTCTCCTACTTTTATAGCTATTACCTGGAAAATGGCATGATGATTTCAAATTGGGGTCTAGACACTGATGGAGGCTGAGCCCTGAGTCACTGACAGTGCCAACTCTTTCCATTTGTTATCTTTCTGTTGGCAGTGAGAGCAGCAGGAAAGCAAAATGAAAGAGGAAACACATCAGTCGCAATTTTTTTCTTCAAATGTTTTTTAAAATCCCTGTCCTAAAGCAGACACCCGATCTCAACTGTAGTGCATGATGGAGGAGTAAATCCACCCAAACCCTAAAGCATCTCCTTGTCCTGACCCTTTCTTTCACATCTCTGCTGTCTCACAGTTGACTTCCACTGTCTCAGGACATCATCTTACTCACGCTGATTTTTGCAAGCCAAAATCCATCAGTGTGCTTCACGGATTCAGGGCTGGGACGGTAGGAAGAAAAATTCTGCAGCTCAGAATAATAGATCAGACACCACACAGACTTCCCATTTCCCTGACCAGTGAACTAGAGATTTTTCTGGACCTGCTTTTGGGGATGGCAATGAGTAATCCATTCAGCAACTGGCCTGTTATCGGAATTTCATTTTCTTCTTCCCCATATTTTCTTATTTCAAGATACCCAAGGAAAAAAGTGTTCCTTACATTTTGAAGTAAAAATGTTTAGTTGAGTAAAGAGTCAGTAAAATGTGGTTTGCAGAGGGTCAAGGAGTATTATAATGTCCCTTAAAAATGAGACCTCTTCTGCAGGCAACAAAAGGGTGGGAGTGACAGGGAGAAGAGAAAGAGGGTGGCTGCCGCAATCAGCGTTTCACTGAACTGTGAATTTTAGCAGGTTCTCTGTAGCTCAGACTGTTATGTTGTCCACCAGGTATCTGTACGAGATAACGATGATGACTGACAGAAAACTGTGACTCAGCCCAATTCTCATGGACTTTGCAAATGGGTCTCTTGGCCAATATGATCCAACTTCTACTATGGTCATATTGCCACATTGTTTTTGATGCTACATTTAATTTTATGAATAAACTGGTTTCTGAATTGCTAACCAGTTGTCTGATTAGCTGCCACAGATACCATTTAATCTAAGTGCTCAAGTAAAGTGTTACCGGCTGCTTTTATGATGCTGTTGATGCCCCGTCAGGTCTGTCTGACTGGTGTTTATGCAGCCTGTGTTTCTGTGAAGCAGTTCCTTTAGAAATCATTGAAGTATGGCCATTTGTGAGTAAAACCAATGGTTGGATCTAGGTGTTTTGTAAATGGTACGTGCTATCCTGCAGCTTAATGGCTGGTTGAATTTCACTGCAGAATGTGGCAAGCTGTGAAGTATAGGGATGGACCACATAGCTTTTGTTCTTTCTCTTCAAATATCTGCTCTTGCTTCCTGGAGAAATTAAGGATATGTTTTTGGGTATTTTTTCAGAGTTTATTTTGCAGCCTTCAGGAAAGTTGCATGCAATGTGCAAACACAGGATTTAGCTGGCATTCAATATGAGCTACCAGAACAAATTTAGATGCTGCTTTTCTTGATCTGCCAGTTGTTCCATGAAGCAACCATGATGACCCCCAGTCATGTGTATAGAGGGAAAGCTGATCACCTGAGAACGTGCTGGGATACTTGCAGCTGGTGAAGTAGATCTTGCTGTCCCTGTTTGCAGAAGTAGAGACACAGAGAAATGAAGTTGCCTTGTGCACTGGGCATATGGACAAAGCGCAGCAACAGGGACATAATGAGCAGGTGCTTCCACTGTCCAGACTGGACTTGTGTGATGTGAGTTATATACAGTTAATGAGAAGAGAGAAGATCCTCAGAGGACCATTCAGAGCTAGCTCTGTGAAGCCTGGTGGAGCGTATCCCTTCTGATCTCATGTTCTGCTGAGAGCTTAGTCATGGTTTAGGGTTAAGAGACATCAGAATAAGATGTGACTGCTGAGCAGAAGCCATGAACTGTGATAAGTACTGTGGGCTGGTCAGAGTGGCTGTAGCTTTGCTGAGTGCTGGGCAGCTGCTCCCTGCCATGGGCTGTGGAGTGTGGGTTGAACCAGCAAGGGTTAATGTGAAGAACTTCCCCTTGCCTATCCCTGTGTTAGATCTGTGCCCACCGGCTACTGCAGTTCTCAGTTTCTCACATGTACCTCTGGTCTAGCTTGCTCAAGGTCAAAACACTGTCAGCACATGGTAGAGAACCACGTGTGCTGTGTGTTGTCAGGCTGTTTTGCTTTCTGTGCAGTGTAAAGTGGTTAAACATGGTGGTTTTGCCATTTACAGCTCTTATGCTTTGTGTGGTTTACCTGAGTTATTTTCCATCTGCTTCCTCACATCACTTTCAACTGGTTTAATCCTCCTGCCTGACTGTGGCACCTTCCAGGATGCAGCATAATTAACCACAGGCAACTATTCAATGTGGGAGAGATGGAAGCGACGTAGCGTGGGTTGATGGGGGTTTTTTTCTGGCTTTGTGACATGTGAAGGCCAAAAGAACAGCTTTATTCCCTCCAAAGCTTTTCTACCATTCTCTGCAGTGTGTGTTGTGACCATGATTTGAGAATAAGATACTCCAGCTAAGAGCAAGAAGCCAAAGTTTACATGAAGTGTTACAGCTGAAGGCTTAAGAATAACCCTAGCAGGACTCTCTGCGGTTCTTTCTGGTGGACACACAGACCTGTTAAGCATTTCAGAAGGGTTGCTTGCACAGAAAGGTTTCTGTGTTGTCTGTGTGCTGTGCACATATTTATTTGCTTTCTCTCTTTCCTCCTTGCCTGCATTTTTCTGTGGAATGTATTTTGATACGGAAGTGGTTTTCCCAGTAATACATAAAACCCCAAATGATTCATGCAAAACCCGCCTGGACTTGGTCTAGGTGGTCCTACTCTGGCAGGGGGGCTGGATTAGATGATCTTTCGAGGTCCCTTCCAATCCCTAATGCTTCTATGATTCTATTTTCAGATGGCCTTGCAGGTTTACTGATTTTCCTAGGATGCACCTTGTGATAATATTGCTTTAGCCCTATAAGCAGCCTCTCCACCCTGAAAACAGGGGGATGTTAGCAGCTGGTTAATAGGTAGCAGAAGAAATTAAATACCTTTGACAGTAATTGCCTGAAGAAAATTAGGAGAAGAGATAGCCACGACACAGCAGATACAAAATAACTGGATTAAAAGCACAATGGCCATATGTCAACATTAGATTAAGAAAACAGTGCTTAAAATGGTGAGGTCAGAACCTTTGCCAAGAGCCTGTTGCCAAACTGATTTTGTCAGAGGAAGTGTTGGAAAAGGTGCAAAACCCAGCCTTTCCATCCAGTCCCCACAATTCCAAACTTCAGTGTGTCCAGCTGTGATGGGTTGCTGTGATCAATGAGGAATGTTAACGGGGGGAGGGAAAGGTTAAAAAAGAAAAACAATTATTTTTTGATTAATCAGTCTACTTGGACCTAAATGATGCTACTAAAATGAGCCGCAGTTGGCTAACAAAGACATTTTTGCTCTCTCATAGTGTTAGTATTGCACTATGAACTCTCTCCCCCAGTAATAAACTGGTAGCTTGCATTAAAAATGAGGCTTATATTTGGTTGTGTGTTTCTGACAATCTGCGGTACCTAAAGACAAGGTTTAGTTTCAGGCCTCCTCACATTTGAATTAAACACAGTGAATTGGTTGGGAGTCTTCTTCTCTGGAGACATTTAAAACCCACCTGGATATGTTCCTGTGTGACTTGGTCTAGGTGGTCCTGCTGTGGCAGGGAGAATTAAACTAGATGATAGTTTGAGGTCCCTTCCAATCCCTGATGTTCTGTGATTCTGTGAATTCCCCTACTCAAAAATATCTATGTCTGGGAATTGTGAATGTAGAGACCGCAGCTGTAATGCCATGTACAGGATAAAGACGCAGACACTTTTTATCACAGGGTGTTTCATGCCCATATGAGGTAAGTTCTCTAAAATTTTAGTATATTGGTGCATTTGATTGAGCGTCTGCACCAGCAAGGTTATTATTGCTGTAAAGATTCCCTCTGAACATCACGAAATGCTTTTTCCCTGTGAGGATGACTGAGCCAGTGGCACAGGTTGCTCAGGGAGGTCATGCAGAGTCCATGTCCACCAGGACATGGTCCTCAGCAACTTGGTCTGGGTGGTTCTGCTTAAGCAAGGGGTTGGATCTGATGATCTCCAGAGGTCCCTTCCAGCCTCAGCTATTCTGTGATGCTGTAAAGAGATTATTGATGCCAAAGTTCATTAACGTCCCTCCATGTTTTGGGGAATGTCTTGTGTGTGCCCAGCTTTGTGTCATCTGTATTATTGTAAATAGATTTTTTCTAAAAAGGTAGATTTATTTTAGAAAAATAAGCAGCCTCTTCTAAGGAGCCATCGTTTTTTTTAGTTTAGTTTAGTTTAGTTTAGTTTAGTTTAGTCTGTCTGTTCTAGCTGAAAATAAAAACCCCTCAGTGAGTGCAGGGTATTTGGGTATGGATGTAACCAGATCTACTTTAGGTCTTTTAAAGGTAAAACTGTCAGCAAAATATCACACCCCAAACTGACACAGTTACACCAGTGTGAGTTTTCATATGTAGGCCAACTCTTGCTCTGCTATATGTAAAGTGAATCACAGGCTGCAGGCCAACTCCCTGAGCAAAAAAATAATTGGCAGAAACCTCTGCTGCCAGATTTGGCAGAGCAGGAGCGGTTCGGGCACGTGCCTGACGGAGTCTTGTTTTCAGAGGCACTTCAGAACAAGGTACCCTACGTTGTTGGGAAGTTTGCCCTGTTGTTGCCCATTTATTTAGGATATTTAAGTGCAGTGGTACCACCTGGGCTCCTACCAGCTGCGTCTTGCTGTGGCTACTTGGAATTTGTGTGTGATTATAAGCTTTGCCCACTGTTAAAGACAGAAAATGGCATAAGTTTGAAACCAGCACATTGGGTTCTTTTCTCCTTTGCTGCCTGGTTTCTTGGGCATTTGCTTCGTGTCAAGCACGTGCAGCACCTAGCACTGTGCCTTTTGCACAGTCTCCCAAATGAAAAACAAAACTGTTGCTAATTAACTGTCTAGAAGATCTGGAGTTTTATGGCAAAAACAGAGGACTTGTTAGAATTCTAAGCTTGGCTTTATTGCAACGAAAGAAGAAACAGGTTTTTTAGGCATTGTTTAAATTATCACTTACCAGTTCCCTCTCTCTAGCTGAAAGCGGCGTTGTAGCAGCGTGTTGCTTAAATGAGCGTGTCTCACCGTGAGTGTGTTGCCTTGGTTCTTTTTTATCTTTTTGTTAAACCTGTTTGTGAGCTGAAGAAAGGGACAGAGAAGTGGAAGAAATTAGCTCTTCATCTCTAGAATCAGAGAATGGCTTAGGTTGGAAAGGACCTCAGATATCGTCCAGCACTAGATCAGGTTGCCAAGGGATTGGAAGGGACCTAGAAAGATCATCTAGTCCAATCCCCCTGACACAGCAGGATCACCTAGACCAAGTCACACAGGAACACATTCAGGCGGGTTTTAAACATCTCCAGTGAAGGAGACTCCACAACCCCCTTGGGCAGCCTGTTCCAGTGCTCTGTCACTCTCTTGGGGAAGAAGTTCCTTCTCATATTGATGTGGAACCTCCTCTGTTCCAGCTCACACCCAGTGCCCCTCGTCCTATTACTAGATGGCATTGAGAAGAGCTTGGTTCCATCCTCCTGACACCCACCCTTCACATATTTATAAACATTACTGAGGTCACTCCTCAGTCTCCTCTTCTCTAAGCTAAAAAGACCCAGCTCCCTCAGCCTTTCCTCATAGCAGAGGTGCTCCACTTCCTTCATGTTGCTACACTTTTAGTATTTAGTTGGTTTTTACGTTTTCAAAGAACCCTGATTTGCGTGCAGTGCTGAAATGGTAAATAGTCCCTTGCTGGGTAAGGCTCGGTCAAAAAACCCAGAGAACGTAATGTTTAATGGTTGCTATTTTCTCTTTCTTAAAGGCTTTCTCGTCTTTGAAATACATGGTGGCTACCTAGTTCAATAAAGGCTCACTGTAATTAGCGATACACGCTTATAAAGAGTCGAAGCGTTCAAATTCAATCCATGTTAAAGCTTTCTCATGTTTTAAAATCCATCCATTAGATTGGGTGGAAGGGTCGTAAAGCATTCTGTGAAATCAGGCGCTGATGTATCACTCTTGAAGGGTGTTAATTTGGTTCTGCAGTTCTGATTTGTTTGGAAGAACATATTAATTGCTTGTTAGACAGAATTAAACCGTTTTCTGCTAAAAAAAAGAGAAAATAAAAATTGCTGGAAAGCTGTGTCTTTGCAGAACGTTTCGGTTCTGATTACAGCAGCTTGTTTTGCAAAAGGCAGGGTAGGACGGTTTAGCGTTTTGAGTCTTTGAACAAAGGCTGATACTGTTGAGAGAAATTTTATTCCCTGCCAAAAATATATTCTTAAGGTCACAGTGCTGTGTGGTCTGCCCCAGCATCTCTCCTTGCTCACAGCTCAGCACAATGACTGCAGAAATGGTGCTGTGGCAGCTGCACAGAGTCGATGGTACCTGGAGTGTGATCCTGTATCTCCTGAGCCAGGACAGAGTCCCACTGAAGCTAATGGAGCTGAAGAACTTGGGCATCAGAGCCTACGTGGAGTAAGTCAGGAACAAAGTGATAACCCCCAAGAACCCCCAGGCAGAGGGATCTCCTAAAAAATGAGATTGAACCTGCTTGAAATGGAAAAGCTTGGTGTGTGCCATGACGGTAGAGAAGACGGTGACTGAGCAGGCCACAAAGTCAAAGGTGAATGTCCTCATGCCCTCAAAGTTCTTCTTTTAGGAAAATCATGATGCTGAATGAATTTTCTGGAAATGTATAAAATTGGTACAAAATCACACACAACAAAGCAGATGAGTACTCCCCCAGCAGCACTGATGTAAGGATGACAGGGCAAGGCTGTCCCTCTCTGCTAAGTTGCCTGAGATGCTCTCATGAGGGCCACCACTCTTGTGATGTGTTACTCAAGTGTCTCTAGGTGTACGGACCTATCCATTCACGTGATCCTTGTGCCTTTGGCTTTGATTATTTTCTACACCAGTAACTGATTTCCAGTGAATTGTCAGTCTTGCACACTTCTCTTTAACAGTAGGTGGATGGGAAGAAATCGTGTATATCCACCAAGTACTTTGTTATCGCAGGACTAGGTTGTTGAACTGTGAGACCCAAACTTTGCTCTTCTCATTTTGGGAATTTTTCCATTTGCTCAGTGGTTATCCAGTGTAGGGTGATTTTCCTGTGCAGGAAAGAGCAAGTTTCGATATCTCAGAAACATCGGAGCTGTCTTTTGTGTACTTTCCTTTTGCAGACCCTAAAACTAGCCATCCAAACCTTGTGTGTTGTTGCTGACAATGGTGTGTTTAGCTCTTTCCTCCTTAACTCTTCAGCAGCTTGCCAAAGCCCTTGTTTTGTCTCTGCTCTGAGCTTTCTGAGCCAGGAGCTGTTGCCTGGGCTTGACGTTGTCACTGCCAGGCACTTGGTCTTGGCTATGAGTCCATGGGTGATACCAAATCCAAAAAACCCAACCCCCAGACACACACATCTCCTTCATTAGGCCTGAAATGACCCTTAGGTAAGGCAATGCTGAGGGGTGTTTTGGGTGGGGTGTTGTTTGTTTTTAAGGCATTTGTGCTTTTGGAGTGATATGTGTTGGCTCTAAGGACTAGCTACTTACTTTCATCACCAGGTTTAAATTTAAGCGGTTGGCTCAAGCACAAATACTGAAATTTCTTCATTGAGAGGAAATAAAAAAACTTTTGGGCTTTTTCTGCATTTCTGTAACTTTGTTGGTGAGATAAAGGTCATCCAATTTTTCAGATTCACTCGTCTAGACTTGTTTTGTCCATCTGTTTTTGTCCTGGCATGCACACCAGCGAGTCCTTCTTGTGAGTGCTGTTTCACTGTTCTTCCAGAACAGTGAGGGTGAGTGCTCAGGAATATTATTTGTCTCTAAATAAAATAGAATTGTTCTCATTTTCTCTAAACATGGAAATATCCATTTGCAAGACAGAAAGGGATGTGAAATCCATAGCAGAATAATGGTGCTGTACTCGTTAGTAGTCAGGAGAAAGTATGGCTTAATTTTAAAAAATGACTCTTATGAGTCAATGAAATGAGATGTAAATAACTGAAAATATTTTAACATCAGTTTGTTCTTTTTAGCTTTTCTTGTTTTTTTAAAATTTCCAAGGGACTCATTGGTAGCCATCTTCAGATTTGGCCACAGTCTGTGTGTTTCAGCACTTTGCAGTAGAGCAAATTGCTCGAGCATGTGTATATTTATAAATTATATTAAATATAAACATTGTGCAGTTTTATAAGCAGCCCAATAGACCTTGCTATTGTCACCCTAATGGGTAGGAGGAAGTAGTTTATAGTGTCAACTGGAGGCTTTGGAATTAGGTTCATATTTGGACTTGCTGAGTTACAGAAGAGCATCAGTGCGATACAACTGTTGGAGGTTCATGTGATGCTTCAGAGGAAAGTGACAGCAGGAATATCTTGAATTGTTAGAAACTATTGACAGAGCCATCGTGGGTGAGCACTGAAGAAGAAGATAAGGCATAAAACATGCTTCAGAAACATTGCTGCTTTCAGACAGGGATGCTTTTTGTACCTGTGACAAGGAAAGGTGGTTACCCAGCTGTCGTAGGAAGCAACCATAGGAGTGGCGACCTCCAAATGGGGTGAGGTTGGCTGGGGTTTTACTAGAGGTGGCATATGAGGATGACGATGGTGGGCAAAAATAGTTCATCAGGGCATGCCACAGCCCCTGCAAAGGGGCTTCACCTGGCAGCTTCAGCTCTGGGCACTGCAGAGCCTGTTTGGAGATCAGGCTGACAATTCTGTCAGAGAAAGTTGGCGTGAGAAGATACTCCTCTTGTTTAAATAAACAACTGCATTGTTGAAGAGCTGCTGTTGCCTATCAGCATTTGGAGCGATGTGAAGGAAACTTTCCAGGACACCTGTGTGAGTCGTTGTTCTGTGGAAAGCAGTCAACTAAGAACAAAAATGGGCATGCAAAAATCCATGGTGTTTGGGCGAGGTTGAGGGAGAGGCAAGCTAATGCATCCAAATTATTTGTGTAATGCAGCAGCAACAATTGTACATAATTTCCACAGGAGAAAACGTGGCCCATGAATTTTCCTTTTCCGTGTCAATTAGCTTTCCTCATGCTCCACCAAATGCCTTTAGCAGCACCCAGCATTACTGTGATAATGGAAGTTTAACTTGGTGAGAGGCAAAAGATCTCAGTCAAGGCCAGAATAATGAAACAAACCTTTTGTGGTGACGAGGGAGAATGACGACTCTGTTTGCCTGACTCCTGGTCTCTGGCACGTGGCTGTTGATGTCACCTCCTGAAGCAGCAATTATTGGGCTTCTCATGGGCTACAGCAGCCTGAGCAGAATATTCTGTGGTCAGAGATAAAATGATCTGAATTTTAGGACATTGCTGTATCCAGTTTTCCTTGAATGACTCTTTTTTTTTTTCCCCACCTGGTCAGTAGGAGAACAGAATTTTGCTATTTCCTTGGTGTTTTGTGTTGGCTGATGCCCCCTCAGACTCTAAAGTCTTACCATTCCTGCAGGGTCCACATGGCAGCTGGGCATGCACAGGTGAACTCTAAAGGTATGGTGAGCCTCAAGTGCTGGGAGATACTGGTGTGCCTATGTTTGCACAGTAGATTTGATAGATGCTTTGTGCACCGTGTTTCCTGCACCTGCATTAGGGATGAAGCAGGAGCAGCACTGAGGCAGCCCTACACTGAGCCAGCAGTTCACATGGTGTTACTGCCCTAAGTGGAGGAATGTCACTACAAGCTGTTCTTCAAACTGCGGCCACAACAACTTTTTGTCTATGAGGACCTGTTTCAGTTACACTCTAGAATGAGTTTTATTCATGGACAAGGATGCCTGAAATAAAACAGAACAGTGCCTCTCATTTTTGCGTATCACGGGACACAGCACCCAAGCCGCACCTCTGAGAGCTCTGAACTGCACCCTCCGCTGGTGCAACTTGCCTCCACACTCGCAGGGGAACAGTTTTCCTGTGTTCCAGTGCTTCCAGTCCCTTCACTGGGAACTCTTCAGACTGAGCACTCACAAAGGCAAACCTGCAGCAAGCAAGCCTGTATGAAATGTGTTTGTGAGCACAGACCCATCTTGCCGTGAACCAGAGAACAAATTTTGTTTGAACTCTGTGGCCCTTGTAACTTTTTCTTTGCAATCCTCAATATGTTTTTGCATTTAGGGACTGGAGAGACCTTCTGTAGCTGCGCTAACACATGCCAGTTCCCCTGGGTTAGACTAAAGAGCTGGTAAAATTCCTCACAGCTGTTAACCAAAGATTGTGTTGGATGAGGGGCATGGCCCATATGTCAGAGGGGGGCGAGTTCACATGTTGATAGGGCTTCACATTTTAATTTTTGCTCTCTAAACCTGCAAATAACAAAGGAAAACTGCAAGCCTCCCATAGCAGAATGATTGCAAATAAAGCAAAGTATGATTGATTTCAGTTTGACAGCTGAGCGTTGTTTTGCCTACCAAACCCAGGAGCGCATGAATATTCACCAGAGAAATGAGTGACCTGCCTCATCTTTTGCCTTGTTGAAGTCATTTTGGCCACAGTTCTGCAAAGGCAAGTACATGCTCAGCTTTCAGGATGAGGGTTGTGATTAAAAGCAGCTTTATCTCTTCTGAGCAAACCGGCTGCGTGCGCTCTGGTATGAACACGCACCAGACCGCGGCAGCGAGTTACAACCAGCCCCTCTGTAGGCAACGGCTCATCCTTTGCTTTTGTCATCGGCCGTGTGCGAGTTGTCTTGTTTCTTCTCTGCTTACAAAGTAAAGCTGTGAAAACTTTTCTAATGAAGACTCTGGTTGTGTTACCTCTCAGTGCTGTCTCAAACTTTGCTTGTGAGGGTTTACAAACATTTAACTGCTCTTTTTCCAAGATGTCAATATTTGTTATAAAATGTGTTTTATTCCCTTTAAAGATATTTTCTCCTCTTTTTGTAGATGGTTTCTTTTGCACGTAATTCAGGAGGTTACTTGACTACAGAACGTCAACAGCACTCCTGAACTCCTGATTTATAACCAAAGGGGTTTTTAACCCTTAACAAGAAGCACGTTGTTCAGGGTAAAACAAAATCCCGAATGTGTCTGCCTAGCAGTGTGCAAGTTCATTCAGACTGACTTGGAAAAGGCACAGACTACAGTGAACGAAGAAAGAAGGAGCAAGCCTGAAGCTCTCGAAGCAGACAGCAGTGGTACTGAACAGGCACTTCCAAAAGCCAGGAGCTGATGGAACAGGTAGGTTTGAGAGAAAATTGTGACCGCACCCAATATGTTGGAAGCCAATATTCTGAAGGTCGTTCACAGGCGTTGCTGGGACATGCCTAGTTCTCTGCAGCAAACAAACATCAGCTTAAGGGTTGGTCTTAAGCTTGTCAAGCTTCCAGCCAGGTGTGAGTTTTCTGAGAAAAGTCACACAGGTCGTTACTCTACAGTGACTTACATCCTGCTGTGAAATGATCCTGCTGTGGCAGGGGGATTGGACTGGATGATCTTTCAGGGTCCCTTCCAGTCCCTAATGATTCTATGATTCTGTGATTACCCTGGAGAAAAAAGTGGTCATTTTGTCCTTCCCTCACATTCTTTCCAAGCCTAAGAACACTTACTTGTGTGGTTTAATTTAATTTATGTATCTAACTGTGATCTCATGGAGTCATCCAAATGAATCCTGTGAGCAAAATTAAGAGGTTTTTTTCCCCCATTCTTCTCTTTCCTGCTCACAAAATTATATTTGGTAACATTTAAACATTTAGGAGCTGTGTTTAGACTGGCAATGCACACAAAGTCTATAGGCCAAAGTTTTCATATATTTAGCCTAATTTTACATTTCTGATTTGACTCTCACATAAAGAAGCCACTATACATTTAGTATTAATGGGAAATACCAGTACCTAACAATTTAAAGTCAAACCACTTTTGTGCAGATATCAGGTCCAAGTATGAGTCCGGTCACTTAATCATTTCTAGGTCTTGCTTTAAATGTGCAAGATGCCCAAGGAGTGGCACCATCCCTAGATGTGTTTAAAAGTTGTGTAGATCTTGAGCTTAGAGATGTGACTTAGCAGCAGCCTTGGGATCACTGGGTTAATGGTTAGACTTGACTTTAAAGTCTTTTCTACCCCAAATGATTCTATGATGCCCCTGAAGATTCCTGATGAAGGTCTTGTTCCAGAGCACCCAGTTTTGGGGATGCATTACCAAAGCTGGCAGCTCCTCCCTGGCATGGCTGGTAGAGCTGCTCCGTTTCCAGCCCATACCTTGGCACAGCATGAAGCCAGCAAGACTGGTTTTGGCAACGCTTGGCTCCTTCACTGTGGTAACAGCAGGTGCTGAAATGCTGCAAGGTGCAGGGCTTTAACCCCCTCCCTAATGTGGAAGCCTGGCACTGCGTGTGAAAATGCGGGTCCCACCTCCCTCGGGTCGTCCTGGAACTGCAGGTTTCTGCTTTTGAAAGGAGTGCTCACGTCTGCGTGATGCACGAGCTATGAAATCCTTCTCTAAATTTGTTTTATTGCTTTTATATGTGGTATAAACTGCAGAACGTTTTATAGTCTCTGTGCTAAATTCACTGGAGGCAGAAGCAGTTGCAATTTAAGCTGGTTGTGCTACCTTCCCTACAGGGACGAGAGGTTACCAGTGTGCAAGGAGAAGGTGCTCTTGCTGCCGTGCGCTCTGCATCCCCAACCTTTTGGCTGGGTGAGGATAAAAGACACAACCCATGACGGGAAGGTGGAGAGGGAAGGAAAATGATTTTATAGGAGTCACAATGAGGAATGAATTAATGGCTTAAGCTCAAACATGAGAGCTATGAATTGTTCAGTTCCAACCCTGAATTTAAGGACGTGTCTTTGATAGATGGCTGAGAGCCAGATTTTCACAAGTGCCTCCAGTTTTTCCACTTAGTTACTGTAGAATCAGTCTGATGACTAAAAGCACCTATAAGCTGAGAAGGTAAATGCTGACAGGCTGTATTTGGTGCCTGTAACTTTACACTGCAGCTCATCAGGATTCCGATGGAAGTCGTGTTCCCTGTTTTAAGAAGTGTTGTAAAGAATCTGTCATGCTCCATTTCTGACAAAAACAAAAGGCTAAGCCTGTGCACATGCTAATGTTAATGAAGTAGTTTGATTATTTTAGGGCAAATCTGTTGTGTTGCTGTTAAAAATACAGTTCAGATATTGTAAATTTCTTTAGACTGCAACACCAAGGGCTTGGCTCAAACTCTCCACGGGTCAGTAAAACAAGTTAAGGTGTACTAAGGCTTCATGACATTAGAAGGCAAGAAATAAGGACTGCTACAGGATTTAAACAACGTGGTAATGTGTGCTGAAAGCCCTGGGAAACATAAACCTTGTGTGGATCAAGTGAGGTGACAACAGCGCTCCTCTTTAGCAGAGATTGCTAAGTTTGGCCCAAGATGCTTCTGAAAATTCTGGGACTTCAGTCGCCTGGAAATATTATGGGGATCTATTTAATTGAATATTAATGAAATGGTTTGTGAGACACTGGCAAGTATCTTGCAGTGTGCTTAGTGCTGCGTGGATGTAGCTTCTCCTTCGAGTCAGCGGCAATCAAAGATTTCAACAGCCGTGAGGACCAGCCTTGATCCTGCTAAGCCTTACTTGAAAGAGGAATCTTAATTCATGCGCGTCCCAGTGACTTTGATGGAACTGCTCACATGTGTAAGAGTCTGCAGGGTCAGCAACCCTTAACAAACGAGGGAGTCATGGAAAACTGAATGGCATCTGTAAATAAACACAACACTGCAGACCCTGGTGCGCTGCTCTGCTCCTTTTTGGACACACTCTCCTGCCTTTGCTGAAGCAGAGTCTTCCCTGCTCTCTTCGCATCACACAGATGGAATCAAAAAAGCTGAAGAGCTGCTTTTTCATGACGGGAGTCCATCGCAGGAGCATTGCTATTAGTCTTTGCTAGCCATCAATGTCTGTAAATTTCACAGTCAAGTCGCTCGTGATTGTATTGAAAGGGTTTGTGTGTGGGTGGTGGAAAATATGGTGCTTGGCCTCTGGTGCCAAACTCTCAGGCAGTATCAGCTGTCTTTACACAAGTGATGAGGCAGAATATGTTAGGTTAATATTCAGAACTTTGTCTGTCTTGCTGTCAGAAAGCTGTACGTGCGGAGGGGACTGCTGACTGCCGCAAGCGCATAATTAAATACCTCCGCACAGGAGAAGGTGTCGCGTAGTTTTCATGGGGAAAGGTGGTGTGAAACAGTTCATCTTTGCTTACATTTAAATTAGTCTCCTCAAATGTTCTGGTTTGGTTTGCTTGAATATAGCAGTAATCTGTTGTTATACAAGTGGTTCCTTAATTTGAGGCTCTGCGGATGCGCAGTTGACTTTCCCGTGTTCTGTGTGAGATGCTTGGCTTTCCCCCTCCCCCTGCCACTGAGAACATTTTCTATTTGTCTTTTGTTCGTTGCATTACCCAGCAGTAGTGAAAATATGGGAGAACTGAAACTGCTGAACCTACCCTTGTGCTGCTTTTTCTATTATAAACCTCAGTCATTTGTAGCTTCAATGTTGAGAAAAAGGGGGAGCAGGTTTGAAAAAGAGAAAGGGAACCGATGGTGAAAGGAAATCCTGAAGAGAGGCTTTGGAATGAATTGAGTGCAGCAAAAGAAGGTGCAGGATGAAAATGCGGTATGATGGGCGTGCACACGGTCACTGGTCGTAGTAAGAGTGAGTATCAAGCAGAGGTGGAGCACAGGGAGAGAGATCGTCGGGTATTTCGCAGAGCATCTTTAACAATGTGTTTTGTTTCCTTCTTTTGAGATGCTTGTGAGAACTGGCAGTACCCTCAAAGGCCAGTCAGCACATGGCTGCATTGGCCCAGTGGTCTTCTGGGCCACGGTTTAACCTCAGATGTGGCAAAGAGGTAAAATGGTGATTGCTGGCAGGGTACTGCAGTATTATTCTTCCTGTGAATATCCATCTACGAATACTTCCACTGTTTCTCAGTTAGTTGGGAGCTCTCCTTTCTCCCCAACGCACTCTTTTGCATCCCCATCCTTTGCAAAAAAGCCCTCAAGCTGCTTAAGCAACAAAACAGGTGTTTTCCTTCATCAGCTCTTAGCTGTCTTCATTTCATTACATGAAGTGGAAGAAAAAACCAATCACTAAAAGCTGTAGACCTCTGCCTTCAGGATTTAGCCTACAAAATGTTTAGCCAGGGGAGTTTGGAAAAAGCATAATATATATGTATTTAAAGATAAACTGTCCTTTATTTCTCTCTGCAGCAAACCATATTGCTGATTAACCACTGCTTTCATAAACTACAAGTGGGCCATTTAAGCTGTTTCACTGCTGGTTAATGTTCTGTATTGTGCTCTCACGTTCTACAGCACCTAGCTGGTGTTTTGTTTTTATTAGAAATTCACCTAGCCCTGTCTACTGTGGAGAAAAGAAATTACGCTGTGAAGCCCCACAGCCCATAAAACGGCAGAGATTCCTAAATAAGACTGGCCCAAAAGTGAAGCCTCTGTCTGCCTGTGCTGTAATGAAATGCATGACTACAGGAGATAATAATAATTGCAGCAATAGCTCGTTACAGCTCCCAGATGATTTGGTGCTGTCAGGAGTGCACTGTCCTCTGACATCCCAGGAGGCAAGCAGCATCACCGACTGCTGGCCCTGATTGGTGTAGTGAAATATTGCTGGCAAAAATTAAAAGGTCTTGGTGTCAAAATAATTCATGATATGCATATCTTCCATTCCGATGAAACGGCTGATATCCGGATTAGCAAGATAATAAAACTGATCAGGCTACAGTTAAACAATTTAAGCTGGAGAGCTGTTCATTTTGTAGGTGTCACTTGTCAGATCAAGGGGTCAGCGCGGGATGAAAGGCTCTCCCCGCTAACCTTCTGATGATTTGGATCCGGAATGTTCTTCATGATTTGTCCAAAGTTTTCATCACCGCGCTGCCGGGTAGCATTACTGCGGCAGGCTGTGTTCTGACATTCAAATCCCGGGAATGACAGGTTATTAGGAGGAGAGAGCTGGCTGTACATACATTAAGCCCCGTATCTTTGACCTGTAATTTGAACTGATAGTGATATTGTAATTGAGTGAGTAAAAAAAAGGAAAGTTTTATTAAAACACAGGAAGATGAAGAAAGCATTTATTTCCAGGAGATTTACGGGTTCATAAAATAAGCTTTTTTTGATGACGATTTATTTTATGGCTCTTGAAATGCTGAGCTGTGTGCTTTACTATTTATTTTATGGACCAGTTATTTAAAACAGCACAGCTTCCCATATATTTCCAGCCTGTTTGTCAGGACCCAAGCCTGTGCAGATGGAGAGATATCTGTTGTACGGGTGTTCACGTATTTGAATAGTCCAAGGATTATCCCAGTAAAATGGAGCTAGGGAAATATTACCCCAGTTAATGCTCATTGCTTCAGAGACCCCGAATGTCCTTTCTCAACACCTTATTGCAGGTTATTACTATACAATGACTCTTCAGTCATATGGTTATAGGGAGTGGGGCAGAGCCGGGCTATCAGAGTAATTGACTCCCGTGTGCGCTGGTGTGACACACTTGAGTAACTAATTTAATGGAATGTGTTTTCATGTTCTCCTACACAGCCCTGCCCTGGTAGATTTCTCCTCTGGGGGCCCCAGGACAGAGTGGCACAAGGGCTCTTGATTTTTCAGAGATGGGGCTAGAAGCTCAACAAGATCTGGCTCCCGTGGTAAATCCACTGCTGGCAAAACCACTGCCTCTGAACCCAGTCGATTAGTTGAGACTGCAAACAATTCACTGCTTGTGATGAGACGGGACCTCCAGTGCCTGCACGATGTTTGCTGATGGTTACTGTTTGTGACGGTTGTGGTTTGTTAAAGGGTGATACCAGCTGGGTGTGGGCAAAGCACTGAATGACCCACCGATGGCAGGAATCGGTCTGGGCATCAGCTCAGTGCTGAGCTCTGCACCTGGGAGAAAAAACTCCCTTGAAACTCAAGGAGTCATCTGCTATTTCAGCCTGAACTGCTTCTCGCACAGGGTTGGGCAGAGGCTTCAATGCCTTTTTCCTGGCATTTGGGAAATCTCAGACAAGAAGAAATGGCCAGCTCCGTAAGGCAGCTAGATTCTTGAAAACCAGCCACAAAGGATGGTTGTTTTGATGGCAGCTTTTTGCTCCTGAGCTGTTCCTAGAAGTGAGGGCTTCCCTGTATTTACACGTCTCCTTCTGCATAAAGGCTACCATGTCTGGCATGTAATCTTGTTTTAAGGCAGAAATCAAAGCCTGAAGACTTGTACAATATTTTTGTCTGAGAGTCATTGTTCTGACTTTGTTTAATATTCAGGTATTCGAGTCAATTTTTCAGAAAATACTTCAGAGAGTTATTATATATTAGCCCCCCTCGAGCATAACTTATTTGTTTGTAATCCCATCACAGTTGTCAAGTGAATATTGATGCTTGTATAATTAAAGAATTGATCCTTAAAGCATAATATCATGACACTAATATTTGCATAATTGTATTAATAAAGTTTCCAGACTGTAAATGTTTAGAGGGTTTTGTATATGTGAGTCCTTATGGCTGGGCCAAGTACAACAGAAAATTGTGGGATTGCCCTCATGAGTAAAGTTAACTGAGTATGTTTTCAGGACTAGATCTGAAATTTTCAGGACTGTCCCCAGTGCAGCCTTCCTAGACTACAGTGAAAGGCATATTAGCCTTTAGCCATGAACCTGTTGTAGCTTTGGAAGGACACAGAATTTTAGACCTTGCAAGTAGTTTTGCTTTGCTCTGTGCCATTAAGATATAGGCACAGTTTGCTTTTACAATGTTTGCTGTAATTTAATTACTGAGGCATCAAGATGGTAATTGTGATTCAATTCAGTTTAAATTAGTGGTTATTTTGAGTTCTTTTTCAATTCAGAAGAACGTTTTGAGATGTACCTGGTGTGCTCACCATCTAGCCTGAAGGACTGTTTGATGGGCTGACATATGCAGCCTTCCTTGTTTAAAAATTGCAACAGCTGGATTTTTGCACAGAACTTGGTTTTCTGCTGTATAAACCACAATAGTTTAGGAAGGTCTTTCATGATGTTCAGGGGCGGTTTCACCTCTTCTTTCTCTCAGGTACAGAAAGTCACCATTGTGTAGGTCATGTACTTTTGTGGGATGGGTTGGTTGAGATAGAGTTAACTATTGTACCTTTCTAATTGGGGTGTAGAATCACAGAACCACTCTGGTCAGAAAAGACCTCTGGGATCATCAAGTCCAATCACCTACCCTACCTTACAAGTTCACTCCTAAGCCAAATCCCTCAACACCTCATCCAAACGATCTTTAAACACATCCAGGGATGGCAACTCAAACACTTCTCTGGGAAGCCCATTTCAGTGCCCGGCCACCCTTTCTGTGAAACAATTTTTCCTAATATCAAGTCTACATCTAGCCTGTTGTAATTTGAACCCATTCCTTCTTGTTCTATCACTAATTGCTTGTGAGAAGAGACCGGCACCAACCTTTATTTTAAGAAGGAAAATCAGTCTTTCTTTTAGTTTTCTTCTTCCCTGTGAAGAAACCCTATTTGCTTAATGTTAATAAAGACATGCCTGACTCAAATTTCTCGTATGCAGTACACAAACTGAGGTGTCAACCTAGTATAGAAAAATAGAAATAGTGAAATTTATGGACAAGCTATCCGTTGGGAAGAGAAGTTTATATTTGGTTCTACTTTGATACTCAATTTAGCCGGTTGTAATGAGGCCAGATCGTTTAGTTTTGCTCTTCCATTATCTTTCCTGTGTCACAGGCACGTATGTGAGTCTACCCATACCAGCTACAAAGGTGCAAGAAGGTATGAAAAGCGAGGGGAGATCAGTTGATTACACACATAAAACGCCATGTTGGTTCCACATCAGCTGTGAATTTTGGGGGTGCTTAAGAAAGGACTCCGTCCCTGTGCTTATTTGATTCCTTTACAGGTTTTATGTCTTTACCCCATTTTAATTTTTCATTAGAATATAATAATAGCCACGGGAAAAAATGATTTGATCTGTGATCTGTTTCATTATGTTCTCATCATAAGGGGAGAATCTGAAGTGGGAGAGCATCACTAATTTTTCGGCACGGTAATTTATTCTACAGTATTTAAATGTTGTAATTTTCACACTGAGGCACATGCTGCCACATCTATCGTCCCCTGGACCAGTCTCTGTCTTGCTCTTTCCTTTTCATCTGTTTTGTTTTTGCATTTTTTTTCATAAATTCGACAGATGGCCTCTTGATGAATCCTTGATAATACTGTCATGTAAAGCAGCTAAGACTAGAAATCATCTCACAACAATTTTTCATTGCAAAGAGAAAATTGAAGGCAGACAAACAGCGCTAAGTCCATCACAACAGCAACAAAACATCCACTTCATGTAAATAAAGAGGACAAGCTTTCCTTATAATGCTCAAACACTAATGCCAGTATCCTTTAAAGCCTCCAGATTTTTTAATGCTACATTTAATTCAAGTCGTGGGTTTGTTTAGTGTTTTGTTGGTTTCATATTCAGAACCATTTTCCCGTCTCTTAATGTGCTCTCCCCCCTCCTTAGTCCCCCTCCTTTTAGGTCTTCATAATTGTGGATCAGGTGAAGTTTGCTTCCCCTCATTTCAAGGTCATGCACCACTAGGACCATTTTCCTGACTCAGAGGGCACGTAATTTCACAGCCGTGTACTCCTCATTAATCCACTCTGAGTGGGTGCTCAGGAAGTTCCAGATCACAGATTTGTTTTTGTCTTGTTCTCTGACTCAGTGCTTCACAAAAGGATTAGATTAACCCCTTTTGATTGTATTTATATCTTACTGCATCATGATAGAAATAAAGTGATTTCTTCTCCCTACGTAACCTTTCTGCCCCCTCCACCTCTGCACCAGGGACCCACAGCATTTCTTTTCCAATAGGTTTGCTTAGTTAATGGGAGGCTCATAGCAGACAGAATTATTTGTTTTCTCTTCCTTCTCTTAATGCAGCTTTAATGCACAAATCTCCTGCTCCCCATTTGCAGAGACTCATTTATTAACTTTGAGCAGTTTCTGTTTTACTTGAAACTGCTGCAGTCCACTGGCTCTGAATCTGGTCTCATCTGGATCTGAATTATCCTGGACCCAAACAAAGAAGAAACGAGCAAGAAAAAGATGACACCGTGGCCACTGGAGGGGATCCATCCTTTCCTCCTTGGTGTAGTGCTCTGGCTGACTCCACCAGGTCAGTGGTACACTCATAAACACCCAAAATCAGGTGCCTTGATCTAAGCCCATCCTCAGTGTTCTCAGACTGAGCCTATTTATAAAGGGTTCCTTATATGAGGAATTTGTACACGTACTTAGTGATGTCTTGTTGTTATTTATAATTGTTTCCTATGGAGATGGCCATCAGCAAACCAAGAATGGGGACTTCTAATTCTAGCTATTGATCAAAATTAAAGTGGTTACTGGTCTCCAGTCCATCAAAACTATCACTGACATGGATTCAGTGGTCAGAAAAGCAAAACTGAGCAACTTGGAGGTTAATGGGCTTCACCTATCAGCTAACTGGTGGGTCCTGCTGCATGCAGGTTCCTAACTAGCTACAACTTGGCCATATCAGGGAGGGCACAACCATATAGAGGCACACAGATGTGGTGCCATGGGACATGGTTTAGTGGTGTTGTGGGAGGGCTGGGTTAATGGACAATCTTGATCTTCAGAAGGTCCCTTCCAACTAAAATGATCCTGTGACTACACTTCACTTTTCATTTATGACACATTAGGTGTGGACATGCTGTTTGTCCCCAAGACAGCTAGAAAGGCCATTGAGATGGTCTGGGGATGGAGCACTTGTCCCCATACTGAGCAGAAGGCAGGTTTGCTTGAAGCAGTTTGGGAGGTGAAATGGATTTCTGCTTCACAGGCTCTCTGGGGGTCACACTCTTTCTGCTGTGGGGATGAGGGAGCTGCAGACGCTGCTGTAGTGCAAATCCCAGCCACTACTTGGATCTGGTGCTTCTACTTCACTGGTGCTCGGAGCCACCCAGGGCACACAAGGAGTGGAGCATCCCCGACCCTGTTCATCGGTCATGGCTGAACACAAGGGGAAACTCAGTTGCCTTCTGAAACCCTGAAAAGTTCTCTTGCTTTATTTTTTTTAAGCACTTAAGCCCAACTGCTAATGGAATTTCATGATTTTAAATAATTTACATTTCCATCTGGTTTGAAAAACACCAGGTGGAGATTGCAGATTAGGATGAGTCTAAGTGGAAGAAAATGTTTGTTTAAAATATTAAAGCTAAAAACAAACATTTATGTGAAGCACATTTTTGCTGTCCGTTGTTCTGTGTTCTCGTATCTTCTCTGCCTTCGCTTTAGATGTGCAAGTAGTATTTGGCTTTTAGCTGGGTGTTTTGCACGTGTTGCTTATCATTGTGATCGGGGGAGAGGAGGCTGTAATGGGGTACAGGAGGAAAGGAGAGCCCATACCAAAGGGCTGGAGAAATCGAGGACTGGAGGATCTTTTGATCAATATGTTTGTTCATTTGCTTTTCTACAGACCTTGCTGACGTGGAGATGGAAATAAATGTGAAGCTCCGGGGGTGGTTACAGGCGAAGGCATGCACCTCTCGAAGGCTGGCGAGCATAGAGCACAGATCAAAGTTTTCCGAGTGCACAGTCCAAAGCAGCCACAAGGGGAAGAACTTACCTTCTCTCCCACTTGCCAGTTGGCAAGCTGTTCATTAACATGGAGGATTGTAAGCTGTGGTTTGTAAAGCTGATTCTAATAGCTGAACCTGGGCTGCCAATTCCTTGATGCACTTTCCCAGCTACAGCAAGTAACCACAAACTGGTGGTGAGTTGCTGTTCTAACAGTGCTGTTCCCCAAGCTGCTGTTTCACCTCTCCTGCTGTGCTTTGCAGTATTTCACTTTACGAAGCCACATCTAATAATTGTCTTAAATCCTGCCCTGAACTCTTTAATTTCGGTTCCCTGGAAATGGGATGTTTTTAATTTTGCAGAGACTATCTAGCATGTGTGTGGGGTGCCTTAGCACAACAACATTCCAAATCACAGCTGCATTGTAAGGCTAAAGCTGCACTACAGGTGGGGTTACAGAATCATCAAGGTGGGAAGTCCAATCATCAACCCAAAGCCACCATGCCCACTAAGCCATGTTTCCCAGTGCCACATCTACATGTTCTTTGAACACCTCCAGGGACAGCGATTCCACCAGGGCGTTAGGGAAAGCATCAGTGAAAAACATGAGTAACACAGAGCTAAGGTTGCATGAGGAAAGCTGTATTTAGACAAAATAACAGAAATCTAAACCAGGGTTGCTTGTGCATGCAAGTTCTGGATTCAGAGAGAACTTCCTCTACAGCCTGTGGTCTGATCATTTCTCTATTGTGAGTAAAACTACCACTCTAGCTGTTCTGAACTCTGTCCATACTGCTAATACTGCTTTTTACTGCATGTTGATAGTCCACGTTTTCACTATTCGGAGTTCTGTTAGGACAAGAAAACATCTGGAGAGTGAGGGAGACTTTGGAAGTTATAATATCCCTTGGCAGATGCCAGGTGTCATTTGTGTTAGGTCTAAGCTGAACCATGATCCAGAGGACTACAGGACATTGTCTATTACATATGAAATATCAGAACTTAATTTTTGTAACGAGGCTTTGGTTCCAAAACCAGCTAGTCCGAAAGTCTCCAGGACTATAAAACAGGTGTGCTCTAGGAAAGATGAATATTAGACTAGATAAAAATTGTCTGCAGAAAATTTACATGGATTTAGCAGAGGAGAGGCTGCATGCAGTGAGCATGTTTTAATTTTGTTGGGTTTGCTACAGAACAAGCTGACAGGTATAAAGCAGTGGATGTAATTTATTAAGACTTAAAGATTTACTGTCGGGAGAAGGTTCATTTTGTGTGATCAAAATGTCAGATGCTGCTCATGAAAGATTCAATAAAAATAGTTTGGTAGGTGAAAGATAGATGAGGAAGGTAAATGGTTATTTTTCACATCACAAGGTAATTGCAAAGGGGTGTGTTCTAGGAATTTGTGTTGAGTGTCTCTCTGGACGGGTGGTTCAAAAGAAGGAATATTAGGAAACTGTGGGAATTTGCCAGTTACAATAAAGTGAAAGATCTTAGTACTGGAAAGAGCATGTGGATTTCTTTAAGGCGGGACAAGAATTGAAAGTGGCTTTGGTCTTTTAATGCTCCATACTCCAGACATCAGTAGATGCTAATGACAAATCAGGAAAAGGAACTGATTTTTAAGAATTAAGAGACAGTAGTAGTCAAGGCTGGGAAGGCAGGAGACAACCCAACTCCTCTAGACAAACTATTTGTCCTGAAATACTATTTGGATACTGCACGTTGTGGTCAAGTCTAGATTCTCCTCTAATCTTTCTGTTCACAAGGTCTCTGACTCCGGACTGTGAGTGCTTGCAGGGGTTACTTTAATGACATTTGTTTTTCTCCCACATCCATTATTTTTATAAACAGCTTTTACCATACTTCATTAACAGTGATCGCCTGCACGGTCTTCACAATGGGAGGCAAAGCTGAGAGCTCTTCATCTGCACACATGAGGGAACCTGCATTTTCTGTATTTGCATCTCAAGTTTCTCCAATATTGAAATGTGCAGTAGGTGACTTTAAATGACTTTCTTCTTGTTTCCGTCCCATTGGGGAAAAAAATAATCTCACAAAAATACCCTCTAAACAATATCATTAGAGGTAAGTGAACTAATAACACATAGATTTGAGTGTTTGCTGGTTTGTGTCAGCGTCTGGTAATACGATGAATAATTCATATCAAACTAGTAGAATGTAACATTTACATAAAATAATACTTTGCAAATTTATGGTAAGTACTAATTACTTGCCTTATTTGCCATGACTATGATATTAAATATTCATAAAAATGTGATTATTTCTTTGATTTGGCAGGCATTTAGATTTCTCTACAGCTTTTCACACTGCTAATTTTAATCCAGTAAATTATCTGGAAGAAAACAGTATGCAGCCTAAAAACTGTTCAAAATTCACTCCAACATTGAGCACATTATGGACGTAATGATCCATTACAACCAAACTTCAAGAAGGTCTTGCAAGAAAACTGAGAATTAAACAAAGAAATATGGAGACTATCATCATTATTTATCAGATATATTCATTAATACTTTAGAGTTTTATATATGTCGAGAAACTTTTAAGTAATTAGATCTACTTTTCTATGCTGTGTTTTTTGTGAAGTTCAGCTTTCTTCAGCTCTTCCTTGTGTTAAATCTGTTGCTCATATTTATTTTTGGTGTATTTATATTTTAACTGGTTACAGAATCTGAAATCTGTCTTTTGACTACAACAGACATACGCTTATTTTTATCTGTCTCTTAGAAAACAGTCATCGTGAACATCACTTGGGGTTGTGTGATATACACTATTAATACCACTTTGCACTTAGGAGTGCGTATGAATGGGTAGATATATATCTATACATTGATTCCAAGGCTTCAGAGCTGTTGACGTAATTAAATCTTCTTATCAATATTTAGTACCTGCTCCTTTCTCTCAAGCTGTGTAATGTGGAAGCATTTCATTCTACAATGTTTTAATTAATAGGCGTAAAGTCTTTAAGACTGTGTAATACATGGATCTTGTGTATGTGCTCCAAAATGGAGAGAGCAACAGGAATCAGAAATGCTGGTTCTTAGACCTCTCTCATGTAGTTGATCTCTCTGCACTGATTACATTGTTCTTTGTTGTTTTTAGCAGCAAACGAATCACAGAATCAGAGAACATCAGGGACTGGAAGGGACTTCGAAAGAGCATCTTGTCCAATGCCCCTGCCACAGCAGGATCACCTAGACCCAGTCGCACAGGAACAGATCCAGGTGGGTTTTAAACATTTCCAGAAAAGTAGAGTCCACAGTCCCCTCTGGGCAGCCCCTCCATTCCAGTGCTTTGTCGCCCTCACTATGAAGAAGTTCCTTCTCATATTGATGTGGAACCTCCTGTGTTTCAGCTCGCACCCATTGCCCCTTGTCCTATCACTAGATCACAGTATCACAGTATCACAGTATTATCAAGGTTGGAAGAGGCCTCATAGATCATCAAGTCCAACCTATCACCACACAGCTCAAGGCTAGACCATGGCACCAAGTGCCACGTCCAATCCTGCCTTGAACAGCTCCAGAGTTGGCGACTCCACCACCTCCCTGGGCAGGCCATTCCACTGGCCAATGACTCTCTCGGTGAAGAACTTTCTCCTCACCTCAAGCCTAAATTTCCCCTGGCGCAGCTTGAGGCTGTGTCCTCTTGTTCTGGTGCTGGCTGCCTGAGAGATTGAGTAGAGCCTGGCTCCATCCTCCTGACACCTACTCTTCACATATTTATCAATATTAATGAGGTCACCCCTCAGTCTCCTCTTCTCCAAGCTAGAGACCCAGCTCCCTCAGCCTTTCCTCATAAGGGAGGTGTTGTACTCCCTTCATCATCTTTGTGGCTCTGTGCTGGACTCTCTCCAGCAGTTCTGTGTCCTTCTTGAACTGAGGGGCCCAGAACTAGACACAATATTCCAGATGCAGTCTCACCAGGGCAGAGTAGAGGGATAGGAGAACTACTCTCCATCTGCTAACCACCTCCCTTCTGATCCACCCCAGGTTGCCATTGGCCTTTTGGGCCACAAGGGCAAATAGGGTCCTCTTAAATGAGGTAATTGAATCAAATGCACTCATGAGAGGGCAGCAACAGCAAAACAGAGAATCAAGGAACTTCTGTGTGTAAAGACTTCTATAAGAGAATGCAAAAGAACTATGTAATACCAGAGCTACACAGTGTTTGTAAGATTTATGTGCTAATACAGCAGGTAATAGGTGTCTGTAGGGTTATAGCTGCAGTCCTTGGGTTCTTTTGGGTTTTTGGTCCGGGTTTTTCATAGACTTAGCACTAAACAAAGCGTGTAGTCAGCACACCTACCTCTACCTCGACTTCCCTGTGAGGTAGCCTTGGGGTGTCTCAGCCAGACGTCTCCATCCGCCCCTGGGCACTCATTCAGTTAAAACTTTGCTGCTCACTAAGCCTCTGTTAAATATATTTCAAGGATACACAGGCCTTTTAGAAATCTTTGATTAAAAGTTAAACTGGTGACTGGTAACTTGCAAACAGCATCACTGGCCATATGTAAAAATACAGAGTTCCTGTGAGCACTGCTTAAAATAAACGTTTGGAAAAGGTTTCAAAATATCAATCTGCTTCTTTGCTGCACAAATAAGGGATGGGGAAGGAAATGGAACTCTGTGAAGTCTAAACATAGGAAAACAAGTTTTGCTTTTGATCTTACACAGCTCAGCCATGCATAGGACTTAGAATCATAGAATCATTAGGGATTGGAAGGAACCTTGAAAGATCATCTAGTCCAATCCCCCTGACACAGCAGGATTACCTAGACCAAGTCACAGAGGAACACATCCAGGTGGGTTTTAAACATCTCCAGTGAAAGAGACTCCGCAACCCCCCTGGGCAGCCTGTTCCAGTGCTCTGTCACCCTCATGGGGAAGAAGTTCCTTCTCACATTTATGTGGAACCTTTTATGTTCCAGCTGACACCCATTGCCCCTCATCCTATAACCAGATGACATTGAGAAGAGCCTGGCTCCATCCTCCTGACACCCATCCTTCACATATTTATAGACATTACTGAGGTCACCCCTCAGTCTCCTCTTCTCTAAGCTAAAGAGACCCAGCTCCCTCAGCCTTTCTTTATAAGGGAGGTGCTCCACCTCCCTCATCATCCTCAACTTGTAGGATTTCAGCAAGCCATGCTGGTTACTGGAGGAAAATTGGGTTCTAGAGCATCATTCTGCTCAGTAACACCCCGAGCTTAGGATATGTCACTGGAGAATGCCAGCAGTGGAATTTTCTGGGGTGTTTTCAACCCCAGCAGAAGGTGGGGCGGAGTAGGGCATGCAGCATTTGCCCTGTGCTGGTGCCAAGTGTCCCATTTCTCCCAGGTCCAGCTCTGTCCAGAGCCATGGCTCTGTAACCCTCCCCAAAACAGGTTTCTGCTGTATCCCCACGATTATCTGCTGTCTCCTTCTCTGCAGGAGGAATTAAAAGGCTAGAGGCATCTGATGGAATTTCAGCTTAGCAGGCCACTTGGTTTAGAGGTGTGTTATGCAAGGATGACTTCATTCTCAAGCTGTATCAGTCCAATATCAAACAGAAAACTTGATTGCCAAAATAAAATCAACAAAAAATGCAACATGGAGCTTTCCAAAATGAGAGAAGGAACTGTGCAGTTCGAGGGGCACATCCTGCAAGGATTCTGCTGCCAGTTCAGTCAATCCAGGTTCCTCTGTGCTCCTCTGACCTTCAAAAAAAAGTGATTTTCCTGTGTTGGAGACAAAATCCTTCTGGAGGTGCATTCAGGTGGTTTTCCTACATACAGATCCTACCACCTTGTCACCTCTGTAGATACCACATCATTAAACTCCTTCTAAGGTTGTACACTTAATTTCTTCTGTAAGTAAAATTAAATCCTTTGTTTTTTTGTGTTTGAACATTGTGGAACAGAGACAAAGTAAAGCAGAGTCTTAAAATCCCCAGTGCAGCTCCAGCTGAAGCACTTGTTCAGGTGTGAAAAGAGGGTTCATTTAAAACTAAGCATTTCCCCCATGTCAGGATGTGAAGTTATTGATTTGTACCGTCTTCTCCAAGAAAAAGGAATAGCACTGATCCTTTAGAATGGGAAAAGAACCTCCGTGCTGCAGTTTGTGTGAGAGAGGCCGCGTGCTCGAAGTCAAAGGGAAGCCAGAGGAAAATGGCATAGAGGAGGTCAAAGCAGTTCACATGGCTCATCGGCAGCTGTTTGCACCATATGACAGATCTAAAGGCAACTCTGGAGCTGTCTGTACAATATGTGGAGCTTACCAGAGATACAGTAGCTGCTGCTATAATGTCATTTCCCATAAAAAAAAAAGTTGGTAGAGTTGGCTCTGTGTCTTATGGGCTGCGGTGGCTGTGAGAGCCTTAATTCATGATTTTAATCCAGACTAGAAAAAAATAGCAAGGGAGAAGTGGAGCTGGATGTTCACTTTACAAGGAGTTCTCTAAAGGTATGACTCCTGGCATCACTTTTGTGCTGCTCAGCACCAGGTCTGTACTGTAGCATGCTTTGCTTTCTTTTCTTATTTCAGAAACAGCAGAATTAAATAGAAGTTGCACATGTTAGCGCCTTGACTTCTGCTTGTCTGAAGGCCACTTAGGATCAGCTGTCTGGAGTCACACCAGGAACAATTCTGATTGCAACATAAGGTTAGCTGGTAAGTGTGAGAGAAGGTAGGTGGGAAACCAACCCAAAATAATGTCCAATAACCACTACAGGAGGAAGGTTCATCAATGTCATGGAATAAAAAACCCATCAAAATCTTGATGTGATTTTAGCCTACTTCTCCTAATTTTGTCATAGCAGACTGACAGAGCAAATGAAATGAGTTAAAAAAACTTACACAGTTTACACAGTTTATTAGGGTTGGAAGAGGACTTCAAAGGCCATCAGGTCCAACCGTCCTGCTCAAGCAGGTTACAAATTGCTGAAAAGAAGAACTGCCTAAAAAGCCTCAATCAACTACACAGAAACACATCGAGCCAGGTCTGAAACATCTCCAGAGAGGTGGACTTCACAACCTACCTGGGCTACCCATCCAATATAAACTTATTTGAGGCAAAACTTCCTGTGTTCCAGCTTGCATCCATTAGCCCATGTCCTGTCTGATGCCATTGAAAAGAGAGTATTCCTTTCTTCTTACCACCCAGCCCTCATGTACATAAGTACATAGTCATTAAATCCCCTCGTAGCCTTCATTTGTCCAAACTAAAAAGTCCCAGAGTTCTCAATCTCTCATCCTTAGGCAGTTGTTCCAGACCCCCAGTCATCCTCGCAGCTCTGGACTGAACTCTCTCAATTAATTCTTTATCCCTCTTGAATTGAGGAGACCAGACCTGGACACAGGATTCCAGGTGCGGCCTCACTAAAGCAGAATAAAGGGGTAGAAGAACCTCCCTTGATCTGCTGGAGTCACTTGATACATCCCAACATCCTATTGGCCTTCTTCACTACAAGGGCCCATTGTTGATCCACTTTTAGTTTGTTACCCACAAAACTCCAAGATCCCTCTCCCCAGGGGTCCTCCCTAGATGGTCACTACCCAACCTGTATTGATGCTCCATTCCCAAGTGAAGTACTCTGTATTTGTTTCTGTTAAAACTCATTACATTCGTCTTAGCCCAACTCTCTTGTCTTGGAGAACTTTAAGAATTTTTTCTAGTTAATTCTGTGACTGTTTAGATACATGTTGTTTAAAATAGCTGGTTCTTAACAAAGGCTGAACTTGCCCAAAGGCCGTTCTGCACCGATGTATAAAATTGCATTTTGTTGCCAAAATAGAATCATCAATTAATTCATTTACACAATGTTTAAGCCACTGAACAACATTAGGGCTATAAACAGAAGCATCCAAGTTCATCAGGTTTCCTGTGTCTCATGAGGTCCTGACCTGCATACACTCCCTTGTCTGACTCCAGAGATGGGTAATTTGGCATATGGTTTGTGAGGTAGGTAGCCTGTGTAGTCCCAAATTGAAGTGCTCTGCATAAAGAGTTAATTTATTTCAATGTGCATCTCAAGCTGCATACCAGAGCCCATCTTGTGCTGTCCTGCTGGAAAGACAATCTGCCACAAGTCTGGACTTTAAGGGATCATTTTGAGAAGTGTTGGAATTGCTATGTGCAGAAATAGATGTGTTGCAGACTTCAATCATTGTAGGAAACCTGCTAGAAAATGTGGCTGCTCAGTTAATGAATCTGGAGAGTCAGATGGGCGTAGTGAGAGAAGACTGGAATGCACAGAAACTGAATTTCCACCTGAGGAGCAAAACTCGACGTTTTCCAAGGTTCATGAATCATTATTTAAACATCCTATTCTTAACTTTTGCCCCCATCTCTTAACTTCAGATGTCATCTTCATCTGGAGAGACAGGATGAAATCAAGGGACTTCATTATCATCTTTGTTCAGGGAAGAAAGAGATTTCAGAATTGCAGTGGCCTCCTGTGTATAAGTTGACCAGGACTGTCCTTCTTGTGGAGACTCTCTGACTTCACCCATGTAGTTGAGTATGTGAGAAGACAGAGGTGGCTCTTGTCACCTCCAACAAACAAGTTCAGCTGACACAGACAGTTATCCTCTATACCTTGAAGTCTTCTGCTGGTGAAAATCCTCTTTAGCTATGGAGAGGTTGAAACTGCTCTTGGAAGGCTGGTCTTGTAGTCTATGGCTTTGAGTTGCAATGGGGATTGTTCTTGCACCATTCATGTGAAGTTCATCCAAGGAGGAGTCTGGAGCAGCATTTTCAGGGAGAAATACTGGTTTGCTCTGCATTCTGGCATTGCTTAGTAAAGTATTATGGCTGAGGGAGATTTCCGCCACCTCAAATACTTTTTATATGACAACTGGTTGAGAGGGAGTTTCTCTGAGCAAATTTTCAATACCTAGGGAATATTCTTTATGATGAAAAGCAGGAAACAGGTGCAAATAAGTTGTTGCCCATTTAGAGCTCTTTTAAGTGTAATGAATACAAAGGGAATGGATTTTAGCTCAATAAGATGAACACTCTTTGCGTGCATCTAACAACTACACACAGTGCAGACAGATTCTGGACATACTTATTTATAAATCAGAGCTACTGCAATGCAAATAATTTCAAACAACAGCCAAACAAGTATGAAAAACATTCGTTCTCTGAGAGACAATAATGCAGAAGCACTGTTTAATAGGTAGGTGAATACAATCGTAGAGATTACTGCTTAGATCCGTGGAACCAAATCAAGCCTGACCCCTGAAAATACAGATATTAAGAGCATTAAATTAGTGACACTTGGAAGAGTAACTGTGTTGTACAATACTATGGATTGAAAAATGTAGAAGGAGGTGGGGGTTAAATGTATATAAATGAAACTGCTTTTTGACACCATTTCAGTACCTCTGCTGCTGCAGGGTGCATCAGGAAATGCCACACAGTAATTGCAGTCAATATTCTTTCCCAGTTCCTGCTAGAAGGAGCCCTAGTGCACTTATTTTTCCTTTTCTTTTTTGGTTTTCTGGTTGTCCTAAGTTATGTGGGAAAGATTTATAATGTGAGCCATGCAAATGACTGGAGGACTCTGCTGATAAAGACGTAGACTGCGTGTTCTGCTGCAGAGGTCTTTATGCTGCAGAATTGATGGCTGATTACAAAGCAGCCTGAAGATCTAATTACAATTGGCAACCGGGAGATGAGGGAAGACTGCAGACAATTTTCCTCTATTTTTATGCACAGCCCTTGTGGCACTCACACTGCTCTCAATAAGTGTGCTCCTGGCTATAGCTGTCAGTGACAGTAATGTCGGGACGGCTGGCTGCGGAGGGGCTACGAGCCTGACCTTTGCTATTGCAATCATCTCTGTCATCCGTGTGGGTCTGCCAGCACTCGGAGCCAGGACCGGGGCAGAGACCAGGCAGTGACTGAACACTGGTAATGGTGATGCTGCTAGTGATGCATTTTGTTTGAGTTAATTGAAAAGATACAATGCAGGGTGTTGACTCAGTTTGGCAAAACATTTCATATGGGTTATTCTGTTGTCTCTGCTCCACCAGGTACACAATCATAATTTTCTTTTGGAAAAGGAGGTAATAAAATCCAAAATTTGATTCAAAATGAGGTTCAAATGCTGCAGCCCTTGAGCCTATTGCACTAGGCGGTGACTACTGTTAATTGCAGTGATAGGAGATGATGGGCACCAAATTGGGTCAAAACACTAGTTTAGATGCTTGTGGAAGACATGTTCTGTGTAGGAGGTGACGTGTAACTGGAGTGGGAGCACACACCGAAAATATGTAGAATGCTCTAGGAACTCTGGGGTCCAGAATTCTCTACCGAAGTGTTCATAATCTCAGATTGGGCACTCAATTTTCATAAAGCGCATTAAGTAGGACATCTTATTTTATGTTTCAGTTGGTGGGAACATTTACAATTTGCATGGTGGTCTTTATCCTCTGGACAGATGTAACTAAACACTGTGTACGTTGACAGAAGTCTAACGCTTCTGTAAGTATTTCTTTGCTCATCTTGCTCCTTCAGGAGACTTGAAAATATGAAGAAAGATTATTTGTGCTGTTCAGCACTTCACTGGTGGAGAATCATCGCTGCTGAAGCTGAATGCCGAGTGAAACGGCTTAGAGAAACCAGGACTTCCCATGGAAACAGAAATTTGGAGCCTTGATAGTGGGAGAATTATTCCACTGGTTAGAAGCTGAGACACTGGTGGACTCATCTACTGCTTTGGAAATTTTTGCCCCTCTGCCACCGGTGCAAAATAAATTTGCAGAACTTCATATCGAAAGGCCAGGCCAGGGTTTTTGACTGCTTCTAGCTTGTGATTTGTCTGCCTGATCTTAGGCGCATTAGCGCCAGGACAAACAGATGCGTGTTGTTCTGCTGCACTATATCATGGGTGGAAGCATCAAGTGCACGGAGTGTCAGCTATGCAGGCTCGTCTGGAACAAAGCACGTGCTGATTACTCCTGTACGTTCCCTTCAAGAGATTTCTTCTGGAAAAATACATTTCAGTAAATCAGTGGGTTTCTACCAAACATGGCACTGAAGCCTGATGGAATGTGATCAGAAGGGAAATTCCTGCTGTTAAGTGATGCCGAGTGAGACTTCAGCCAGTACAGTCTCATCGAAGGGGTGACTGGGTTCAAACTGTGACGTTTCTAGAAGTTTAGGACGTTCTTCATTCAGAAACGTGAATGTCTCACCAGTGGCAAGATGAAGTGGGTCAAGTCATGCTTGCAGCTGGAGGTGGGAGCCTACAGAGAAATGTGCCTCCAGTGTGCTTGTGATTTAGTTTAGCTCTGGGAGTTTGTGAGCTCTTACAAGGAGAAGTCTTTATCATCTAGCTGTGTTTCAGCAGCCCTTGCTGAACAGTCGATCTCGTTTCACCTCTGTAAGCTGAAGATCCCACTGTGAGAAGAAATGCTGATACAAATGATGATGGCTCTGCTGGCAAGTCCAGGAAGCCCGTAGATCCTGGTGGATGTGATAAATGGAATGCAAACACCTTCCCTGGAGCCTCTCTCCAGAAACAGAGTAAATTGCATTGGTGAGGAATGCCACTGTCACCCACTCCGAACTCCTTTGGATAAATAAAGAGCTTTCATTAATGCAGAGGCTTTCAAAAGCACTAAATTCACATCAAAATAATTGGGCCAGATTAGCTTCTCCTTGTCTGCTGGCGTGTTGGGCTTGCACCAGATCTGAGTTTGTTCCAGTTTCTTTTAGAACTTGAACCTGCAAGATGAATTTCAATTTTGCCCAGATCAGTTCTGGTGTCACCAGCATGTATTTTGGTCCCAACAGAGGCAGGATGAGGGTGATTGATCCTCCTCTGACATTTAAGGACCTTGTGGACCTGTAAGGATAGCTACTAAAAATTTGCTCTTGCATTATAGGATCTTCTGAAGTGGGATTAAAAATGCGTGGCCATATAGATCAGTAGCCAGTTTCTTGCCCAGGCCTGTGAAGGTATTCCTGAGACTACGACGTTGTTGTAGAACACCTCACCTGCCTGTTGTAACGATGGCTGGTAAAGGTTCACTTTTCTTTGGGGCTGCTACTCAAAATGGAATAATCCCCTATCAAATGTTCAACACACCTCCTGTGCTAATGAGGGCTAGAACTCTGGAAGGCAGAAGAAAAGCAGGGTACTGCACTCAGACTATTGATTAAATTAAGCAATGAAATTACTGCCTATTATTAAAAATACACACTCATTTTGCTGTTGTCTCTTCTTCTGTGTTGTTGACTGCTTATAAACCTGTCTTGTAACCTTTAACCGGAGGAGTCTGTCTTCACCGTGACATACGTACAGTCCCAGATGTAGCAGTGGTCCTTGCTCTTAGTGATGTGTCACAGGCTGCTCCCAGTGCATCGCCCTGGAAGGATGGCACCAAGAAACCCTTGTCCCCCTCTCATTCCCAAGCCGAGCTGCATTTGCTGTTGGAATGTGGCTCATCTCCCCCCAGCTCCTCTGAACCAGCCAGCTGATGGTACCAGACCACTGTGTTGTTCTGCCAGTCACTAACAAGTGACACTTGGGAAGATGGCAAATACCCCCCACTCTGTAGCCAGATGATCGTACCGTGCTGTCCACACAAAATACTTCTTGTCTGCAGGACACCAGTGCTACTCAGAGACACTGACGGAGTTATAAGGGGATTTTTGTTTGTTTCTTTAAAAAAGTGTGTCCATATGAGTGTGTCGCAGAGGTTCTAACACACAACCACGTCCTTCCTCCAGTGTTGCCCAAGAGACTCTGGAAACAGGAGTGTGTTCCTCACTGTTTTGTTTTTCAGTGAGGTTTATTCTTTGCAATGCTGAATATTCAGCCAACACGTCCCCCTTCCTCTGGGTCTTTGGGAAGGCAGGCTCTTCGCAAGCAGCTGTTCGGTGTGGTGCCGCCAAGGTCCTTTGCTGCATTTCCAGCGCTGGAATTCAGCATTACCAATAATTTATGTATGTTTATCTTCACAAATGTCAAAAATAAACCCTTAAAAAATCTGAACCTGCCCTCTAAAGGTTTAAATATTTCAAAATAGCATTTAAATGACTTTCTGCTGTCCTAAATTCCTTAGTATTTTATGCAAGTACAGGTTTACTCAACAAGCATAAGCGTTTGAAAAATAGACAGTTACAGGAGTTTTGCTGGGAATAAAGAAGATACTGGTTGGCAACCAAAAAATCACATTTCCCACAAAGACTTTAAGCAAAATAGAATGTTAAAACCCAATATCAGCAGCAGATCCCCAGTCAAACAACATACTGCTCTGAGGGATCATCACAGTTTAAAGAAAAACATGCTAAATTATTTCCCAACATGATTTGTGAATAGGTAGAATGAGCTGATTGCTCAGATGATTCAGCTCTCTCTTTAGATGATATCAATTCCTGGGCTTATCTAAGTGCTGCTTTTGAATACAGCAACTTGTTTTCCTCCTGTGTGGTGTTTTGTCTTTGCAAAATGCACAAACGATGTAAGAAAGATGATGCAAAGCCCTTGTTTCCTAGTTTGGCTGGTTTCTGGATTGAAGCTTTTGGGGTTTTTCGTGAGAAAGTCTTAAGTTAGTTTTAAAAACACCTCTGCAATGTTTAGCAAATCCAGAATAGCCTTCATGTATATTCAAATCCTTCATTAACAGCTGTGTTAATAGTTATAGGGACCAAGAGCCAGTTGTGGTGTTACCCTGGCATCCTTTACAGCATCCTTCCTCGCTTTGGGGTATTTGCCTGGATATATAGTGGATGGGGAAGCCTTGAGCCCTGTGTAGATGGGCAGAAGTGGAGAGGGAGGGCATTCCCAGCTGGGGCACGGTGTGGGGACTGTCCTTCATCCACAAGAGTTCCAGGTTCTGTGGTCCCACTGCGCCACATGGCATCATCTGGAGAGGCAGGTTCACTGGCTGCGCAGGACCCATAAAATATCTGCCTGATTTTCTTCAATAAGCACGAGCTAGAGGTTAATAATGTGGGGATGTCTGATTCCCTGCTGTTTTAAATAATTTCATGGGGAACCTAATGTGATAGGACACCAGTTAGAAAGGTTATTACCCTCATCAAACTACAGCACTTCTTTTTTATTGTTTCCTACCAATTCCTAGCCTTACATTTCCTTTCCTGGGGAGGATGCTCTCACCTCACATTCCAAAAGGCTTGGTGGCAACCTTTCATCTTGTGTTGTCTAAACACAGGATGGAGGTCCACCACATCCCCTGGACAAGGAACTCACATGACTTAGGTCTTTCCTCCTTTTGTTTGCTTTTAGTGCCACGTAGTTTGGTGGTTTCTTTCCAGACTCTCTAGGCAATTTAACATCCTTTTCTCTGTAGTTTTGCTTTCTTTCTTTCTCTCAATCTCTTTGTCTGTCTTTATCTCTTTCTCGCTCCTTCTTTCTTTCTCTCCTTTCTTCCCTCCCTCCCTCCTTCTTTCCGTCCTTCCCACGCTCCAGCCTGCCTTCCTGCCTTACTCCCTCCCTCCCTTTCTTTTTTCCTAATTTCATTTCCTTTTGGCAAATTATTTATCCCTTTTCTCCCTCTCCACCTTTCACTCCTCTTGGGTGCTCTAGCTTGTCTTCCACTAAAAAATATTGTGTTGAGATTATGTAGCTTGCTTGGCTTTCCAGTACCTCTTGGGAATGGTTTGTTGTTGTTCACAATGGGTGACAGTTTAAAATGGTGCTTGCATGAGGCTGCAGTAGCCTTGACAGTGGGGTTTGGCCAAGGAAAAGAGTTTTGCCCAGTAAGAACACAGGCTAAAACAGACAATTAGTAAAGACAGTTATCTACATATATATATATATATATATAAAATGATATCTAAATACCACTCCACATCTTAATGAATTTTTCTTAAGATTTAAATATCTTTTTTGAAAAGTTCAAGAGCTTTCTTGAGTCAAAAATATTTTTAAGAAGCAGAATATGAACTACAAAATATATCAGGATGTTTCATGGTTTTTGTTTTAAATTACAAAAGATCAAAGAAATGTAACAATTTTTCACTGATTTCCTCCTTTTTAATGGAAAAAGGGTAGCGAGGAAGACTAATAAAACATAAAAAAAATTCAGAAATTATTTTTGAACCTAGTAAAACCGTGTTGACAATTACTTTAAAACAAAAAGCATTCTTTTCTGAAAGCAGGAGAGGAAAATGATTTTGCAGTCTTGAAACAAAAATTGCCCTTTTCACTCTAGTGACATGTCACAGCAGTCACCAATAACACTGAAGACAATGCTGTGATTAACTGTAAAAGGAAATAACTTTCTGAACTTCAGAAATGTGGTCCAAACCTGGCCTCCTTCTGGTTTGTAGACTTACAGGTTTATGAAGGTTTTCACACATTCCTAAGTCAAACTCAAAGGTGTTTGAGCTTTTCACAGCCAGCTGAAGGCATCACAGAACCACAGATCATTAGGGATTGGAAGGGACCTCAAAAGATCATCTAGTCCAATCCCTCTGCCACAGCAGGATCACCTAGACCAAGTCACACAGGAACATGTTCAGGCAGGTTTTAAACATCTCCAGTATAGGAGACTCCACAACCCCCCTGGGCAGCCTGTTCCAGTGCTCTGTCACCCTCATGGGGAAGAAGTTCCTCCTCACAATCACATGGAACCTCCTATGTTCCAGCTGACGCCCATTGCCCCTTGTCCTATCACTACATGACACTGAGCAGAGCCTGGCTCCACCCTCTTTACACCCACTCCTCATGTATTTATAAACATTAATGAGGTCACCTCTCAGTCTTCGTTTCTCTGAGCTAAAGAGACCCAGCTCCCTCAGCCTTTCCTCATAAGTGAGGTGCTTTACTCCCTTCATCATTTTTGTGGCTCTGTGCTGGACTCTCTCCAGCAGCTCTGTGTCCTTCTTGAACTGAGGGGCCATGCAGAACAAGTACAGTTTATAAATATAATGCAAATTAGAAAAATACATGAATTCAAATGCTTGTGGAAGGCACCAGGTTTCCTCATCTCTCTGTCTTATTCTGCCGTCTGTTAGGAAGCTGCAAGCACCGAGGCTGAGGCACACAGGATCTTCCCTGAGCCCGGTGTGAGCCTGAAACCTGGCTACAAGTAACTTGAAGTTACTGTGAGCTGCTAGATGGAGGGGTCAGGTGGGAGTGGGGCCAACCTAAACAACAGTTCCCTGATGGTGTTTGTGGCAGGGAAGTGGGTGAAACTCCCCCAGAATGTTCTGCCTGAAGGCACTTTCGTACCCAACACCACGTGTGCAAATCAGCAGCTCCCCCAGGAAAGTCTGAATTCCCACATCAGGCAAAATCCTGAAAACCGGCAACTCGAGGTGTTGCTTGTTCTCAGGCACATTATTACCTATGAACCATATTTTAAAATGCATTCTGAGATTTGAGCTAATAATGTGAATGACATTCAGTGAGATTGCCAAATGCTGGTAATTTACTTTCATTTTCACATTAATGTGGGCCCACCTGTGATGAATTGGAAACTAAATAAGCACATCAGTTTTAATTAGATATTTCAGCGGCTGCAGCTAGTTAAACAGCAGCATTCATTCTTATCTATTAAACAGTCAGAGAGACTTCTGCCTTCTTCACAGTAAGTTTTCTCTTGTTCCAGCTCACCTTCCTTGCGCTGCTTTCCTCTCTTACTGGAATGTTTTAGAGGGGATGATCTAGGCTGGTGGCATCCTGCTGAGTTAATAATACGGTTATCGCCGCGTTGGCTGGGCTAGATGATTTTCAAATTATAGAGAAATTAAGAAGGCCCTCAGTATTGTTTTATTCTGCAATGAAAGCGAAACAAAATCCCCAGCAATTGGAATCAGCTCGTGGTTTAGGCATCACCACACAGAAATGGGTTCTATTGACAATCGTGGGCTGGTACCACTGCACTCTTGGGAGCTAGTTTCTGTTAACCAGTGATGGTTTGGGTCCAGCTGGAACAATTTCCATTCCTGGAGGGGCAGGGAGCTGTGAGAGGGATAGAGTGAGTCGGTGGTGTGTTGGAAGGAGTCAGGCCAGCAGCCTGGGAAAGGCTTTTTCTCCTGGCTCAGGCACTGACAGCAAAACCTGCCTCAGTTTTCCCGCTGAGGAGTCACCGGTGAGGCTGGGAGGCAGCTGCATCCTGCCGAGTTCTCAGTGTTTACGTTGAGGCTACCAACGAGCAGTTGTTTTTGTTTTCTGTTTCAGCAGGCGTTTGCTGAAATAACAACCATTCACATTTCAGTCTGAGGCATTTGTGTCTATCTGATGCTCAAGCAAAGGCAGAGAAGACTTCTCTTTGTCTCTACTCCACCTTTCCTCATAGAGTTTTGCAGCCTGTCCCTCCTTTTCCAGGCAGTTTTCGATAGTGAACTGGAGTCTGAGCTTTTACTGCATTGAAGCAGCTCATTTCAAAGCAGCCTTACACGAGAGAAAGGGCAGCAGGTTGAGTCTTAATCTATTTTCTTATCCTCTATGAATCCAAGAACGGCTTAAAAAACAAGTCAGTGCAAATGTATTTGTGTCTGTGAGTAATATTAACTTAGTTAATGATCTCTAAAGATATTAATTAATGATTAACAGACATAGCAGAGTTAGGTGTAACCTAGTACAAGTGAGTTTTAGAACTTGAGCCTTCATCACACCTCTAAGTTTCTACTCAGTGCTCGTCTGTGCAATGGGACCCTTGTAGCAGCTTTCAGGAGAGCAGCTGCTGTTGGTGAAGCTGATGCTTACAGCTTACAACAGTAGTAAGGTAGATTAATCTTTACTGCCTCTGACTCTATTTTTCAGATTGTAATTTCTGAAGAAAGGGCAAACAAGTTCAGAAATACAGAGGATGTGGTGCTGGTGAAAATCAGCTCTTTTTGGAGCCAGGAAATCATTAGTGAACCCTCTGAAAAATATTTTACCAAGTCCTGGCTGCTTGTTCCACTGGCAGTTCAACCTACCAGCTAAGAAATAAGGTTTTTTGGGTCCATTTTCTGAGTAACTGAGATGTTCATATACAGCATGGAAAATAGTAGGGAGAGCCTGAAGCTAAATTCACATCTAATTCAGATTTTATGCAGTTTCATTGAAAAAAAAAGAATGTTTTTATGCAAAAGTCTTGAGCTTTAGTGCTAAATACTAATGATCCAGAGCTGACCCTGCTCTCTGAGTGGAACCTCAGCACATACCCCCTGCTGTGGTTGCCTTGAAGATTGTAAGTAGGAAGTTCCCAGGAGAAGATGCTTGTGGATTTTCCTTTCCTGAATCCTCTCTAAAAGGGGGAAGCAGTCTTCTAAACAGTCATAACCTGCTGGAAATAAAATGAGGCTGGCAGCTTCACAAACCCAAACGGACTGCTTTAAGCACATTCCAAAGCATTTAAGCACAAAGATATATTTTGATGAAAGTGTTTCATGTAGGAACTTGAAAGAAAAGGTTGTGCTAAATGAACACAGATCTACAGGGTGGAAAATATATTCTAGCAAATGCCAGGCTTTGGACAGCCGCCCTGATCACAGGTCAAGCAGAGGTTCCTAAGTCAGGTTGTGAAGACTATGAGCAGCTGAAGGGGACTGAAGTTTCTCTCTCCAGGTGAGGTTGCATGTTGCATTTTTTTTGGAGAGCAGAGTCATGCATGAGTGGGAAACACTTCTGTGTTTGGGTTTGGGATGTGCTCAGTACCTGAGCAGCTCCTCATTGCTCACATCTGTGTCTCAGTCTCCTTCATTTTTCTGCAGTTTGGTGCTGAGCTTGCACCTCTCAAACTCTGCAACACAACTTCCATATCTTGACTGTATCTTAGTTGTTTTCCCTCAGCTGAGCTGTTGAGGGTGTTGTCTCTCCTGCCTCTCTGCCGTTTTTAAAGATGATAAATTTACTGTGTAGTCCCCTCACTGAAAGAGATTTTCTGAACCACAAAGAAGTTACAGATGCTGTGAGGCTGCTGGTGAACACTTTGCCCATCTCAATTACGTAGCTCAGCTCCTGCTTTAAGGACTCTGATATCTTTTTTTCTGGCTCAGGGGTGTGATGATGCCACCAAATCCAAACCACCACAATGATTTATTCTGGGAACATGATTTTAAGACACTTAACAGCAGATCCCACATAACAAATATTTTTCCTTTCACCTTCGAATTAACTGCTCTCATTTTACTTCAGCAACGACGTTTGAACTGAAAGGGAAAATGAGGTAGCTTAGCCTTACCCTGCAGAAGAATAACTTGTGAACTCGCTCACTTGCCCCTTCCCTCCCCTCCCATTTTACTCATCTGTGTAGCCCTGCTTGGGATGCAGTTTAGGGAGAATTAGTGCTAGAAAGCACCTTGTGTTAAGCGACTCCATGGAAATACAGAAGGATGAGGCATGAGCACGTGCAAGTGCTGTGTGAACGCTGAGGCACCGAAGGGTATTTTATGATTCCATGAGATCCTGTTCAGAGACACAGAGAGTTCCAGGCAAGAGCTCATTCACAATGTGTGCGAGAGAAAAATGGGTTAAATTTTCTAGGCAGATATTGACTCATCATATCATAACAAAACCTGCTAGAGCTGGTTAATGATGTGTCTGATACTTCAGCAAGTGACATAATGTTGAAACTTGGAATCAAAGCTGTCAGAGAATTGCTCCTTGCTGAACACGAGATATTCATGATGAAAACCTGTTGTAATCTCCCTCTCCTGAGCCGTTATGCTGAAGGGGCAACAGGGAGCATTGCCTGGTGGCATTTCCTTCAATCCCCCTTGAAGTGCTGCATCTTTGCAGAGAAGTTTCTGGCAGGGCTTGCTCTGGTGGCTGCTAATGCGATGCGGCAGTGCTTCAGAGGAGCAGCCTGCGCAGGGCTGCAGCTTTGGGGCTTATTGATGCAATCAGCAAATATGCTTTGTGGCTTTTTTTCTCTAGCTAAATGGCTCAACACACAAATCGTAAACTTGAGGGCACAGTCCTTTCCAAGTCCTTTAAAGCTACTTGCATGATTGAGTTGCTAAATTCTCTCTGCCAGTGATGTAAAGAGAAGGTAGGTGAAGTTTTAGCTTTGAGGCAGGCTCCCTTCTAGCATTCTTCAGATCAGCAAAGCCGTCTGCCTTTCCTACTTCTTTTGTTTGAGATTAATCTAATGGTTTAATACAATGGGTAAATGCATGGTGCCCAGGGATGGAACCCACTCTCCACCTGAAGTGATGAATCTGGGATGCTGATACCTCTGTGGTGGGACATGGCTGTTCCTGTCTGTATCCTTTCACTGGGCATTGCTGTGGTTTGGTCAGGGATGTCTGGTTACTCACAAACTGAGCTGGTTTTGGGTTGGGAGGACAGTGTCCCACAGGCAGCACAGCACTGTGGGCACATGTGAATGATTAAGCTGATGAACTCAGGGGTAATTACTATAATAATTAAACATAGCTCTGACCACATTTGAGCTTTGTGAAGATTTAGGCGAAACTCAGGTTTATGATGAAAATACAAATTGAGAGTAAAATTACTTTGAGGTTTTCAAAATAGTCTTAAAATCATGTTACCAGAATAAATCATTGTGGTGGTTTGAATTTGGTGGCATCATCACGCCCCTGAGCCAGAAAAAAAGACATCAGAGTCCCAAAAGCAGGAGCTGAGCTGTATAATTGAGATGGGCAGAGTGCTCACGGTTCCACTGTCTGCCTTTGCATGCTCATGGCCGTCTCACAGCATCCCCTTGGTGTGGGGCTGGATCTCACCTGCTGCCACTACCAGTTCAGACCGAGCACTGCCTGCCCTGGGCAGACTTTGTGGTACCAGCAGGATTGGATTTGATTAAAGTGTCACGTTCTCTTAATCCAGCTCTGCATGTCTCTAACCCATACATTTATCGTGAACATTAGTAGTTGGATTTTTTGGAAGAAGAAAGCAATATTATGTCTGCAGCATTTATTTATAGTCATTGCCAAATGGTACTTTGGGGATTCTCCTTTTTAAAAATCAGCTAATGAGGGAGCAAATCCTTTATCAAAACTGTGAAACAGCTTTATGGTTCTTCTATAAACATTTTGGTGGCACTGCAACTCTTGCTTTTCTCTCTTCTTCCCAAGCCAGCCTCATTTCTTTCCACTTCTTTAGTTAAGACTTGTGTTGCAGGGAGACTCCAGTAGCAGAGGAAGATTTCTGACTCTATTCTTAAGCATGATGAGACACTGGCACTGAATGATCTTTAAGGTCTTTTCCAACCTAAACCAACCTACAGTTCTGTTATAAGGTGTGGGGAGAGTGTCTGCTTTCAGCTCAAGATTTGTTTCTCTCCTGCTGGAAAGGAGGCTGTTCCAGACCTTCCCATACCAGTGTTTCCTGCTTGTTGCTCTTTCCCAGGCTCTTGCCTCGTGTAAGTAGCTGTCTGTGCTGGTGTTTGGCTGTTTCACCTCAGCCATTGAACTACGGGCTGCTACTGACAGGGGTACAGATGAACTTGGAGATTTTCTGAGAGGAGGAATGCTGGTCTACCAGTGTGTGCTCAGTCCAGGCTCGTGAATGCCAGGACCAGTGTGCTGGTGAATGGGGTTGTATCTGTGGGAAAAGATTGCAGGTCTCCTTAATGCAATAATCACCCGGCTGAGATCCTTAGAACAGCTTAAGATCTATAGAGCTCCTTCAGTGAGTTCATATCCTGAATAAATATTGTGTGGTTAGCCTCTCCCTCGTGTGCTTCAGTACGATGCTGAGATGCCATGTTGGCAGGAGGGTGAAGCAGGTTTTAAACAAGCCCAGGACATCTTGTTTAAAATCCATTCCACTTTTGTTCTAGTCAGTTATCTGAGTATGTTCAGATTTCTGTGTCTGGGGGGAGGCAGCCTCCTGTGAAGAAGTTGTGTGTTATTTTCTGGCCATCTTAAATGTCAAAGAGAATTTCAGTTTTAAGTGTTTCATCTCAAAGCTAAATGCCTGTTCTCCCAGCAGAAGTATATCATATTTTAGTGCCCGTTGCTCTCAGGTTTTCAATTAGAACTTTGAATCACATTCCTGATTAGTAACAAGCAATCAATCATAATTAATTAGTTAAAATGTTCAACCGTTAAAATCATTACCATTAATTAAAATAATTATCTCTATTTTGGCTGCACTTCATTGCCATTTCAGGGAAATGTGTTGCTTAACTCTCCATTTTGTGCTCAGGATGGGATTGTGGTGACTAAAATGTGTGCGAGGGGTGGAGGCATGACTTTCAACAAGCTGGGTTTTGTGGTGAGGTTTTGGTTGGCTTTAAATAGAGCAAAGCATATAAATTAATTATGTTTTTAGTAAAGTTACCTCTCCTTAGCTTAAGAACATATCTAATAGCTGTAGAAATGCAGTGTCAGGAGAGCTGGATCTTTTCTGAGAAGTCTATTCTTCGTGTTTTGTGAGCCTCTCCACCTCTCCATAAATAAAATACAGAGGTGGATGGGGAGCTCTGAGGTCAGCAAGGGAAGAAGTGTCATCTTCACAGCTACTTCTTGTGGGCGTAAACTGATTGCAAGGTTTTGTGCTGCTGCACAGCATCCTTCAGCTGTGAGCAGCCCACGAGGGTTTCTTCTGTCTTAGGTACCACTGAGTGAGGATAAGGTTAGTTCTGGAGGCCATGTACTCCAACCCCCACGCAGGAGGTTGTTCAGGCCTGTGCCCAACTGGGTTTTAGATACCTGTTTTCAAAGATGGTGACTTCAGAGCCTTTCTGGGCAATTTGTGCCAGTGTTTGAGCACCTTCACAGGAAAAAAAGGTTTTTCTAGTGTTGAAACAGAACTGATGGCACTTTGGTTTGTGTTCATCGCCTCGTGTCCCATCACTGGAAATCTCTGAGCAGTGTCTGGCTACATCTTCTTCGCACCCTCCCATCAGGTTATTATTTCTCCTCTTATTTCTTTGTGCTTCAGTTGGTGAAGGTTTCCTGTACTTCTAAAAATGGTGAGCACACACTTGGGTCACTTAGGTCTGAAATACAGCTGTGATATGAGACCTCTCTGTGCCCATCTGGGACCTTCTGCTGCGTAGCTGTTTCTTTAATCCCTGTAATAACACCTACAGGTCTGATCAGACCTTACAGGTCTAATACTCCTCTGTCAAGATGACAAGCACAGATGTGCCCTTTGAAAGATCTTTTCTGTAGGGAAAATGGATGATGTCCAACTAAGATGCATGAATTGGAATAAAGACACTTGACTCCTGCTCTCAGTCACAAATTTTTTTGTATGACTCATTAACAACTGACCAAAAGCCTACTGGGAGCCTTTTCATTTGGCTTAATGGGCTCTGAATTAGGTGCTTAACTTTCTCAGACTTGCAGTCTAACTCATACACAGGACATGATGTTATTTGCCCATTGCAGTGGGCTGTCTCACAGTGAAATACTGCTACAGAGGATCCTGGGCTCACCAAGTAGGGAGAGCTATTAAGTGCAGAGCATCCTATAAACCTTTAGAAGCAGTGATAAAAGTGCTAGTGTTTCCTTGAACAACCATGATTTCTTTTCACCTTTGTATTTCTGGAAAGCCTTGGCGTTTATATTGCCTTTATATTTCTAGGAATTCTTGTCATTTCGTGTTTGTCCTTTCTCTGCAGTAAGCAGGGTCTGGTCTACTGTTGTGTCTCAATGGCCTCTGAAGAGATTGCTTTCTCTGCGAGGAATTTAAAATGCTGAGAATTTAAACTTGCAGACAGTTAGGTAGCAGGGGTGTCTTGTAGTGTGTGTTATAGGAGCATGATTTGATGTTCCAAAGAGCATTGTAAATGGAGTTGTAAATGCCATGGATTCCACTCCCGTGCTTTCATCTTTCTTTCTTACTTTGTGTGTTTGTAGTAGGATAACTTGGTCCAAAAAGTTGTCATCATCGTTTGTGCACTGGCTTCTGCTTTGGTCTGGCACTAGCTGCAGTTATACTCTCAAAACAAGATATTTTTGTGCATACCCAGTCTGACTAAACCTAAGCACGCTTGCTTTAGGCACAAGTCTGACATCATTCAGGTCTTTACTCTTATCTAAAAGACCCAAGTAAACCTGGAGCAGAGCTCCAAACCACGCAAGTTCAGCCACTGCTGTGTCATTTCTGTTTGGTTCGGCTTCCTAGAATCGTGGTTCCGGGTTTCAGGCTGGAGAAGAGGGACCAAGGAGGTTATGGTGTCCGTTTGTCGTCAATACCAGTTTCCAGACCAGAGCAGGATTTAAACTTTCATCAGAGCTCACAATCCCTGGGTCTTTTGCTAAACCAGATCTCTCTTGTTCTGTTTGAATTTTCTAATGATTTGATAATTTGAACAAAAGTGGCAAAACTGAAAGCCTCCTCATTACACTTGGCTTCTGTACGAAGGAGGAAAACGAAGATTAATTCCACTGTAACTTCTAATGACACAATTTTCTTCATGTCTTTGTGATACTCAGTCTTTCTGAAGTTCACAGCTAATGTGCCTGGCCTGTGTGCCTCAGTATCTTAAACACCAGCGTTATAATTGATATCATTGCCAAAAAAGCACTGTGGGTTTATAATCCTGCCTGAAGGACCTGGTATGTTGGCAGTAATGAAGAAAGCTACTTGAAGAACGCAAGAACTTGCTAATCAGTTTGTTAATTGAGTACAGGGAGTTCACATAATACAAAGGCAAGCTGTGAAGGTGACAATAATAGCCAGACTTCATCTGTTGAGTTGGAATTAACGATGAACAAAATCAAGATCCCTTTGTGGTTTATTCGTGTCCAGCTGCAGCCATCTATAAAAGACCCATCAAAGAAATCAACTCATTAGTTGATAATTCTGTGCAACTTCAAAAAGGAATCCTTAACCCCTCATCAGTCTTTCTCTGACAACCCCTTAAAAGCTCTGTTAAAACAAAAGGGAAAAAAAACGCCCGGTTTGCTCCGTGGATTCACAGAAATGGCCTGCAGGAGCACGGCAGAAACCAAGGCTTTTGAAAACAGATCCGTCCACAGGTAGAACAGTCTGAGCGCAAACACATTGTGATGTGCAAAATCTCCCCCAGCCTCTCGTGTCACAGTGTCAGTGCCCCGTCTCACCACAGAAAAGGTACTCCCAGATTGAAATAAATTTAATATTGTAATAAAACCCAACCAAACCCAGTGAATTCAGAAAGAAAGCTTCCAGCACGACCTTGCTGCACAGCCGTTGTGTCTGCACCTCTCACCACTGAGGGAAGCTGCCAAACCGAGGGGGAATGCAGGCTTGTGTCTGTATAAAGTTGGAAGATGATGTGTTTTCAGGGCAAGGCTTTGTAGGATCTGACCAGCACATCGGGATGGCTGCTGTAACGTTTCATTTGTCTCAGCAGCACAGCTGTGGTAAAGGATTGCAGCCTAGGAAGCCTGTGATAGTCTTAGAAGAACAATGTGTGATAACGCAGGCATGTTGATCGAGGTTTGTTACTGGAATGTCTGTTACTGGTCTTCAAGATGTTCATTCCTGTGTGCAGCATGAGGGCATACCCCATCTTGGAAGAAAGTTGTAGGAGCAGAAAATTGATGGTTGTGAAATATCCCAAAGGCATTACTCTGATCAGCAGTAAGCTACCTACTGCGTAGGAGACGGCAGTTAAAGATGCTTCTTTCCCCACTTCATTTATCTCCTTTTCCACTGATACAGTTTGTCTTCCAAACAGGTACTTTGCCATATGCATATATATATATTTTAATTTGGGTAAGAAGTTGAATGTTTAGAGATCTGATTTGCTGGTTTTTTGAGAGACAGATGGATGTAGTTGAACATGACTGCTCCTCAAAAGTGTCTCACCTGTACTCTTTTGGGGTGACTTCAGTCGTGGTTAGATTCAGTGCAGTGCTAAGAGGTGCCTGGGTCTCTGTGTCCTGGGGTACCTGTGAAGGGGCTCCTGGTGCAGAGCCAGCACTGCTGGTAACAGCTGCACGGAAAAAAAGCATAACATTTAATTTTTGTTTTCTCTTCCTTGTTAATCCTGCTTCTACAACCCTTGTACAGGCCATCACCTCTTCTAAAAGAAGGCTTCGCTGCTCATGGAGTCATGTTTTGTGAAGGTTCTTTTGTCTTCCAGTCCAGGGCAGAATCTGACTCTGATTTTAAAAATTCAGAAAAACTTTTGGCTAAAACCTCTGGCTGCAGCAGTTGGAAATGTCTTTGTAGGAGAGTGATATTGATGCTTTTTCTGCAACTAATTAAGGCTTTTGTGAGGGTGTCTGCTGGGCAGAGTGGATCAGTGGGCTTCTCCTTGTTGCCGTGCCCAAAACCTTCACAGCAAAGTGCTTCTGGTTTATCTTTGGGGTCAGTCTTGAGTTTCAAGAAGCTCTTAAGATTCACAAAGATTTTCATTGCTGCTTATTTCTCATCACCCTCACATCAGAGATCTCATGGGGAGCCGAACGTGACGCTCTTGTCTGGAGGACCCGTTCTGCTGACCGAGTAGTTGCTGTTCCTCAGCAAACACAAAGGAGAAGAAGCAATTCTCAGAGACAAATGGAAGATAATTCAAATGAGAAGAAAATAGGTGGGTGGGTGCATGTCAGTGTGAGTGGAACATTTTGTACCGCAATGTGTTGTTCCTTCCTGCTGGATTCACAATCCATGAGCAAGTCCCCGATAATTAACACATTGCTATTATCAATAAATGCTGTGAAGCAGGACCAGGGAGAATTGGCAAAGCCTCCATCGTTCATGTAAAGGCCTCTCCAGTCAAAACCGACTCCCACCACACTAAGGAGCCGGTGGAAGCCAAAGAAAGAGACGCCAGGAGCTGGTATGGTGGGTGTGAGCCATTCCTTCCCGCTGGCACTGGTTCAAGCCACATTGGCTTGTATTGTCTCTTAGCAACTGCCATACTGATAGTCCCAGACGGACACAGGCAATGTGCCGACCGGCCACGCAGCTTTGGTGATGGTGGTGGAGCCCTTCCCAGCCTCTTGGAAACTACGTTAGAAATTACCTCTATTTCTTGGGGAAATAGGTTTTGTTAGCTCTGGCTAGCTCATGAGCTGCTCATGGCAGCGGCCAGGTCCCCGTCATGGCTAGAAGGGCACAGATCTGAAGATGACACGACACCTTCATACCTCACCTGGCTGCTCCCACCTGATGAAACATCTCCCTCAAATTTTAAAGTGGTTTAGTGTGTGAGATAACATTGTCTGCACTTGGAAAGTTTATAAATGTTACGTTGTTAAAAAATATTTACAAAAGTATTTTGCTGCTAATTGTTGTTAATTCATAGAATCATAGAATTGTTCGAGCTCTCTTGTTTGGTTTTGGTTTCCAGGATTTTTTTGTTCCCTGGCAGAATTTCCTCCCTCTATAGTGCTTTATGAGTTTGTTTCTTTATGAGTTTGTTTGTTTGGGTTTTTTTTTTTGTCTCTTACTTTCTCCCCAAGACCTTAATTTTTAAAATGTTAGGTTCAGCCTCATAGCTCTCCATGAGAGCTGCTGGGCTGCATCTCAGAGCAGCAGTTTCAAAAGGTAGGACTCAGTCTTTGTCTTTTTCTGGGCTTGATCTTCACAGTGCAGCTCGGTATCAGCCATCAAAAACGAATGCAGTCACGCTTCTGTAAATGTATTTCTCTAGCTTAACTTTCCAACCCCGAGTTGTTTTTTATAATTGCAGTGATGGAGCAATTTGGATATATTCTGTTTTGCCATGCAAAGTCTTAGAGATTGAGTGCTGCGGCACGCAGCGTGCTAAGTGCAGTTTTAGTAGTGAGACCGATGATAAAAACAATGTTTATTGGTTTTTCTAGACAGTGCAGGTCCATGGGGAATAAATGTTTTTGCCCTCAGTGCTAAAAAAATTTAGACAGTCTGTAGTCCCTCAGGCATGCCCCCAAGCATCTGTTTTGCTCTGCGATGTCTCTGTTATTTGAGTTTCCTGAACAGGGAAAAATTATGATTGAGATCATTGCAGTGATCTAGAATTGACTCTTTGGGCTGCAGTTTCCCCTAAGTCATGCTTATTACCACACGCTCTTCCTGAAAGCCCAAATAAGAATATTTTCTGGCATCAGTCAACAAAATCTCATTTCTGCTCCCGTTGGACCTCTTTACATTTTGATGCAGATGCTGAAAAGGCTCCCAAAAGCTCTCAGGCTCTTTTCTGCCCATTGGTGGAAGCTAAATCACTTAACTCACTGTTAACAATTTGAAAATAGATCAGTGGCTTTTCTTATCTCCTTTCCTTGTGGACCATGGTGGGTGTTTAACCGCGCTCGCCGCAGCAAGCAGAGTTGAGGTACGTGCAAGGCGGACGCAGCAGAAAGGGCTGCAACGTTATATTTATCCCAGAGAGGGGGGGAAGAAAAAAAAGCTGGTAATTCATAAAGCCCTCAGTGAGTCACCAAGGTTTTCCTTTATGGGCAGGATAAAGTGAACAGATGTTCTACTACATTCCATTTGCTTGAGTCAACAGGCCCATTCTAATAGTTTGTTGATTATCCTACATTTTGTCAATATTGTGGTGTGATTCCAGTGTTTGTTTTATTATTACGCAGATTGACAATGTTTTATTTTGAGAGCGATGATGAGGTAGCGTTCGGGGTATGATGGTGCTGATTTATTCTGAATCGGTGTTTTTAGCAGATTGTTTTGCAGTGGCTACCGCCCTGCTCTAGCGATTCAGTGATTTTATCTTTTTTGCCTTTTGCTTTTCTCTGGTGGCCCCAAACCAAAACAATGTTGTTGTTGGCAGTCAGTGCTTTAAGCCATTGCCCTATAACACACGATTGGCTCTTCTTGAACCATATGGTCTCTCTCCTCTTGTGAAAGCTCCTTTTCTAGAGGCCATACTTCAAGTGTCCTCACATAGAAGTGATGGCTGGACTGCCACTACTGGTCTTCCTGTCATGTTCTGGAAGATTCTGGAGAAGAGATCTGTAGTTCAGGGACATAGTTTAGTGGTTGACTTGGTACAGTTGGTTAATGGGTGGACTCAATCATCTTAAGAGTCTTTTCCAGTCTAAACAATTCTGTTATTCTATGGTGACATCCGAGCGATGGCCATCACACTCGGGCTTTATGCTGCAGGCTCAGGGCAGAGTGATGGCCACCCTTGCCATCTCCAAATGGCACAATTTTCTGGCAGTTAGGACATCTTTGAACACACATGTCAGCAACATTTTCTGTTATGGAGATAGATAGTGCTTCATGAGTGCTAAAAACCAAGATATTAATCACCTGGAGAAATAGTTTGGAATGCATTGTGCAAACACGCAAGGAGGCATGGGGTGCAGAGGTAAGCGCCCAATAACTGCAACTGGACTTTTGTGACTACCAGTAGAGGTTCTGCCTTTACTCCATGGCATGGAGGTCAGATTGACAGGGCCCCTAAACAAATAATTAGTAAGATTTTGGATCTGAGCCTTACTCCATTATATATTCAGCTCTAACTTAATTCATTCTAACGTCTCCCTGCAGACGTACTCTATTGGAAACATATGAAGAAGTTCCAAACATAAATGGCATGTCCCTAATAAATAAATGATTATGCTGGGAGCAGCAAGAATATTTTTCTGTTTTCTTTCAGCTAGTGTTTTGCAAGTGTTAGCAATTTTCACAACAGTTCAGAATTCCCATACCCATCTGTGGTGATTTCCCTCAGACACCCATAAACCCACTTTCTGAAATTCCTTATGTATTTTTAACTGTGCTAGTAGAAATATTCAATTCATTTGAAGCGCATAAAGCGTGCGGCACGCTCACACCATTTTAAACTTTAGCAGCAAGTGCAGGAGCGTCAGTAAGAGTCATGTACCTTGCTCTGCTGTTTCTAACTACCCACTTTATTTATTTAAGATGTTCTAGTATCTTCTATCGCTCTCATCCTTAGCAAATTTATGTCACTCTTCTACCTTCTCCTGCTTGCCAGGGCAAAATATGTAATAATAATCTGCAATTAAATCTCTCTCAACTTACTTTATCAATGTCCATCTTACCTATACATTTCTTTCTTTCCCCTGTCCGTCAGATGATGGAGCTGACAGAAGAGAAAGATACTGCTCGAGATGCACAAATACCCACATGCAAATTAACCCCAAATTAATCCAGAAAAAAACAACAAGCCATACATTAAATTAACATTTAATGAAGCTCTCAAGTTTCAGGATGTTAAACATCATTTGGCTGAGATTTGAATAGAGCAATAGATGTTCATGTTCTGCAGTTAAAGTAAGTTTGATTAGGAAATGAAAAGTTTTTTGGCTTAAAGTAGTGTAGCAAACCCCATGCGTGTTATGGTGCATCATTAGTTACAGGGAAATCACGGTGGCATCAAGCTTTTCACTTCAGCTGGGTGAGAAATGGTCAGACCAGGAGCAATTTCTTCCATTTTTTTAATATTGAAGCCAAAGGAAAAGCAGGTGTTTCCATTCTGCTCTCGTTCTCACATTGCACCTTAGCAGTGACCCCAGGTGCTGTTAAACTAGTGGAACTAGTGGAAACTTTTGAAAATCAAAAACAAAACTTCCAACAACCTAAAAGTGGCCTCGAGCAAAGTCCTCTGCAAAACCAATCCAAATTTAAAACTAAAATTACAAATCTACAGCGGGGATTTGGGGAATTTGCACGGAAGCGATCGAATTAAGGAGGTAACCTAACACCATAAATAAATCATATGACTCATTTTACTTCCAGGCAAGAGTCTTAGAGCAGAGGTGGGTTTTTTTTCAGTCTTCCACTGCGAAGGAAGAAAAAGAAAATGTATTTTTAGAGGGGAGCAGAATTAGTTTGACAAAAGATTAAGTGGCGTTTTTTTCTCAGCAGTAGTGTGCACTACCTGTTCCAGTCCTGTGCTGGTTTTCTCCCTTTGAAGCACTGCTTTGTGACTGGAACGTCATAATTATGGTGCTGCGGGGATACGAGATCGGAGGTGCAAACCGGGCTGTAATCAATATCTTTACATCTAGAACTAAACTCAGAATTTTTAAGTACAAATAATGACAAAAATGAAGGACTTTCAAGCGGGCTTGCCGCCCCCAGTCCTGCATTTGCAGCACAGCACTAAATGGAAGTTTGAGGACCATTGAACAGAGTTCTCATCCCCAATGAATCACAATTAAAGTAACACCTGGATTAATAAATTTGTACAGATTCACTGGGGAAATTCACCTTGTTTAATAGCCCTCACATTTCTAAATAAAGTTGTTTGTCTGTGGCAGGATGAACTACTTTGTCCCAGGCTGGGCTGCAGAACATGTCGAAAGGTTTCTTCAAGACCGTTTGAAGGACTTTTCCAGTGAAACTTGGAAGCTCCATGCTGTCCTTTGGCAGGCTGGTCCCCTCTCCACAATCCTGCCTTTTCAGGGACTGCAGGCAGCCTCGTTCGGTTTACACTGTGACTCGCACACAGCAAGGCTGAGGTTGTGAGCAAACTTTCACCTCAGAAAATACTTGACTAGAGGATGGCTTTAATCTGGAAGAGTGAAGGTTTGGATTAGATAGAAGGAGGAAGTTCCTCACTCTGAGAGTGGTGAGGCACTGAAGAGGTTGCCCAGGTAGGCTGTGGATAACCCCATTCCTGGGAGTATTCAAGGACAAGTTGGATAGGGCTTTGGGAAACCTGGTCTGATGGGAGGTGTCCCTGCCCGTGGCAGGGCCATTGGAACCAGATGATCTTGAAGATCCCTTCTGACTGATGCCAGCCTGTGATTCTCTGATAAGTGTGGGTTGCAGCTGTTGGGCTGTCCCTGAGGAACACTTACTGTCCCCAGTATCTAAGTGATGCCTAACACATGGCAGTGGCTGAGTCAGAGCATTTAGAGGTGTTTTGGTGACGCAGTTTTCCATGTTTGTCCATCTTCTGCCATCCTGTGCTTGAGGCATCACTTCTTTGTAGTTAAATAGTCCCTGTTGCCAGAGAGGTTAATGTCGGTGTCACTTGAATAATTGGATATATTTGCGTGACTTGTGTAACTTTGTTGAGGCTTAACAGTCTTTTCTCACTGTATTTTAATATTAAGACACAGACTTATCTCTTGGAACAATTGTTTGTAAAATGCAATGTTTAATTTTTAGGAGACAGAAGCTTGGAGATAGATTTTTACTGCTTATTCCAGTTTGCAAACTGGATCCTAACCTGAGCAGGATACTAAGGAGCATATGAATGCAGGGTCTGAGGTCCTGCATCCAGTGTGGTCTGTGTTGGGGAGGGTGGAGATGCAGCAGATGCAAGGGCAGTGCATCTGCATGCTCAGTACTGTGCATCAGGCAATGTGAGGGGTAGGGGCCAGTGTCACTGTCTCCTGCCCATCCTGTGGTTTGGCACCTGTTTCACTGTCTTGCTGCCATCTCAAAACTCTCCAAAGAGTAAAAACATCTTTACAAACTTAGGATGACATTACGTGACATTGTGTGAATGACTTCCCCCTGAGCTACTGGTAATACCATCACCAGTAGAAGTCTGGTGACCTACACCAGTGGTGGGATCCACCTTAAAGGGTTCACCAGCCCATTCTTGAAAGTTATAAATAAATTGGAGGTATTGTTATGATTACATGTCTTTTCCAGACATGTGTGGCTCTGAATAGAGTCAAACCCCTTGTATTTTGGCTTAAGTGATATCCACTCAGTGTTATTTATGCAGTAAATTCCCTGCTTATTCTGCACAAATAAGACACGTCAAGAATAAACAGTCTCTGGGCTGGTGATAAATGGCACTCGACAGGATCTAGGAGCATGTATCATTGGGGTTTGCTGATTATTCAGGTGACATACGGCGGTGAGAGTGATTAACGCTGTACTGCTCAAATTCATCAGTGAATAAAAGCATTGCATTGCTGAGGTTCAGCTGAAACAAGCTACTAAATCAGACCCTTCCAAGACAGCGAACATTCCCTTCTCTTAAGTACTAAATAAACTTTGCACTGTTAGGTTGGAGGAAATTGGGTAGATGAAGAAATCGGGGCCACTGTTATCTCTCTAATTTTGAAAGGTTGGTAAAGAATATCCCTAAAATTGATTGAGTTTTACGGCTGATTCTTAACATCAAGGAAGTGAAGCTGTATGTATTTATTCTTTAAAGAAACGTGGTGAAAACTGTATGTCCTGAGGACATTCTTTAACTGGGTTTTAAAGACTTCAGAAAGATGATAGAAAAGGAAGGCAGGAAGATGCAGAACAACGCCTGTTGTTTTTCAGCAATAATTTGATATTAAAAAGAGAAAAAGTGGAACCTCGTCAAGCATGACAAATATGCAAACAGAACAGTTGTGCAGGATAAGCATGAAGGGGCCGCTGACGCTGCCCTTGTCTATTTTCCGCGTGGTGCAAAAGCAACAGGAGCTTAGATGGCTGAGCTGGACTGGTGGAGTTGTTCTCCAAAAGCAACACCTACAGAAAGGCCGGGGATGATTCAGCCAAATCCTTAGCACTTTTCTTAGATCTATCAAGTATATATTTAACTATATGTGAGATTTATCCATTTTTAGCCAGTCTTATGATTGGCACTTGATTGCTTGGAGTTGGCAATAAGATGTTTGTGTTTTGCAAGTGCACGTGTGTCCGCGCACCTGCCAAACCTTCTCTGTGGACGATGCTAGACAGCTCGTTCACCATGTACTTACCCTAATTCTGGGAACTGACAGAGAATGTTTTCCCTTGTGCTAGAGAGGGAATTAGTCCTGGGTTTTTGGAGGACTGTTTAATGAATTTAAGGCCTTCTACCGTCTGAAGAGTCCAAAGTGAAAAATGGTCTTGCTCTGTGTTTTAGAAAGTCAGGAAATCTACTTTCTCAATGTAAAAATGTTGTTGCTTTGGGAGAGCTCAGGAGAGCGACTGTCACTTTTCTGATGTTTTAAAGAAGGTGCCCGAGACCATTCTAGGCATTTCTGAAATATATATGTTCTGGTCTCCCTAGGAAGTGTGAGAATCTGACATGTTTTACAGACACGTACGTACACGCCACTAATGAAAAACTTCAGAACTAATAAAATCTCTCAGAACCAGCTTTTCCATGGCATGTTGACACATACTGACGGCAAGACAATGGTGCTATGAAAGTTTCATTGGTGCATGTTTGGGCTGACCTACTTAAAATCATTGTGCCTTCCTTGCAGGGAAGCCAGTGTGCCACATCACTTCATCGGGCAGTAGACAGTGCAAGCAGAGGCAGAAAACTGTCAGGTGCATCTCACTGGGTGTGTGGATACTGAAGAAATACTTCCTTTCCAACAACTTTGTGGCTGTTTTTTACTTTCCAACAACTTTTTTGGGTTTTTTTTTCCACCTTAGAGCAACAAACTGCCTAAAGAATATGCGATTTTGAGTTACAAACTTACCTCAGGCTCATCTTTGCCAAGTGGCTAGGAAAATAAGGGATGTCTTCATTTTCGTTTGAAAGACTGAGCGGAAATATAACAAGTCCTCAAGCTGTTAGGCAGCTGAGATTCCTGCTGCACAGTGAATAAATCTTTCTAACAAGAGGAATGGATAAGCCTGGGACAGTTTACATATGGGAAATGTGGTAGCTCCATTTCTGAAAGCTTTTAAGACACACATCTCCTGGAAGTGGTTTTCCTTGTAGCAGATCTTGCTTTTACTCACAGGGATGTAACAGCAGCATTTGCAGTGTAAACATGGTTTATCTGACACAGGAGAGGACTGAACACTGGTTTTCCATGTCTCAGGTGATTAGTCTTTTTGCCAGAGCAGACAAATAGCTGCCTTCTCTATGATTCACACAGTTATTCACACGAAACAGCTCAATTAAGGGTTACTGCTCTGTTATACCCTCACAGTTAGGGTGCTAAGTTGGCTAGATGAATGTCCTAGACATTGGTGATTTATACTGGACAGAAGTTCTGCGCTGAGCCTAAGAGTCATCTGATAAAAGGGAATTTTTTAACACAAAAGTTGGGAAAAAACATTGGTGTCAATGTAAAAACTTCTGAATGTTTAATTTCTTTGAAAAATATCTGTCCCCCTTCCATACATCTCGTTTCTGTGTTAACTAGCTCCTACCCTCTTGCTACTGTTGTATTTCCAGAAGGCGAGCTGGCAAGGGTGTCCCTTCCTGTAAATGATGATCACTTCCCAGCTGTCACGACATGGACTGTAACTCCATAGCTGGGATGGAAAGAGCCTTGATTTCCACACTGATAGCTACTTCTTACAGAGAAATGGGTTTTTAAAGGAAACCTTGCACTATCGTTCATATTTGGAGTGGGGAGAAAATCCTGTTAAGCAACACCTCAAAAAAATAAGTATCTCCTTGGCCATTATGCTGGTTCCTGGTGAACATTGTCGGGCTTGCTTTGTCTACAGCTGTGTGGTTTTGAATCATAAACACCCCTGTGTTCATTTCTTTTTCCTTCTCTTTTCCTGCTAGCATTTAGAGGTGCCATTTAGACCACTGCTGGCAAGATCAGCTATCGTAGTTCTCTTTTCCAAGGTCTGAATCTTGTCTCCATCCAGTGCTGGCATGTCTCTCTGACTTGCAAAGAAAAAAAAGCAAATCTGCTTCTGTCGCTCTTACTTAATTGGACGTTATCCAAATATCGTCAGGCTCCCAGTTTTGCCCAAATTATGTTTGTCTGGTCCTGCCACCAATAATCTGATCTAAAGCATCAGGTAATTTTGCCCACCTATGCCTGTGAAAAGAGCCTGGGATCCGGCTTTGGCTCTGTTCCCATGGAAAATTTCCATTCCATGGCAGCTGGATGAGCCCATTAGTTTGCAAATCAAGGGAGGACTTTAAAGAGTGATATCTCTTCCTAAATACCTTGGAGATATTTGGGAAATAACTCTGGTGATTATTTTTGTGCTAGGAGCGACGAAATGCGAGTTAGATTGGGAGCAGTCCACTCAGCATTGAGAACTGCCAAAACCCAGGGTTCCAATGGCAGAGCTGCAGCTCTAACCTGCGGTTAATAAATGTGCAAAAGTCACGACTGAAGAGGTAACTCCTGGAAAAAGAGTTACTCCTGGAAGCAGCCAGCACGAATGCGTAAGACACTGCAGTCAAACACAAGGAAAGGAAATAGACCCTTGGAAATATGGGATAAGTCCCTACATGGTGACCTGGTGTCCCATCAGCAGGCTGAGCAAGGCTGGGTCTGGCCTGAGACCCACCAGAAGGCCCTGTTCTCCTTCAGCTCCTTTCCAGTGCACACAGGAGCAAAGTACTTTCTCTTGCAGAGCCTAAAAGTTTTCAAGACACTTTTTTTTCCCTTTTTCTCCCTTCCTGACAGACTGAAGAACTCGTTGGTGCTGTAATGAAAGGCAGACTGCGTTCCCTGTCATGTCAAGAACACTGCATCGGGAAAGTCGACATGATTTCATGGCTAATGATTCACTCGCTAATATCAGTGTGGGCTGCAGTGAGGATAACCAAGTTGAGCTGTCTTAGATCAAATGATTCAATTAGGCCAGCTGTCCCTATTTGTCATGGCTCAACTCGCTTTCAAATTACCTTTCCAAAGTGTGTACGTGCCTTAGCATAGAACTTAACAGCTCAACTGTTTTACAAAAAGGGGATATTTAGCCGCGGTGATAAGGGGGAAGGCAGATGTCCCTTTTCATCTGCGCTGAATGTTTTTCCTGAGCAGGTACAGCGTGCGTTTGCCAGGCGAAACCTTAAGCGTTGACAGCGCTCTTCTGGATTTCAGGTTAATGAAAATGGGAAAGAAAAATCTAAGAGAGGCTGTCTGTGACCAAGGACAAGTGGCACGGAGAGGAGTAGATGGTTCACAGAAGCAAAAACTAAACGTAGAGTCCCTCAAACGCATCATTTTTGCTAAACTGAAGTCAGTGGCCAATTACCATTCTAACAAAGAGCTTTTCTGTAGTGCTTTGGTTATCTTGGATAAGCTACTTACACATGGAATCACTGAATAATTTCACTTGCAGGGGATCTTGAAGATCATCTAGTTCCAACCCCCCTGCCACGGGCAGGGAAATCTGTCCCCAAACCAGGTTGCCCAAAGCCCTGTCTGGCCTGGCCTTGAACACTTTCAGGGATGAAGCATCCACAACTTCTCTGTTCCAGTGCCTCACCACCTTTGTAGTGAGGATTTTCTTCCTAATGAAGACTTTTTTCCTCAATCCTTTATGTAATCCCTTAATAAGATTCCAGCAGCGTCTGAAAACTCTCCCCTGCTGCCTGTAAGGCTTCTGTTGCGCTATATATATTTATTTTGGGTAAGCTCTCTCTAGCAATCGTACCAGCCTGGAAAACACAGGAATACTGACAAGAAAAACAAGACCATTTCTCTCTGCTCTGGACTGAGTAGCCTGTGATGCTGTGATTGTGCTGTCAAACAAAACACACTGCTGATTTTGAGAAAATCTACATTAGGGATGTATTTTCCATCTTTCTGAGAGGAACAGTTAAAACTGGAACAAGCTGAACCCTGGTTCTGAGAATCTGTGGAGGTCTGGGGGTTTGTTATCCATATCTTTCACAGAAAATAGAAATATAAAAAATGTGACTGAAATGCCAAAAGTTAGGAAATTAGGCTCTCTGTTTTACATCTTCTGATAGATTATGTTGAACAGTGGTCTGTGAGGTCCTGGTAGGAGGCATTTGGCATGCAATGAATGCAGTATTTGGATGGTAGTCCAGAGAGGTGCCATAAATCCTTGTTTGAATTGTTTAGCCCACAACAGCAATCTGGACTCTTATTCGGAGTCAGGGTTATGGACTACTGAGATCAGTGCCCTGATGAGTTAGGAGTTGACAAAGCCTGCAGCTTCTGAAAATGAAGGTATATGGAACCATGACTTCCTTACACCAAGTTTTCTTTTCTTTTTTCTTGGTGGTGTTTTCCAGAAAGCTGAAGAAGTCTGCCAGCTTTAGAGCACTGTGACTCAGCAGGATCTGGAGAACACGGGTGCACTACTGCCCTTCCTCGTGTCCTAGTACGGATCTGCCTCCAGCACTTGTAGTTAGGACCAGAAATATCAGAAACCCCGCTACTTCTCTGGTGCAGCTTTCCAAAATTTCTCTTCCTCTTTCCTTCATTTTCTGTGGGACTAGGGGAATCAACACGGGTCTCACTCTGGAATCAAGACTATTTCTGACTTTTTAAAATCACAAATGTAAGGGGATGAGCAACAAGGAGAGCATAGAAGAATTCTCCTGCGGTCTCAGAAGCGATTTGGAAAGTTCATGACAGGCTGAGGGTCTCAAATGCTTTGACTGGCCTCCTGCTGCTGGACTGTATGTCCATGTGTGGTTGTAAAGGTAATAAGCCTGACTCGTAGGTACCCAGTACTAAAGAGAGTCCAAGAAGCAGCCAAACCATATTAGTTGAATATACAATATTAACTCTGCAGTAGTTTGTAGGATGTAGTTTGCCTGCTGCCTCAGTTACTAAACACAGGTAAACAGATTTACTCGCCTTATGCCTGGTGTTTGTATTTGTTAATTAATTCAGTTCATCAAAAACACAATGCCGTCCACAGCTTCGACTGCAAAAGATGTAGCTATGGGTGGGATGATGACTACTGAGCCAAAGGATAAAGGATGATTTGGTGTGGGGTTTAGTGGGAAAGTTTGTCAGGAGTCAGAAAAACCCACACGACTAGTCGGGAAACGTGGCCTGACCAAGCTGGAGCATCAGGGTTTTCATTCAGTTCTGTCTGCTGTTTTCCCCTTTTTCATTCCTCATACACAAATCTTGGCAAAGAGGCAGAGTCTAAGAAAAGTGACATTTTCCTTCCAGAGACTTTAGAACGTGACTGCTAAATAGATTTCTGGCTATACTGAACCATCCCCTTGAGCTTTGCCTCAACTTGTACCTTCCCGCGCTCACGCTGCAGCCTCCCTCCATCTTCTCTTCCATTTGGCCCTAGCTCAGGGAGGGACATTTCCAGTCGACAGGCTCTGCTCACTTGGAATAATGTTTGTTTGCACGAGTAAACCAGTCAACGTGGCTATCACTGATGTCATAGCCAGAAGACGAAACCAGTTGGGACTATTCCCATGTGAAGTGAGTCAGGTTGCTGAATCAGGCCCGTGTGTGAATTTCTCTGTGTCCCAAAGGTATTTTCCCAATCTCATTAGAAAAAGGCTTCTGTTCTTCTAGGGCACGCAGCAACAAAAGCCTGAGAACGCAAAGCATGGGGAGGATGCCACGTCCTTTCTGATTTTCCTCCCATCTTTCCCTCATTTTTTCTCTCATGCAGTGTGACTAATAAGGAGAAGCTCTGGTGAATTTTGTCATTCCAGGCTTTTGTCAGTCTGTTATTTCCAGTCTATTCTTGCCCAAATACACGATACAGGCTGTATTTTTTGTTCAAATCTAAGCATCCCCTTGTGCCTACCTTCCTCTTAAAGACAACAAAGGAGTGCAAGGTGTTAATGGTGCTCACTGTGCAGACTCTATCTTAGCTTCCCCTTCTACAGCAAAGCAGAGCTGAAGAGTGCACAAAAAGAAGAAATATGAAAACTGTAAAGATATTTAATGTGTAAAAAGGACCAACTAATGTGTGTCAGCTCAGCCAGATGCCCAAGGCTAAATCCCTTGATGTGAGATGGTGATTCAGCTGTCAAGGTGCCTGAGTAGACTTGTGATCATCATAATGATTGGCTTTTGGATTTGTTTCGTGGGGTTTCTTTGGGGTGTTTGGTTTTGTTGTTTTGGTTTTTCCTTTTAGTTTAATTTTTATTGCCTTTCTTTAAAAAAATCACCAACAAACAGAAAAGGTCAGAGTTATTCAAATGAACCAACAGTCCATTTTGGTGGAAATATAGCAGGGCTCGTTAGTTCAATTCACATCTTTTGTGTCACTTTTCTAACATACCATACATCTGGAAAAATGCAGTGATTTGTAAAAGACAGAAAGTGCCTCTTTCCCCCAAAAAGGTTTATTTACAGTGTGTGATAAAACACGATGCGCTCTCTCGTGGAGATGGGAATCTGGTTATTTGTTTAGCTGTAATATGAAAGTATCAGCCTGTGAAACAACATAACAAGTATGAACAACATAAAAAGTAAGCAAATGGTCAAGATGTGTCAACTAACCAAACAAGTTCCTGAGTGCTCGTTCAAGTGAAAATCAAAAGCTTGGGCAGTTTTTTTCCCCTTATAATCAGGGCCATCAGAGTGTCTCATGTTCTGACGTTGATTGTCGTGGTTTATGGTGACAGAGACCTTCCTACTCTAGGCAGAGCTGCAGTCAGCTGAAAATCCAGGTAATGACCAGAGAATTCAGGTTTTCAGATATTGCAGAGTGTCAGCCCTGTCTGTGCAGGAGTAGAGGCAGTGAGACAGCCAAACGGTCCCCTTTGTCCTTTGAGGTGCTGATCTTGTTGGCTGAGACTGAGTGCTTGAGGAACGCGTGTGAAACGGGGTAAGTGCTTAAGTCATATCTGACTCGTGCTTTTAGCCTCTATGGACTCTTCCTCATGTTCTCTTTCATGCTTCAGATTAGCAACCTCGAGGTTAGCCTTTACTTGTGGAATATTTAGTGTGTGTGTCAGAATCTGGTGATTCAGCCCCCACTCTTCCCTCTTAGCTTGCGCAGGTGCTCTCAGCCTCTAAAAGCAACTGTTTGTTGGAGTGTGAGTTTGCAGACTGTCAGGAAGCAAATGACATTTGTGAAGTGCAGGTTTTTCTTCTCAGCTCACAAATTGGAGGCAAATGTGTTCAGGAAGTGGTCAGAGCTATGATTTGTGATTATGTCAAGGTGTGACACTGGGTGTGTATGCAAAGATATGCCAAGAGAGCAATTGCGGTTGGGACCAACGTGACTTTAAAACCAAAAAATAAAATAAAAGAGCAGCTTTATTTTTTAAAAATAACCCTCATTGGCAAAAGTTCTTCACCTCACAGTGAGCTTCTCTTCTTTGCAGTCATGCTGGCCTTTTTCAGACTACTGTAGGTGGTACCCTGTATGCAACTGTGGCTGAAAGGATCCATCCTCCAAGCACCAAGGAAAGTTGTTCCATCAGGGACTGTCCACCCTAAATGGGGAGAAGGTGGTCTGGAGGTGGGCAAAATGATGTACAAACAAAATATCCTCAACTGGTGTTGCAAACTGGGTGTAGTTCAGTTTTATAGAATCAGTTCAGCACAACCAGTGTAAATGCATTGCCCTAGCGTGTGGCAGGTGGGGCTTGGCTTGCACCATGAGGAAACATCTAAAGAAGGAGCAAGCTGACTGAGTATCAATTAGCTTTATCTGCAAAGCTTTTGTATAGCTAGAGTAGAACCTTTCTGCTGAAAAAAGAAGTTTGAATAGGGGAGAAGGTAAAAAAAAGAGAGATCTTTTCTTGTGAAAAGTGCAAGCAGGGCTATATGTTGAAGACATAGGCCATCCCCTGACTCTTCAATACATTTTAAGTCCAGCTTTCAAGTACTTGAGAGCTGAGACAGCCCAAGCAGTGAGTGCCTTGATTGCAAGGGGTTAACAGACAATTTATGTAAAGTCTTAGTATTCTGCAAAATGAAATGTGCATGTGAAATGGGAAAAAAAAGGAAAAGATTGTATTTGTCAGCTGTGCTACCATATGTTGCTCTGGCGGAAGCGCAGCAAAATGGTGACAATTTCTATTTTATTGAATGGGGATCTGTGTTGATTTCCATTATTTGAGAGCATCTCTGGACAAACAGAGGTATCTTCGTTATCACATGAAACTGCGCTCACCAGTAACCTACAATATCCATGGCTACAGGGCGACCTGGGACTGCCATCTCCTTGAAAACAAAATATCAGAGAATCAGTTCAATCCATCTGCATATTTTAATGGATTTAGCCCTTGGAGGGCATCGGGGAATAGTCTTGTGAAAAGATAAGTGGCAGATACAGGAAATACAGACAAATTTGAAGCTCTTTAAAATCTGAGGAGAAGTTATCTCATCAGCATGATTAAAACAAGTGTGTGTAAAGGCTTTGGTGGTTGTGGACTCCTTTCAGCCATCTGGTCATGCTGGGAGGCAGGGCTTCGTGGTTTGGGCACAAAGCTGCACAGACATAACTGAATTTCTCTGGACATAGGCTGATGTGTTTGCTTGGCTCTGCTGTGTCATCGGAGCTTACTGAGATGTTACAGGGTGGGGGTATCTGTGTCGTCCCCTTTTCCATGCTATGGAGAAGTCCCAGAAGATGCTGCTTTTGTAATTCTAGGATCACAGCTTTCTCTCAAGATTTTTCTCAAGGTACCAGGACCCTGACATGTGAGCTGCAGGGAGCTGGGTGCTGAGTGTCACTGAGCATCCGGGGCTCTTCTTGACTCTGTGTGCCCTGCGGGAACGCGAAGTCTCTCTGGGCCATATGTCGAATGCGAGGCATGAGAAAACAGTCCCGTGGGGCACTTGAAATGCTGCTCATTTGCTTCCTGGACAGCAAAAGTTAAGTTTTGTTGCCTCTTCCGCTTAATGTTACTCAGCATCCCTTGAGGGTCTCTCCTTCCAGTGAACACAAAGGTTTTTTAGTCATGTCAACCCTGTCTCTGAAGTTGCACAATCCTTTTCTGGCCAATGACACCCCAGGGCACTGCAGGCAGGTTCTGGGCTGCAGAGTCACTCACTGTGCTTTGCTGTGCTCATAGAAAACCAACTCAATGCAACCAAGTGACACCAAGGTGAGCTCTGCAGCTGCCAGAGAACCACACAGGAAAGTAAAGTCTTGCTTTCTTGCAGTGATGCTACTTGGTGTCTCCAGGGCCACCCTGCTTTCATTAGTGGCTGCAATGGCTGTTTTTGACAGTTGCTGAGAAAACTCATGAGATGGTGATTGTGATTTGCTTTTAGTATGCTCGACCCAGAAGGTGACACACACGTGGCACCTGTCATTGCAGTAACAGAGAGTCGCAACCTCCAAGGGCTTAGCTTTTTTAGTTTCCTAAATCTGAATGTTCAGTTCTGGGGTCTCTATACAGCAACTTGATCACCCTTCATTGCAAACAGTGTTTCTCCCACGCCAGTAGAAGCCACAGTTTGTCCTTTGCATCATCTTTCTTAGGACATATTTGATTTTTGAAGTACTGTGGGCTTGGAAAAGAAGAAATGAGGACAAATCACCTACTGTTAGAGTGAATGATATTTCCTCAGTGTTTCTGTCCTACTTTCTTTTCCAGTCTTGGTATTTGCTTTCTGGGTACTTGTGTACGTCAGTGAATATTGTGAGTAAGAAATCTCTATAAAGCTCAAGTTTTGGGAAAAATAACTGCTCTTTCCTGGAGTGGAAACATCATAAAATCATTAATTTCAGAATTCTGCAGTACTAATTTGCAAGGCAGTAGTTTCCCAGATCACTGATAGAGCTGGTGTGATGGCTATGTTTTAGACTAATTTTCTCTGACCTTAAACTGAAGCTTAGGCAGATAACTAATCTTTTAGGGATCTACCTGAGCTGATATGTAAACTTAGATACCTTCTTAAGCTGAGAATAACAACTTGAACATTTTTAGTATCTAGATTTTCCTTTGAGAAGCTCATATAGGACTGAGACCATCCTAAAAAACATGTCTTGGTGTGGTCTCTCCATCCATCTCCATGCAGGCACTGCTGATTGTAAGTCTGTGTCATAACTGCTGCCTATGAAGCTGAATAAATTAATGTTTTATTTAAGATAGATGTTTTCCTGCAAATTGACTGTCTTTCGCATACATCTCTTCCTGTAAGTGTAAACATATTAAAACTTAAACTTGAAAGTATGACAGCATATGTTTAGACATAACTTCCAATAATCTATTTAAAAGCCTTATGATGAGTAAAACTTGAACAGCACATCTTTAAATTAAGTCAGATTGCTAAATCAGGAGAAATCATTACTTTGGTGTCTAGAAAGAAAGTGGTACAAGATGCCTATTTTGGAGAGCTGTACCCTGTTCAGGAGACTGGACTAATTTTACTTCAGTGAATCAGGTCTTGTTGAAATCCTCAAATAAAAAGCCATTTGGGAGCTGAAAAATCCTTAATATATAACATTTCCTAAAACTAATATTGATTTATCCTTTGCCTCTTTATGATTTTAAAAGTAGTTTTGAAGGTCTAAAAGCTGTTAGTTCTCACAGAAACACAGAACATTAGGGATTGGAAGGTACCTCGAAGGATCATTTAGTCAGAGCAGGACCGCCTAGGCCAAAGGAATTTTGAACCACAGACAACTGAGCCTTTTGATAAAACATCAGTCGTTTTGAAATGGAAGCCAGTACTGATATTTTTACCTAATGAATTTGAGATAATCTTCTTTAACTACTGTAAGTCTGCATTATTAATATTTTGCATTGTTAATTGAGTTTTGATATTCACCCAAAAGCAGTCTGGCACAAATGTGAGTAAAGATACAATCTAGCAAAGAGGAAAGGGGGGTTGACACAGTGTTTCATAATAAAACAAAAATAAGGAGAATACGTGTATGTTAAACAATATAATTGCTTTCACCATCAACAGTACATTGTTCTGAAAATGAAGTCCAAATCTTTTGTGAAAGCCAGCTTAGAGCATATTTATTTGCAGCTAATGGTTGCCAAGTGGTGAATCAAGATTAAAAAAAAAAGACATTGAAGCATTGACAGCGGCAGCTCCCGTTTAGAGTTCCCTTATTTCGGGCGACACTCCTGAGGATTACCAAGTTTGTACAAAAATCTGTGGCACTGCAGAATCACAGAACATTAGGGATTGGAAGAAAGCTTGAAAGATCCTCTTGTCCAATCCCCCCACCACAGCAAGATCCCCTAGACCAGTGGGGGAAGTGTCTGTTCCTGGGCTAATGTGTCATCCCTGGGACTGTGTGCTTGGGAGAGGATTTTGTTGCTCTCATTTGCATCATTAGCCGGTCAGCTGGTGGCCCAGGCACTGGTTTGGAGAATGGAGCCCTTCTTAGGATCTGTTTCTCCAGTCTGAAAACACACAATATTATTTAATTCAGGTATTTTGGGGGGTTGCTTGGAAGTGTTAAAAAACAAAGCTCCTTTATCCCGGGTTAAAAGAATGTTGTTAGCATTACAAAGCAGAATTTTGGATGTTGGAACGAAAGCTGTTGGGCAAGCTGCAGCACCGTCAAGGGCAGGCATTCATAAGACATCTCATTATATGAATAGTGTTTGGGCTTCATCCCATGCCCATTCCTGTGGTGACATCTGATTGGGAAGTGGCATGGTTTGTAAGCAGCATGGTGATATTTGGAGTAATCCATTGTCAAATAATCTGAGGAGAGTTAGGCAAAACACCGATTCTGAACTGAACGTTGTGTATGCTGCAAAGAGCAATGAGAATTACAGTTTGCATATCCAGACTCAAACTGGCAGAGATTAGTGACAATTTCTGTTTGAAGTATGATACTGATGTCCTATTGCACCAAAAGAAAAGGGTGGCACATATATAACATTGTGAGACAAAAAAGGAGAAACTCTGTAAGACCACATAATAGGTACCTGTCACGTCATGCACTTCACGCAAAGGCAGTGGCTAAACCTTATTACAAGTAAGATCTAAGAGACAACTATAACTTGTTTGGGTAAATGAGGAAAGGCAGTGGGTGTATATCAGACCTATCTGCTAAGAGAAGGGATGCCTGGATTTGTTCTAGACGTGTCTAGTCCAGGCTTGGACCACAGTCTTATCTCCAGTTGAATCGTGTCTGGCAAGATGATTCAAATAGAGGACCCGAGTCCATTGCAAAGGTCGTCTAAGGTGAAGAGTTGCTAATAGATTTTATTCTGGACCTCATCTGTAATTTTATTTTGTACCTTAGAAATGGCATTTTCAAAGCTAGAGAACTCATATAAAAAAAAATCAGTGGCTTTTCTGGACCATATAGTATTTTGGACTAATCTGCCACTCTAGAACAAAAGAAAGTAAATATTGAGTGGTCTGATCAAATTTGTTTGTACATGTGGACGAGGCAAAGATTTAGTAGTTTTCTCTCTGCTGCTCTAGCTGGGGACCAACAGACTTGAGGAAGAATCCATATGGCATCTCTATGGAAACTAAGGATGGCAGAATCAGTGCATCACTCTATCCACCAGCCCTAGTCTCTAACATTTATTTTCTTTCAGGAATCCAGCCTAAGAGGTTGGGTGATTGCTGTGACTCACTGAGTCAGAATGAGTTTGGATAATCTTCTGCAAGGGATGATGGAGTAATTGAAAGATGACCCTGAGAGATGCCTGCTGAGACCGGCTAGTATCAGGGGTTATGCTGAGGCAGGATCCAGTGCAGCTTGGCAAACTCATCTATACAGGTGGCATATCCAGGTGTGAGACAGCCTTTCTTGGGCACAATAGGGCTGCTAAAAGGACAGAGAGGAGCAATTAGAACAGAAACTTACTGCAAACTCACTAAAGCCACCAGAAGACTATCTTCAGGGAGATGTTGGTCTCCAGAGAAAGCGCCTGCTGAGGCCTCTTAAATGGTTAGTTTAGGTAGGAGTAAGTAGTCCTTTTTGCTGAAGTTATTTTGGGAAGGTTTCTCCTTGCCTGTATGAAATGTCTTTCCTTCTGTTCTAACATGTGTATGTGGTTCAGCACTTGTTTGTGTAATTCCCTGTACATATTTAGCCCGTAGTGTTTTATGTTAGACTTTAGAATAAACTTGTTTTGTCATTTTCCGCTCACCTTCTGTCTGCTATTTATAACTGTGTGCAACAGTAATTAAGGAGAGAACGAAGCAGCCTAATGCGCTTGCCCTTGAAACAGTCCTGGGTGATGTAAGGAGGAACGCGAGAACTCCGAGCGAGGGCAAAACCAGAAGAACTGCTGACAGATTTTTCATCGTGTTTTCCCTCTGCAAGCAATACTGAATTATTTGGTTGCTCTTTAAAAATGTAAGGTACGAAGGGATGAAACCCGGTGTGCTGTGTGTGGTTTCCTACCAAAGAGGTTACGGTTCCTTTCTTGAGCAGGGTAACATTTGACTGTTTTAAAATGGAATGTCCCAATAATTTATGGGAAACTGCACTAGTGCTTTATAGTGATAAATGCATTGCACACCATAAGGACAAGAAAATTCTACCTGCGAGTTTCATCCATCTGATCTCCTCAAAATCCCAGGAGGGGAGGGCAAGAAGAGAATGTGCATTTCTACAGAATAAAGTGACCAAATCCCTGCTGCGTGCCAGGGTTTTTTGGTAAAACCCACCTTCACAGGGTGACCAGATTATGCTGGAGTCGCTATTACATAAAAATCCCTGGTTATGGGTTGTGATAAAGGCAGTTTCAATGTCTTTTAAGGTTGCTCTGTTCAGGTTCTTTACCACACCCAGTGCCACCGTATCTGAGATTTCCCCCGGAGCATTAAATAAAACAAGCAGACTCTGTCACATGTGGTTTGTTCTCCTGGTATAAATGCAAGGTTAGGTCAAAACCTTCTTCAACTTCCACAGTTAGAAGTGATCCATGAAGAGGAGGTAACAGACTTTTTTTGAACTATTCTGGGACTTTTTTCTTTGGTGTCAGTTTCCTGTATGATTTTCTTTTGTTCCCAGTTTGGTACCTGAACTGAAGTGCTGAATTGCAGAAGTCTGGTACTCAAAGAATTGCTTTGAATCACAACATTGGATGAGATAAGTATGTGACCTGGACAGTCAAAACTTCTGAAGTCATGTCCAATGCAAACCAGCTTTCTTCATTAAGACACCCTTGCTGAGGTGATAGAAGTTAAGTTTGGACATCCTGGGGGCAAGGGGCATATTTGTGGAGATCATGTGTAAAAAGTATGCTAGGTTAGGGATGCTTAATAGGTTAAGACTTACAGCAAGACAGGTTAAGACTTAATCCAGTCCTGTAAGACCTTCAAAACCCATCTGAGTCTGAAAATGAGTCATCTGTGTAGGTAGGTAGTGGGGACTTGCTGCTCAGTTTGGTGACTCTTCCTTGCTGTGTACTGCTCATGGCTGGCAGTTGGAAATCACAATATTTTTGAGTGTCAGGGTCTACACCATCTCAGCTGTCATTATTGGCTAATGATAATATTTGATAATCATGTTGGAATCTTATAGATTTTGACAATCTTTAACTGTTGGCTTTGTTATGGCAACATAACTACTACTCCAGCCAACTGATGTGTGAATGTGCCCAGTAACTTCTCACTTTATCATTCACTCAAGTTCAGACTCTATCTCCTCGAAGTAACAGAGCAAGCATTTTGATGGCACACTGAAGTCTCTGCAACTGTGGTACGTTATATTCTTAGAGGCTCCCAGATTGCTGACTGCCTCATCAGATTCTGTAAGAATAGCTTTTGAACACTGTTTTGTAGCCAGTTATACCATGTCCCTTCATCTTATCACTTTCAACAGATCGCTTGTGCCAGGACAAGTTCATACTTTTGATGCCCTGTCTACTTTTTGTGATCCCATCATGAGGAAAACTTAGCTTTTGCTTTTAGTGCTTGGAGGTCAATCTTGATTTTGCATGTGCTTAGAATGATGATAATGTATTTAGCTCCAGTATCTATTTTGAAATTTTCTTTGACTGGTTATTTCCATTTTCACAAAGCCAATCTGTTATAGAATCTTGCTTTGATCAACAGACCCAACAAAGACCTCTGTTTTGGTATCAACATCATCCGAGCTTTGCCTTGTTGTGGTGCACTCATGAATATGTTTCCTTTTTATGTGTCTTTGCAACTTGTGCTGAGATTGACACACTTTGGCAAAATTTTATTGGAGATATGAGACAGCCCCCCCCCTTACTCTGCATGCTTTTGTGTCTTGTTATGATTGCCTCCATATGGTGAACAAAGAACTTGAAACTCAGCCCAGTAATGTATAGTACTGGCTACCTAAATGTGTTCAGCCTAGTTAGATCAGAACTTATGGAGACTCAGTGATACTGCTGCATTGGAGGTTATTTTAGTCAACCTAGGAGGTAGCATCCAAGAGAGAGCTACTGAGATCTCAGGCAATGGTTTGACATCTCAGTTATCAGGTTCCTCGGCATTTACTGCCCTCGAATGATACCTCTTCAGTGCCCTCATAAAACGTGATTGCTCCTGGAAGGTTAAATAAGTGAGAGGACAACAGGAATCCAAGGAGTTAAGTGGACAGATTAGAGGGGGATTGTTTGGTAAAGCAATAAGAAACCTTCAGTTGGGTCCTCTTGCTTGGTTTTGATTTCATTAACACAAATAGGTAAGTCCACCATGACTGGTGGTTAGCTGTTACCACTGAATGAAATTGCGCTTCAGTTGGGCATGCACTGGGGCTGAGAGTAAGAAAGAGTCTGTAGCCTCTTCCTCTCTTGCATTTTCTGAATCTTGAGCCTCTTTCTATTGATGCAACGAACTGTCTGCACCAAAACAAGCTCGCTGCAGTTCAAAAAATACAATTAAATATTTTGCCCAAAGCTGAAGTTTGGTGAAAACTTTGCAAAACTATATGTCTAATTATTTTTGATGGAAGAGACAAACCCAAATTACAGCGGGGTTTGGATTGCAAATGTTGCAGCAGTTTGCTTGGGCCAGAGGGCACAGTCACAAAATCAACAGGAAAATAGCTGTAAAAGAAAGTGAAGCTGCTTAATTAGATTTCATTGCACAACATAAGTTATAACTTATAAGCTAAATGATATGTCTAACCTCTCGTGTGGGATGGAGCATGAAGCCAAATGAAGAACCTCTGACATCTTCTGATACGGGGAAAGCTGTAGGAGTGAATACTGCTGTTGCAGGCAGTGCGTGAAACAATGAACAACAGGTACTGACGAGGGAAAAGGAAGTCATTTTAAGTTTTAACAATGTAAATTTCCCTGATTACTTACTAAGTTTGATTAAATAGCAATTAAGAACCTTCCTGCTTAAATCATGCCAGTGGCTGACAGAGGAGTCGTCGTGTGGTCACGTGGCAGAACTCGGCTGCTCAGTATTTTGTGGTGTTGCTGTCTGACCTCTTTTCTGCCTGGAGTGTCTGTTTTGTTAAGCTAATGAATGGTTGAGGGTCAGGGTGTTGTTTTCATCCTGGCCTGGGAAACATTTTGTATGGCTTCTCTGCAGAAGTCCTGTATAGTAGTGCAGGTATGAAAACAGACCCAAGATTTTTGTGACTTTTAGTTTTTCACAGGTGCCCCGAGCCGAGGAGAAGTCCTACACCAAAAGAGACGCTACACCCTCCATGCCAAAAGACTGTGTCTCACTGAAGGCCATCTGTTCATCACTGTTCAACATATTAAAAAAAAATCAAAAATTTGCCTAATGTAATAGCCTTGTTATTCCTATAGATTGATGGTTCTCAAATAAATAAAGGAGACACTGAAGCCTGGGGCTTTTTTTTCTCAGTGGTTTAGTGCTCTGCAAAAATTATTATCTGCATTTGAGCTTCTCTTTTTTTATCAGTGGGTTCCTCTACAAGGAATATCCTCAGACAATAGTCCAGGATGGTAGCAAATGTTAGTAAATCCAACTTTATTTGGTACTGCTGTGGTTTCCCCAGTCTTTTTGGATACTAACCCTGAAGTATACTGCGGGAATACCTGGATGTCTTGACATGAGTTCTGTCTCTACTACTTTCTACAGGGATCTTTGGGTTTCATGCTTCTTGATTGCAAATGTTTATTCTATTGCCCCAAATTAAATGTGGAAAATCAGCTATTTTTATAGCAGTTGGAAAGGTGCTCTTCCCTTGGTAATGTACAGACACTGCAGAAGTCTCCAGGGATTACAGGTGGCTTTGATGCCTTTTCCTGTTGTCATGCTCTAAATCAAAAGCAGCTAAAGTCAAGATTTCATTTAAATACAATACAAGTGGTAATCATTGTCAATTAAATGCAGTTATTCAAACCTGCTGTCTAAATCCTTTATGCTTACATTCTAAATAACATATCTATGCCAGGCTCTGTCTGTCACAGAAATGGATGCTAGCATTCATGAAATGTAGGCTACATGTTCCATTAAATCTATGCTAATAATGTATCATATCATAAAGCAGCCAGGGCAGTGGGTTTGTTGGAAAGGAACGGCAAATTGTTCCTTCTATCCCCATGTGTGTGGCATTAAGTCTGCCCTTTGTATTTTGTGCTTCTCACACGCATAAATGAAAAGGATTTCTGTGCATCTGACCAGCGCATAAACCACAGGGAGATGTTTTTAATAGGATTCATTGTGATTAGGAACTGTGGAATAGCCCCATAGTCATAGCAATGTTAGAATGCCACAACTACTTGATAGGAGACATTTCAATCTGTCATCATCTTGTGTGCCCTGACCCCGATAATACACCCCATTCAACCTGAGGCACAAACAGCAGTGGTGAGGTAGGGATGCAATTTTTTAATTTATTTTTATGTACTTTTTTTTCTTTCAGCTCAGCACCAGTCACAGCTTTTACGGGTTCCTGAGAGAAGAAAAAGCATTTCTTCTCCCCTCTGTTGTTCAGCCCTTATCTAACCATTTAAAAAGAGATTTTCTTTCCCCAGCCACAACAAACAAGTGGAAGGGGGAGAGGAAAAAAAAAAAATCCTTCCTTAGGTAACCTCAGAACAGAAGAACTTTGTGCATTATGCAGCTCAGGCCATGCCAAAATGCAATTTGGAGGGTGTCCAGCACTTCATTGGAAAGTAATGGTTTTCACTGAACTGAGTTATGACCAGCTGTTTACAGACAGTCTGTGACATACTGATAGAGCAGAACACCGTATGTTGCTTTCCAAATCAAATGATACAAGAAGTGTGACAGAGTGGAGAAACATCTGTCATTAGCAATTTTCAGCACGCTTCACTAATTCTGGACAAAATACGAGTAATGAACTTACCGCAGGAAACTTCAAATACTACCACTGCTGAAACAAGGATATAAACAGCCAGTACTCCTAATGGTGTCTAATTTAATTCATTTGCGGTAAGAAACAAACAAAGTGGGTTATTTGTTTTTGATCATGGGGTAGTAAATAGTAATGCTGATCACAAACACTCATTTTAATCAAGGAGAAAAGGATCGCGGAACTCAACTTTCCTGAAGTTCAGACATAAGGTAATTATCATCTGCTTTTTTTTTGCCTTTTTCCTTGGTCTTTTTAATATCAGTGATTTGAGTGCATGTTTTCCTTTCTTTCTTCCTTTTTTTTTAACAAGGCTGTCCTAGAAGAGGCCCAGGAGAACTGGTTATGATGCTGCATATACCGTCCTCCTTTGCCTTGGTCCTCTCTCTCGCAGCTCCCTGCATTGCTTCCTCCTCCTGAATCTTTAAAGAGCAAAACTGTAAGTTCTCTGCAGTGTCACTCGTCAGAGGGGATGAAACAAGGGCCAAAGCAGCCCAATGGCTTTTACTCCATTTTCCTGTGCTGTGGCACCCCTGCTGCTGCTCAAAATCTCATCATTTCAGACATATAAAAGCTGCACTGAATGTTATGTGGCCCCTATAGAATGTTTTCTGGTTGAATTCTCCGTTTTCATCATATCTGGAGCCCAACCACTGTAATTTTGTGTTTTCACTTTATGTCTTGAAATCAACAGAGTTGCTCTGCCATTCGCATTCAGGGGCTTTAGCTTTGCCCTTACCACTGATAACACAGCAAATTCCTGAAACTGTGAGGATTAAGTGGCAGCCCGCGGGGGACAGGGGGAGAAAATGAATGGACAGGTTGTTACTCTTCATATGAACTTTCAACTAATGCTCACACAAAGCTATAATATGAAATGCAGAGGATAGATTTAGTCCAATCCATTGGTGTCCCACCTATGGGACTTCCCTTGGAACAGATCCCAGACCAGGAGAGTGAAAGCCATTCTGAGCTGATGACTGTAAAATGAGTGTAGGAGGTCTCTGAGTAGCTGCGTAATTGCAAAATTATTCACGATAAAAAAGCACTAATCTGGAATTCCCAGCTTCTTATAGAATTTCCTGAGGTGCTGCAGGCAAATGCTGTGACTTTCTAACGACGTGGATGAACCAAACTCACCCGAGCACAACGTGTTGCAGAGAAAACTTACAAAGTTATTTTTTGAATGGTGGGAGATGACAATAGAAATGTTTTTCTCCCACTCTAACGCAGAAAAAGACAACTACGTAGGCAAAACATTCTAACCACAAATGTGCCGCTTCTCTCCTTCTCAGGCACATCCACGCAGGAGAGCAAAGCAAAAGGAGGACATAGGTACCACCGACACCTGCCGTCGTGTTTGTGATCCAGATAACAAAGTAAGCAGACCCAAGCCATTCGCTAACACTAACGCTATTCTTTACATAAACAGTAAATGTTTAGATTTTCCTGTTCACTGACTAACAGCACACATATCATAAACACTAAGCTGTTATAGTACGTTTCGTGTGTTGATTCACTTTAACAGTTGTTAGTGTGAAGACAGGAAAAGAAAAGTGGGTGTAATGAGACCATGTGCAGTATGCTGTGAAAACAGAGGCCCTTATTTGGCATAATGGGTTGCACCATAAGGGCCATAAAATTGTGCATGTGTTAGTATCATTTTAATTATTACGGGTGCCACATGTTAAGCAGAATAGCGGAACTACTAAAACAGCTTCAGAATCCTTACTGCTGATCGCTGCATTTAATTACAAATAGGAACATTTGGAGATAGGTCACCATAAAACCCTTCTGTTGTCAAATGAGCTCAAATCTGATTTTTGTAATTATGTTTTTATACCACGGATCCTGTTGAATAACTATAGGGAATAAAATTTTAATAAGTACTGATTAAATGCAGGTACATCTTGCTTCCTAAGAATATTTATGAATGTTCTTTGCCACTTACATCAAAGTACCATCGCTGCTTCTGTTTTGGTCAGTGGCGATCGCTCAACCTTAATGCAAATAAGCTGAATAACTTTATGTGCCCTGAAATACTGGGGTTTTTTTTCAGTGAAGCATAAAAGCACTGGATTTCAATTATTCATTCTCTTTGCTAGAGCTGTGTACAGTACTCTAAGCCTCCAGTACCAAAGCACTTTCCTATAACACTACATGTCACATGCAGTAGAATAAAATAATTAAACTTCCTTAGGCAGCGTTTTGGTGTAAGAAATGACAAATCCTATTGCTCCATATCCTCTTCCGTTGTAACAAGAAGTTCCTAGGTTCATATTCATACTGTTATTCGCATCAAAACAACATTTGTAAACATATCAAATTCCCAGTTTAAGAGTTAAGAAATTGCTGGGATATTAAAAGGCAGTAAAAATGGTAATTTTTTTGGACTTAGATAAGTAAACCTTCATTTTATGCAGAGATGGGCTGTAACAGTCTCTAAACAGACATTTATCTTCAGAGGAAAGAAAAAAATTAAAGAAGCATTCAGTGATGTAAGTGGTACTGAAATAAATACATAGAATTTATCATGGGGCACCTGGCTGGCTCGGTTGGTAGAGCAAGACCCTGAATTCCTGGGGTCATGGGTTTGAGCCCCATGTAGGACATCTCGAGACAGTACTGTAGGCTTACCCTGCTCCAGCAGGGGGGTTGGACTTAGGTGATCTTTCCAGGTCCCTTCCAACCTCTAACATTCTGTGATTCTGTGATTAGCTGCAGGCTGGATTTTAAGTTGTACTGAAGGCAGCAGCTCTGTGGTTGGCTTTATTGTTCAAACAAGGTTCAGACAGAACACACATGCCTGCATTTTTCTCTTTGCATTTGTTTGCACCCTCTTCTTCCTTTTTTATAGGTACATGGAGACCCAAAGCAGGCCTGAAATGGGGATTTTTCCCATTTAAACTGTTATCATCAAACTGAAAGTTAAAAGCAGCAACACATTGGAATACCTAAAGGGGAAAACTGTTTTGTGAGCCATGGCTATTGGGTTCGTAGGTGACACCAAGCTCAGAACAAGTTCCAGAGCTCCTGGGCACACCTTGAGATCATCACCTGATATAAATAAATACAGAGTGGCTCCTGAGAGGAGAATGATTCAGTTTGTAAGGTGATCAGTGGAAGCGAAGGACTTTGCTAGTCATGATGCAGACTACTGCTCTGCATCCTTCATAGCTGCACAGTCAGGATTCTCAACCTACAGTCCAGGGATCTGTGTTCTGTCTCACAAGAAAAAAAGGAAAATTCTTGTTGACTTTCACAGCCTTTTTCAAAATTTGACTGAGTGAGCACTGAATAAAGACCTCAGGGTGCTCTGAGCACCAGGAAAGTGGTCCAGAGGTTTAGTCTGTGCGTCTAATGAAATTGTCTCTCACTAATGTGAAATCCTCGTCTGACCGTGCCACCCTCCTTCTAAACCACGGACTTGGCTTCAGGACTTCCACGGCAACTGAATCCCCTGTAGCTCTCCCTGTGATCCTGTTTCACGCCGTAAGGTGGTGTTAGTCTTGGATGGAATTATATCCTTGTAGGGGAAAAATAATAATAAAGGAGTGTGAAGAACACTCAGCTGATTAACTACCTTGTAGAGATAGAGAAAAACCAAATTGAAAGGAGGGTTCTGCCTGTGGGCTTTGTTCCGGGTTAATTCAATGAATTGGTCTTGCTCTGCAGTTGCAAGAATACACATCTCTTATTACTTAAGACAATGAAGAAAAGGATATTAGTATAAATAGTGGATGTTAGCAAATGGCCAGTTGTTATCTTACACATTGCCTTCTATACAGGTAGTGTCTCTGCTGTGTTGGGGCTTTTGGCCCAATCTCTCCAAGGAGGAGAGCCAACCAACTCGACAAATTAGACACAAGTAACTTCAAGAAAGTTGCAGAATTTACAGGTACTAAAGCAGAAATGTTTTGTGGCAGCTTCATTTTCACCTCCAAGCCTGTGACGACTGTGACCGTAAAGTGTATGTAAATGAGAGCAGTTTTGCTGTGTGGATGTTAATGCTTTGGAAAGATACCTGAACGAAATAGACCAGTAAAATGGCTAAGGACCTTTCAGATACTGGTCAAAAAGTACACGGCCCTCTTTCTTGGTCATCCAGTTACTCGGGGTGATCTGCCTTGTCAATGCCTTTTATGAGGCATGTTGTGCTGTGCTAAAAGTACAGCTTTTAATTTTGGACCCTATCAACAAATATACTTTAGCCTCTAGATGTGACGTGGCTCCCTCAGGTGGCTCCTCTGTTCATAGATTCATTGAGGTTGGAAGAGACCTCCAAGATCGACTTCAGCTCTTAACCCAACACTTAACTATGCCTACTAAACGATATTTCTGAGTGAGACCAACCCCCACCTTTTCTACAGCCTCTTTTCAGGTAGTGGTAAAGGGTGATAAGGTGTCCCCTCAGCCTCCTTTTCTCCAGACTAAACAACCCCAGTTCCTTCAGCCACAACTCATTAGACTTGTCCTCCAGGCTCTCCACTAACCTTGGTGTCCTTTTTTTGGACCTGCTCCTTCACCTCGGTGTCCTTCTTGTGTTGAGGTGCCCAAAACTAAACACAGTATGTGAGGTGAGGGCCTCACTAGTGCCCAGTATGGGGCAACAATTAGTTCTCTAGTCCTACTGGCTGCATTAATTCCGATACAAGCCAGGATACTGTTAGTCTTGGCCATCTAGGCTACTGCTGGCTCATGTTCAGCCAGCTGCCAGCTAACGACCCCAGGTCTTTTGCCTGCACTCTTCCCCAAGCCTGTAGTGTTGCATGGGGTTGTTGTGATCGAAGTGTAGGACCTGAGACTTGGGCTTATCAAACATCATACAACTGACCTTGGCCCATTGATCCAGCCCATCCACGTCATTCTGCAGAGCTTTCCTACCCTCAAGCAGATTGATGCACCTGCCCCAGTTTGGTGACATCTGCAAAGCCCTGTTCCATCCACTTAGGTCTGGTACTTTGTGAATGTAGAGAGTACTGGATGGCTACTGAGCTAATGAGCCCTCCAGAATCTACCCAGCACCAGACCAGTGATCTTGGTTCAGTTTTTAGATTAAGGGAAAAACTGCCACTGATTTTTATTTTGTGCCTTTGTTTTTGGTATGTGATAAATCAAAGAAATCTCTACATAGTCTTTTTATCTGTACCCTGCACAGATTCTTCATTCTTCTAAGCCAAACAATGCCCTAAGGAAAACTATCACTCTACTTCCATGAGACGTTACTTCTTAGTATGCAAAAGTGTTGCCTGTATAATTTCATGTGGAATCTTTCTGTTCCTCTCAATCTTATCATGATTGATTTGTCTGAGCTGTCTGCAAAGATCAGATTCTCTGCTGGTCCAGTTCTGTGTTTTTTGTTTCGTGATGAAAGTCTATCAATCACTTTGTTGAAGATATTTCAGAATTTCCCTTCATCTAATAGCCCAGGTTATGTGAATTGCAGCCCTTCCCCAGTTGTTACCTGATGAAGAAGAAATTCTTTATTGTCCTTAAGAGGCTACAGAAGTCTATGACTGCTTGATGAACACAAAGCACCTGAGTGACCCTATAAAAATCCCAGCAAGCAGAAGTGGATGTGGGAATCGGAGTGCGATGTGCCAAAAGGCAATTGTTACTGTTTCACAGAATCACCGAATGTTAGGGATTGGAGGGCACGTCAAAAGATCATCCAGTCCAATCCCCCTGCCACAGCAGGGTCAAGTTGCACAGAAACATGTCCAGGTGGGTTTTAAATGTCTCCAGAGAAGGAGACTCCACAAGTTCCCTGGAAAGCCTGTTCTAGCACTGTCACCCTCACTGTGAAGAAGTTCCTTCTCATATTTATGGGGAACCTCCTGTGTTTCACCTGACACCTGTTGCCCCTTGTCCTATCATTGGATGACACCGAGAAGAGCCTGGCTCCATCCTCTTGACCCTCACCCTTTACACAGGACCTAAAAATCACCATGAGATTTAAATTCCAACTGGAATTGGTCAAAGGGATAGAGAGGTGCTCTCCTCACTCAGAAATCTTGCTGTTTAATTTAAAGACACCAAAAAGAAGAGAGAGGCTTGTCATTCCCAATATAAAGACAACAAACAGAATAACCTCACAAATTCAGGCTATTAGCACTGATTTTATTAAGGACATGTGGAATTTTTAGGAATTCCTTGTTAACCCTTAGCCCTCTGTGCTCCTGTTTTACATATTTGTTATTCCAGGAAACGTCAGCGGTGTTTCGCTGTCTGTTCTTTCTGTATCGTTTATTTCTTCGGTTGTGTGTACAGCGGGAAAGGTGGACAAATCGTTGGAATAGGTAAATAGTGAGATGGCATCCATGCTGAAGCAGCTGAAAATGGGATAACCCAGGAGGATAATTCATGTGCTGAAACAGGAGCAGATGTCAAAAGAGACAGCTTGTCTGGTTTGTTTGGATGATGATTCTCGAGCATGTATTGACGGAGCAAGATTGTCAGACAGCCTGTTTGTGAGGTTCAGTGTTGCTTGTCTTAATCGTTCTTTAGGGGAGGTGACATTTTGTTGCAGGCAATTGTAGAGCAGAATTTTGTGCGTTGCTTGAAGTGAAGAAAAACTGTCCAACCCAGCTCACTCTGCTCATACCCGACATCCAGCAAGAACATCTGCCAGATCTACTTCTTAAAAGCGAACTGGCCGGGCTGCCCTATCTGCATGCTGTGTGCAGAGCTGTTCTGTTCCCTTCCTCAGTAACCCAGACAAGGAGGATTCAACGGCCAGCAATGACAAGGAAGGGGATCTCAATCCGGTCTACACATAAGGGTGGGTAAACCAAACCTTTCCCAAAGTAATATACATCTGCTACATCTAGGGAGATGTCCTTGCTCAGGATGCATCCTGTAGTATGATGCAGATTTGGAGGAAAAGAGGAATCTCAAGAATTTGGGGCATTTAGTAGTGTCCAGAAAAACAAAACTCTGCCAGGCTGACCTTGGTTGGCAATTGTATTTTCAGCTCTGCTGTCTTGTGTAAGTGAACTACAAAAACCTATTGTTAATCTGCTAAAGTTAATAGTTGCTCTTCAGTTTTAGTGAATCCTAATGACCTAAAGGACCAAGGGTCTTAGCATCAAGGATTAGGTCCCAGGAGAAGAAAGGAAAGTTTACAAGACGCTGTTATCACAGACAGAAATTTAGGTTTTAGGCTAATGTGGCATAGTCACATAGACCAACCCACCTCCACAAACAGTTTCATTAAAATTAACTCTGTTTTTTTACTTATCTAAGTCTTCAACTGAGTATCACAGAAACACAGAATATTAGGGATTGGAAGACCTTGAAAGATCATCTAGTCCAATCCCCCCACCACAGCAGGACCACCTAGACCACGTTGCACAGGAACATAACCCAAGTGGGTTTTAAACATCTCCAGAGAAGGAGACTCCACAACCCCCCTGGGTAGCCTGATTCAGTGCTCCATCACCCTCACTGTGAAGAAGTCCCTTCTGATATTTATATGTAACCTCCTATGTTCCAGCTTACACTTATTGCCCCTTGTCCTATCACTAGATGACACTGAGAAGAGCCTGGCTCCATCCTCCTCACACCCACCCTTCACATATTTATAGACATTAATGAGGTCACCCCTCAGTCTCCTCTTCTGTAATTCACTGAATCACAGCCTCAGATATTTTTCTTCTCTCGGTAGTACTGTGGTCACTTAGGTTTGAGGTACAAAATGTTCTGCTCCCCATCTCCTTTTCCCTTTCTCCCAATTTTCTGAAGGCCATAAAACACTAGTGATGACTTCAGTTTTCATTTGAAATCCTTGCCTTTTACAAGACTGGGAGTCTTCATGCCCAAATTGTTGGCTTCTCTATTCTATTGCTGGTTTATTATTACTAATCTAATAGCACCAACCTTCTCTTCCTGCACATCCATTTTAACTATGCTATTGCTTTGACTTGCCAGTGACCACTTAGTAGAACTGTTCCTCACCAAGCGAACAACAAAGCCAGAGAAAGATAAATCACGATGCAAGACCCACAAAGGCTGTAGTCTGTTTTCGTAGGTACTGCTAAGCATGATCTGACCTTCCTTTTTGTGTCTTCCTTCTTTACAAGGATGCTGGTAAGTAGCAGTTGCCTTTGTTTTTCTGTCGTGTCTCTAAAAATGATCAATTGGTGTCAATATCAAGGTCCATACCAGCACTGCATCAAGGCTTCAACTGAAAGTTCCTAAGGTCAGCAGCTTTGTTGTGCCATCTCCTTGCCAAGCAATATAAATACTTTCCACTCAATATACAGGTAGTACTATCAGCCTGAATGAGCAGACCTGCAGAGGTTGAACTTAACATTTGCAGGAAATCTGTGAAAACTCAGGTGTTTGAACTACTGGTGGTTTTGTGCCAGCCATGACATATGGAGCAGACTCCACCGAGATGGAACTGAAGACCACTGCTAGGATGCATCAGTATCACCTCACGTTCTGAGCACTAGAGTCCCATTTACTAACCACATCAGCACCTGTTTGCTTGTGCTTGGATAGATGATGAAACAGCCATGTATTTTTAAAAGATGACGTGTTTTTATTTACGCTTAGCGTGGCACTTCCCGGAATTTGTCTGTCTTTTCATACTGCCTTATGGTGTGTCGCTTGACTCCTGTTCTTTCTAAGTGTGAAAAGTCAGGAGGAGAGTTCACAGCAGGTTGATGGCCTGGAGATTAAAAGTCTGTCTAAGGACATTTCAAAGTTGTAAAGGTATTATTCTCACATGTACTTATTTCTTGGTGGGTGTGAACAACAGCTACTCACAAGCTGGTGTAGTGTGAAATAGTTTCCTGTGAAATGATGTGCAGACATATGCAGAAAGCCACATGTACAGCAACGGCACAAGGCTCATCCCTGACTGGTGATTAGTGAGATCCTTGCTGATAACTGAGTTAGGAATGACCAGTGGGGCACCCAACATTGTAATTACCCACGCGACGATATGGATTTGCCATAGCAGCAAGAATAAAAGTGTAATTCTGTCCTGGTGCTTTGAGATTAACGCACTGGAAGTGACCCTGACTGCTCAGCAGTGGTTTTATGTTACTGAGCCAACTGTTTCGGTTATTCTCTGCACATTCCTCAGTTTCTCAATGCCCAGGATGAATTTTTAACCACGACTCACAAAAGTAAGTTTGATTTTACTAAATGTTAAAAGTATTCAACCTAAATATTTCAGCTAAATAAAACCAAAGGAAGGTAAGTCCTCTGAGTAATTTTCAAAACCTGGGTGATAGTTTGATTTCTGGTCATTATGGGGGTGAATACAGAATATAGTAGGACTGCTACTGCTAGTGATTTGCTTTTGTCTTTGTAGGACAGTGAATAGGACGCTGAAGAAAGCAGATTCAAGGCTTTGACAAAGACTGCTCAACCACAGATGTCCACTCTGACTGTGACCAGAATGCACAAAAGTGAGCCCTTTCTGCCCTACTGCTGGACACCAGCACAGCCCCACCTTTCTGGGGGGGCCAAAACTCAGTGTGACATGTGCCAGAAATGACAATAAGAAATTAAAAGGCCATATGGAAGCATTGCTGCCTGCCAGTCATTGCAGTAGGTGGCAACTGGGACAGGAGATGTGTTGTAGAGGTCTCTGTGCATTAGGGGACTGAAGGACTAATACAAAACCTGGAGATGATCGCTAGTACATGTCTCTGACGTTGCTTAGCTTCGGCGTTTATAGATTTCTTTATTCTTTTGGGACAGCAGCAAATTTTCCTTATCAAAGAGTTTTCTTGGCTACGGTTTTCTGCATATTCCCTCTTCCCATCTTTCTGTCTCTTCTCATACACGATCCACTCCCTTTCATTAGCAGAAAATTACAACAAAAGTTTGATTACTATTGTCTAGAATACTAAAGAGTTTAAACACAACTTTGTATGCATCAGCATACCAAACACATAGTCCTTCTAAGTACTAAGACAATTGTGAGGAAATTCAAATTTCACTTCTCTAGCTGTTTCCTCGAGGACCTGGTGAGGCCATTCTTGGAGATTTTATGCAGGAAGACCTCTGTGCCTGTAGCAAATCACAAGTAATTTCACTCAAAATGATTTCTTAGAGTGCTAGACTGTGTCACACTTGCTTGCAGATGTCCCACCTCAAGCGCTAACCTCACACCTTGTCCTGTGTGAATCAACCTCTGCAGAACAAACTCAGTTTCTACGTTTCAGGAGATTACTCTCAGAGCAAAGAACAATTCAGTGTGACTAAGGCTGCCGGAATGTGATCCTAAACAGTCTGTATTCTCTTTCTGTCACCTGGCTTAAGCCAAGGAAGTCCAAATCAGAGAGAAGACCAAAGCTTTCATGTGACATTCCATGACCTCCAGGTAAATAGCCCCATCCAAGCACCATTGGACCAAGGACCCAGGCTGTAGACAAGGAAAAGAGGATAAGGAATGTTTATGCTGGAAACAATCCCAGGAGGAGCAATTAATTGTCGTTTGGCTCAGGTGAAACAACTGCTTATAAGGTAAATAAATATTCTAATGTGCATTAGGGAGTTAAAGTTTGTGAAACATTTATTGATGAAAAGAGCACTCATGCAGTCTTGTATGAGTCCATGTATTTGATGATGAGTCCATCTATATGACTCGTATCATGACTCATGAGCTCATCATGACTCATGCATTCTCATCATGCACTATTGGGCTGTGTCCACAGGATGACCGAGCACCCTCTCTGGGAAAGAGGGAGTTTTGTTGGGTTGGTTTTGCTTTGTGTTCAGTGCTCTTTCTCTAATAAGCATTAGAACTGAGTAGTTTGGATTCATCTTCATCCTAAGCACAATCAGCTTTGTGGAAATGACCATTTCAGTGACTTGGTCTAGGTGATCCTGCTGTGGCAGGGCAATTGGACTAGATGATCTTTTGAGGTCCCTTCCAATCCCTAATGATTCTATGACACCATTTTCATTTGTTTCTGTCCTGGTGTCACTAGGACAGACACCCAGCTCAGACATGCTCTGCAGACCATCAGCAGTGTCGAGTCAACCATGACAGCTGATTCCAATTGGCTGCAGGTGGATCCCACTCCATTAATATCACCCTTAGCAGAAAAGGGAAGTTTGCTGCAAGAGTAGGTTTTCTTTTCACCCTCTTCCTACTCCTGAGGAGCTGCTTTCTTGCTGTGACCATTGTACATTTGCTGAGGTGAGTACAGTTCTGTGTGCTTCATGTTGCTATTGGTAGTAGTTCGGCTGCTTTGTTCAATCTGTTTTCATTTCAGACTGTGGGTCTCCCCTGTATTTCCTGAGCCCTCTTCTTGTCTGGCTGAAGTTTGGCCTTGGGTATGGGCTGAACAGGGACAGTTTCACAGTGACTCTAGGAAGAGTTGATGGTGCTGATTTATTTGTTTAAGAAACTCTGCTGTAAGAGATGGGCTGTGAGGGTAGAGCTTTCTGCTTTCCATCAGCTTGCAAGGTAGTCCTGCAGATTCCCTAAAGGCATGGAACAACTTAGGAAAGACATTGCCTCAAAAGGCCCAAACATAAGGCTGTTGTTTTTGGGTAGTCAAACTTGTCCAAACAAGGGATCCCCAAGGACAGAAGCTCTGAAGTGTCTCTGAGTGTCTTGTTTCAGTGTTTGATCTCCCTCATGGCAAATGTTTTCTTCCTGGTATCTCACTGCAATTTCCCTTGTTGTAACTTGTCTGTTGCCCGCATGCTGCCTCTGTGCTCTGTTGAGGTCTGTGCTCCATGTTCTACATGGTTGGCCTCCTCTGTTGGGTGGGTGTAGTGCTTGCTTATCCTCAACTGCCTGTGCTTTTGGCTTGTCTTGCATAATACATGATGAATTCCCATATTTGGAGAAAGGTGGGGCGACATGTGCTTTTCCCTTCAACTATTTTTCACTTTTAGTTTGCTACAAGAAAGGACTAATGTAGTGGGAACAGTCACAAAATTCTTATATCTTTATTTATTTGTGCCACAGAACTTGCAATAAATCTGCTGTTTCTATTCTGTGCTCTCAACAACCTTTATTCCAAGGAGCTATTTATTTATCTGTTTGTTGACAGTGGGAAACTTAAGACACAGTTTTAGATAGATTCAAAGAATGTGCTTTAGTTTCAAATTATCTGATGTGTCATTAATGTTGATAAATACGTGAAGGGTGGGTGTCAGGAGGATGGAGCCAGGCTCTTCTCAGTGACATCTAACAACAGGACAAGGGGCAATGGGTGTGAGCTGGAATATAGGAGGTTCCACATCAATATGAGAAGGAACTTCCTCACAGTGAGGGTGACAGAGCACTGGAACAGGCTGCCCGGGAGGTTGTGGAATCTTCTTCTCTGGAGACACTTAAGACCTGCCTGGATATGTTTCTGTGTGACTTGGTCTAGGTGGCCCTGCTGTGGTGGGGGGACTGGACTAGATGATCTTTCAAGGTCCCTTCCAACCCCTAATGTTCTGTGATTGAACTAATGCCTGGTTTGAACTGTATGGAACTGAGAGTAAGGAACAGGTTTCTACTACAAGTGATTGTTAGTTCCTGAATATGTGATTATGTGAAAAAATAATTGGGTGAAATATCCTGACAGCTCTTCCTGAGCTCTCTTCCTACATAGAGTCAAAACTGTTCTTAGAAGCAGACTACTTAATGGGAAGGTTCTGTGGGATGTCTGTGACTGTGAGCACATCTATAGAAACCAATTCTGTACCTGGTTCCTGAATAGAACAAAAAAAAAATCCCACAACAGAAGATAAATTAAAGAAGCAAGAAAATGAAATGTAGTAGTCTTCTAAAAAACACATTGAAATTATGGGAGAAAGATTCTGCTCAACAAAACTAGTCTTGCTTTAATTTATTTCCTCTGACAATTTATATTCTTTAATGGATTTGTAGTTAATCAATTTCTAGACACAAATTTGTCTCTCATTGTATGTAAACAGTTGCACCAACGAAAACTTTGGTTGTACTATCTGTAGAGAACAGAAAATCAGGTTCTGAAGAGAGTCAGCTCATCATTATGCAATTAAGTCTATTCACATTGTGGTTGGGCTTTTCTAGAGGCGTGAAGCAGTCTCAGTCACATCCCAGCAGTGAAGGGAAATATATTTAAAGGAAAGGGAATTCCTTTTTGTCTCCTTTTTACACAGATACACACAGATATACAGATAATTAGGGGCTGGAAGGGACATAAAGTCCAACCTCCCTGCTGGAAGAGGATCTTAAAACCTAAGACTGGTTACAGGTGACATAGACACACATCCACACAGGTCTTAAAAGTCTCCAGAGAAGTAGTCTCCACAGCCTCCCTGGGTAGCTCGTTCTAGTGCTCAGTAACCCTTACAGTAAAGAAATTTTTTCTTGTATTGAGACGGAACGTCTTGTGCTCCAACTTACACCCATTGCTCCTTGTCCTATCACAAAGCGTAAGTGAAGAGAGATTGTCCCTTTGTTCTTGGCACTCAGCCTTCATGTGTTTATAGACAGTAATTAAGTCCCTTTGTTATATCTACCAGGTGAATTGGCCAGACCACCCAGCTTAGTGTCATCATCAAACTTTCTCTACCTCATCATCAAGGTCATTAATAAACATATTAGACAAAAACCTTGCTGAGGAAACACACCATCCTGTCATTGAGGTCATTGATCAAGATGCTAAACAAAACCAGACCCAACACAGATCCCCAGGAGACACCACTGGTTACAGGTTGTCAGCTAGACTCTGCACCATTATAACAGAGCCCAAAGGGTGGTGATTATAGCCAGTTTTTGATCCAAGTTGCAATCTGTTCTTCACCTTCACACTTCCCAAGCTGACTCACAAGGATATTATGGGGGACTGTGTCAAAACCTTTACTGAAACTGAGGTAGACCACATCATTTTTAGCATCTTTCCTTAGAATGAAAGTGTGGCTTGACCACAACCACGATCATAGAACTTCATAGCTGCAAGGAGTTTCTTCAGAAGATCCTTTTGGCTGCGGCATTACTTTTGAAATACTCCTTAGTGACAAGTTTTCACTAGAAGTTTTTACTTAGACCACTTTTGAGTGATTCCATTCTACCTTCAAAGCTGGCTGTTGTCTCTAGAAGCACCGATTTCTCCCTGACAGAAATTGTTCTCTACCATTGTCGTTTTGCAGTCTCTCTCCTACCACTCAGCCCCCCCCCCCCACCTTTCTCCATGGTAACACAGAAGCTGATAACAATGTGTGACACTTACCAGCAGAAGGACTCAGAAGGGAGAAGTGTAAAGGGCGAGAAGCACAGAAACCTGTGCCCAGAGCTGCCTGTTGGCTTTCAGACTTCTGCAGGCTTGAACTTTTTTCTGCTTTGGTCACATTTGATGCATTCTCCAAAACAGCTGGGTCTCATTGGTTTTATCTGTTATTTACTGTACCCTGCTCTTTATTGCTTCCTCAAAGTGCAAAACAGTTCCTCAAGATTTCCTGTTGGATGCTTCCCCCCGCTAACTGTGGGGGAATCTTGCAGTTGCTGACCTGAGCTCACAGGCAAACAGCAGTACAGCTGATACCAGTGGATGTTAGCAATTGGAAAAGGAACCAGTCAGCAGTGTAACTGTGAAAGCACCAGCCAGTTTCTGTTTAGGTGTTTTTTAGGACAAAACAAAATTTCTCTTTATCAAGTTCTTCTGGGAACTTGGTTTTCTGGCAAGCTCCCTGCTGACTGTCCACTGGCATACTTGTGACTGGACCAGGCTTGGTCACTGGGAGAATAATTTGTGCTAGGAACAACCACAAATAAGCTTCTTGCCTCTGCTCTAGAAGCCAAATTACAGAATTAAAGACCTTTCAGTTCCCTTGTTTATCGCAGCTAGACAACGTGGAAGTGCACAAAAATCCTTGTGGGCTGATGCTTTTTCCTACAAACTGGTGTAAACAGGATCTTGTTCATAGTGCTGTTACTGTACCCATGCCTTTTTGACCATGCTGCTTGTATCTCAGCATCTCCTGACTGTGTTAGACAATTGTTTAGACAAGGGAAAGGCCATACTGGTCTAGATGACTCATGAGTTCCAATAGTTCCCATTTCCTATTGGTCTCCCATAAGGAATGCATCAATCAGCCCAATGATATAAACTTGTAAGATTATATTTTTTACATACACATATTCTCTCTCTGGATTTGGGCATTAATCCAACACAACAATATGTGTCACTGAAGTTTAGAGCCATTTGCCTAATCCTACCTTCTGGCACTCTCACCTGTGAGTCACAGCTGCAGCTACTGCTGGGACAGACATGACCTCCTGAGTGTAAACCCCTGCTTCACACTTTCTTTAAGCTACCTGGCAGAGATGAGGACTTTCTGGCAAAAAAAAAAGCGAGGTGAATGCTCTGAAATACTTCAAACTGGGACCTTGGAGGGGGAGGTGTACATGTCTTTGGAGGATGATGTAGGTAAAATGCTGCACTGCAATGTCTTTCAGTCCAGAGTTTTTTCTATATTTGAGACCAAATCCAGGCTTTGGCTTTTCAAAAACCAGTCTTCAGCTAGTGAAATCAAATATTCATAGGCTTTTATGCCTCTATGAGAGGGTGGGCTCTGTTTGGGCCCAGTAAGCTTGTCTGCCTCCACTCTGGCAGAGTTGGCTTCTCCACGTTGGCTTCCCCAGATCTGTGCTCTTTAGGAGAAGTGCATTTTGAGAACAAAGAGTCATTTACTGCGAAGGGTTAAAATGGCAAACAAGCCAGCCTGGGAGGTGGCACACCACAGCAGCTCTTCCCTGTTCAAAATAAAGGGGGATTTGTCACATGAAGGGTCTCTCTATGGGAGCTGTAGTGTAGACTGGGCAAATATAAAGTGCCTTCGGGCAACATATGGAGGAGGAACTGAGGCTGCTTTGGAGTCAGTGGGCTAGCTGTTGGGATGGGATGGGTGACACCTCCTCCCACCACTGGCACTCTTGCTGCCACAGCTACCAATTTGCCCTTTTAATGCCAGAAGCCACAGTCTGATATTTGCTAGGCATTGGAAGCAGTCAAAGTCAAAAACACTCCTACAGTTTTGAGGACATGAGGATATTATTCTACTGCAACGCTACAGCTAGTTATGCTGCGCTGCTCTCACTTACTACCTCCTGTGCCACCACCTGCCAGACCCAGCCCGCCTCATCTGAGTGCCGTCTGGCATTGCTGGAGCGTGAGGGGCATGGCCTCCCCGTGAAGGTGGAGTATGTTGGCACCGCAGGCCAACAACCCTTCATTCTTCAATATGGCTGGCGCCCAGGGTCAGCGCAGGAGAAGTTGTGCCGGTTTTTTTATATTATTTTTTCTGGTCCAAGTAGCTCAAACAAAAGCCAATTACCGCACATGCACCGAGTCTCAGAGCGCTCCCTGAAAGTGATGCTGTGACTGTGCAGCCAATACGGGCAAGTCCCTGCTGCGCTGTTGGGTGAGGAAGCATCACTTTTGCTGGGCAGGTTGAGAGTTTGGACACAGAGCTTAAGATTCAGTGTAAACTAAATGTCTCCTTATCAAAACCACACGGCTGCCTCTGAGGTTTGCATTTGCTTTCACCCTTTACAGCTGGTACTGAACGGCCCAAGAGGTCTGAGGCAGGTCTGTCCTTTCCTAGGACAAATCCTCTGCTTCTGCTCCCTGGTCAGGCTAGAGCCACAGACCGGAGCCATGGCAGGGCTCGGGCACGTGCCGCTATGCAAGAGTGGTGCGGGCGATGGCGCAGCAGCTTGTGGCGTTATGGTATGGAGCCCATACAACTGCAGAGAGGCAGATTGCCTGGCCTGAGCCAAGCAACTGCTGCCGAGGTGGGCTACCACCAGCTCACTGAAGTGGGGACCTGTAGGCTGGGCGCTCTTCACCCTTTGCCCCTGTCACTCGTGGCTGTGCTCCAGATGGACACAGCGTTATGCAGGCTGGAGATGAGGCTTTGTCCCTGCTGTCAGTACTGCAGAGCCTATTTTTCTGAAGAAGCAGCTTTCATATGTTTGGGGATGTGCCAGCCCCTGGTAATCCAGAAAATCTTCAATTTAGGCACATTCCTTAAAAATGTTCCCTGCGCCTTTCTGTCCCAAAGGCTCCTCTAGGAGAGAGAGCACCTTGTTTGGCAGAGGGGTTTTCAAGTTCACGTGTAGCTTTTGTTTTAAAACATATCGCTGTTATAATGTAAAATCATCTGCCTGGGGGATGTGTGATGTTGTTGGACCATGACCAAGTGTATTTGCTTGTAGCCTTCTAAACCAGGGTGCTAAGAAATAAACCCTAAACAGAAATGGATGAACGGTTTGTCCTGAAAACATGTTTCAGAGCCTTCACCCTTCTTTCCTAGGGGTTTTCTCCCAAGCGGTGGGTGTTTTCTAGAGTTGCCCAGCAAATGCTGTAGATATGGGAAATTTGTTTGCTTAATTGCAAATTATTTGAAATGATTTTTCCCCTCGTTGGGGGCTCCACGGTCTTCTTGCATTATTACAGCAAATTGTGGTGCAAGCAGCACATCCTGTTCAAATCCTACTGAAGTGTGTTTTCTACACTTTGCAGCCACTCTTGTACATTTCAGTTCTCATTCTACTAACACACTGATGCTGATTTCCTTATAGAACTCATTGCAAACACTCTCAAAAGGTGAGGATTTAAAGAGTCATACAATATTTTGGTTTTTTCCTTCCGCTGGTGTTTTAGCAGGACAGTGCTGTTCTGGAGCAGTCTCATGATGCTGGGGCTGTTACTGCTGCGACCTCTCTCGTTTGCAGAGCTTTTCAGAGATGTTTAGCATCTTGGTGAATTCTCATGTCTTTGTTGTTGTTGTTCCGTTGCTGCCAAGTGAAATGTAGGCTTGTGTGACATTAGCTTAAATTTGCATGTCTGTCATGTACTTGAGGAGAAGGTGCCATTGTCTAACCCTCGTGCTTTGAAAGTAGATTTTTAACACCAGCAGTTATCATCCTGCAACACTTCTGCAATTGGTGGTGCTTAAGGCAGCTCGCTGCACCGACTGGCACTTCATTGCCCTTAAAGGAGCCGCCTATGGGAACAGTGGTCTTCTCATATTCTGCTGGCTGCAGAGTTGGGAGGAAGAGATGCGATGTGGAAGGCTGAAGGACACAAATCAACCCAAGCCAGCCCTGTGCAGCGTGAGGTGTTCAAATCAGTATTTGATGCATTTCAAATTGATTATTTCCTTTGAAAGTGGACTTGAATGGTGCAGAGGGGTGGTGAATGGTGCGGAGTGGTAGTGACTGGACTTAGCTTAGCCCTTAATTGCATTGTAGAAGGATTGCATTTATAGTTAGAGGAGCACCTTGTTTTTAATTGGGACCTATCAGAAGACATTCATGCTCTAGGGTTTGGAGGGATGCTCACTGGACTCTGAGTGCTGGCAGCATCTCAAACCAGACTTTTACCAAGAACATAGTCACCTTCTTCTTAACAGCACTTGTTACACTCAGGGAAAAGCTTCTGCCTAAATCCAGACATGTCCTGCTGTGCTCCCCTAATTCCACTTTTACAATTAGCGTTTAACTCTGTCAGAAGAAGAACGTCGGTTGACAATGACTAAGCAGAGCGAGAGAAGTCGATTTTTTACACTGCTATTGTTTCGCTCTTTCACTTGCCCACACTATTTGTTCCCTCCCATCATCTCCTCTGTCTCTGGAAAGCCAGGCACTGAGCTGTCTGGGGCAGGTGCTTGTTCTTCTCTGTTGGTGCTGGTAGGAGCTCTAACATCAATAAAAAACAACAGATCTCTGCCACTCCTCAGACGACAGCATATTTAGTGCAAGTGGAGAGATCACTGCTTGGCTGTGAACACCTTCTGTTAGGGTTTCAGCTACAAAAACATCTTACCTTGATAAAGAAACCCAAGAAGGAGCTACCATGGGCTTTATATGTGCTGAGACGAAAATCTAGTTTTTTGGGATTGTGGAAGAAGGGAGGAAAACTCCAACCCCAAAAAAAGGATAAGGGCTGTTGTCTCCTAAGAACAGTTCTGGTGACAGCACTTACCTGTTTGTTTGGCTGCCTCGGAAGGAATTTATAACTCTGTGCTTGACTACCTCAATGATCTTGACATTTAGGCTGATAATTGAAAATATTCTGGTCGTAAGCTTTGGCTCTTGTGATGTTACAATAAGGCACTGAATTCATACAATTAACTAAATAAGTAAACCCAGCAATTATATAATTATATAACACAGACTTCTGAGGGGATTTGGCAGATTACAAGCTGCTAACACTGTCATAATCACTGTTAAAAATCTGTAATTGTATTAATATCAAAGAACTGGAACCAAACTGAAGAAAACTGAAGGCCGATTTTAAAAAAAGGAATCTCTTTGCCATGGCCTCCAGTAGTGCTGTGACACATAAGGGCAAGTGAAGGGGTGGGAGAACATTTCAGAAGAGCCCGATGAAATGAAAGCTATGATGAAAAAAAAATCTCTTGCAGTTCTGAGCTTGGACTAAATGTGAGATCTGATGTTTGCTAAGAGTCATGGCAGAGGGGAGTATCTGCAAGTTGCATGGCTGTAAATATAAAATCAGAGAAGGCACAATGGTAGAGCTCATAGTTTTCTCTATTGTTAAAAAATCCTGCACATCTGTCTGTGTGATGATTTTTACATCAAACAGTGCTTTCAGTAGGTTCCTGTTACATAAAGTTTTCTTAACTGGTTAGAAGCACAAGTGTTTTTGTGATGATGTTTTTCTCTAGGCTATACACTGCTGGTGAGCTTAGACTGATTGCATACCTTGGTTTAGTGTTCGCTTTGCATGCAGAATTTGCAAGGCTTTTGGGGAAGGCAACATCCTCAGGTGGTTTAGTGCTGTTTGTCATCCTTATTTTTATGAAATTTTGAAGGTTCACTCATGCCACCGAGGTTCCTCTGCAACCTCTGCTGCATTGTGACTCCAAACATTAACCTGTGTAGCCTCTATTGTATTGTGACCCCAAGCAGCAAGACCATCATTAGCTTTCCTTCCCTGTGTCAGTCTGGACCATGTGTCAATGCTTCTGGGTCAGGTTCACCATCTGACGTTACGAGCACTGTCTTTTTGCTCAAGCAGGGGAGGGGTTACGTTCATTAATCCAGCACTGCTGGGCTCACTCTCTATAGCTGAGGTGCTGCTGTACTACAACTGTATTTTTCACATGGGCAGTGTCAACTTCTTTGAAAACAATTAAGAAGCCTTTTTTTAGCAGAGGTGGGTGTGCCCGGAACCATGGTCTTATCGTGGGTGCTGCTCCTATTAATCTGATTCAAAGTGAGAATGAAAAAGTCATTAGAATGTGCAGACTCTGTCCCACGTTTGGATGCTTTAACAGCGAAGGGTGTCTTTTTAGATACTGGAACTGGGCTCTGTTTGGGCAAAGCTCTGCCATTTGACGGGCCATGTGGACTCTGGTGTTAAAAAAAGAGAGGAGGGGAAAAATAACGCATATGTGTGGTAATAATCTGCACATGACTGGTTGCTGTAATGTGCCCTGCTGCACTGCCAGCAGGGAAGTGAGTGATTGCCTCTTGCCTACACAATGGACGCTGGCTTTGCTGGCTTTGCTTCGCGTGGCTTTTCAGAAGGAGAACAAATAAAAGAGGGGGATAAGGAAGGAAATGAGGAAATAATGGAACCTGCCACCTTTCAGCCCTTGAGGTCTGATTATGTAGTCAATAAGAAGTTTTTTTTGACTTCTAAAATATTTTTAGATAGGCTACTGTGTGCAAGGGAGCTTGTCAAGCAAGAGATGAAAGGCAACCACCTGCCTTGTACTTTGACCTCTGTGTCTTGTAGCCAAGGTGGTGAGGCAGTGCTGCAGGAGCTGTGCTCACTGGGAAAGTTTTGACTTGTTTTGCTAGTCTGGTGGCTCATCCAGAGCAGTTTGATATTCAAATGAATCTGTCAGGAACAAGAGTGTGGTGCTTCAGCTCTTGCTCGGGCCTGATGACATTGATTTGTGAGCATACTGCTTGACTACGGGATGTGTGACAGATAAATTTTATCAAAATTAAGGCACAATTAAACATTTCATCTTCCTAATTACTGGCTGTAGATTCAGCCTGATGACCATGTGCTGTAAGAAATCAGCGACCATTACACATTTTAATGGAGCACAGCTGTCTTACAGCTTGGTAATATTTGCACAGTGCCACAGAACTGTAATTTATGATAAAAAGAAAAAATGCGTATTGGCTCTTTTTTGCCAAAATAGATTAAGGATTCATATACTTTAATGAGATTTGGACCTAGCCTTGGATTATCGTTATAAATGATTTATGTGCATGTTGGTGGACTCCCGTAGTTTTGAGTTGATTTGTGTTTTGGACTACCAATATGTAATTCAGTATTTCCTTGCGTGCCAGTGTTTGTGTTCTTTCCCCTCTCTCCATTGTGGTTCTATTTTTCTGCCGTAACTGAGGGAGAAGGGCAAGTGGGAAGGTTAAGCAAGCACTGAAGCACATTTTCCAGGAGCATCCCTCACAGTAAACTCCCCAAATCCCTTCCCTGCTCCTTCATTCTGTGCCCCAAGACCAGGGAGGGCACAAGGTGAGTGGAGGTGGGTGATGGTGACATGGGTCAAGGTCACTCTGCAACCTAGGAAGCAGGGCACGGGAGCAGACACTCCCTGAACCCCTGCTCGGGCAGAAACCTGCTCAAACCTTCCTACTCTGCCTTGAGACACAGCAAACCCCTTCCTCCTGCTTTTCAGAGCATGACCTATAAAAGGGGGTTTGCTCTTCTGTTTGGTTCTTTTGTCTTTTTCCTGTTCAAGTCAATTTTTTCCAGAAAAATGCTGCTTCTCTAAAGGGGAGAAAAAACCCCAACAACATGTACCCAGGTTATAATATTTTTGAACCTCCTTTCTTAATTGTTTTCTTCACTAGGTTTCTTTCACAGATCGTTTAGTAGAGTGCGGAGCAGGGGAATGATGAAGATGGAATTAGATGTTTTATATCTGCGTGTATGTGCACACATAGATGTACGTGACAGCTATGTTTTCGATCTGTGAGTGTTTTATTTTTACATTAAACTTAATGAACTACATTCACACTAAGTTTAACTACCTAGATTTCCAAGGAGTCGTGCTCAAGTCCAGGGTTTGGCCCTATATGTTGCAAAACCCTGAGACCCATATGTGTAGAGGAAAAGAGAAACGAAATTCTAATTTTCATAATAATAAAAAAATCCTGTCCAAGCTTGATTTACTTCAGTGTTCATATGCTGGAATGTTTCATACTGTACCAGGTTGCATATGCTTGCACACTAATTCTCAATTGCCGTATGCAGTTTGTGACAACCATCTGCTAAGACCTCCCTTAGAGTTCTTTCTCCCACTCAGCCCAGCTGAAATAAAAATATGGACAGAAACAACTTCTCTGGGGAGATGAAAAAGTTAGTAGTGGACTTGGAGTTAGACAGTATCTGATTCAGTCAACTGCTCCTACAGCTGAGATCCCAAGGTATAAAATGATAAATGTAATGGAAGACTATGAAATGAAGCCACACTTGCCCTGACAGGCCAGACTGTGCTCGAAAGGTAGTAGGGAAACACGCATGCACAGCAGAGATGCGTTCAGCAGCTCAAATCATTCCAAAACAGCAGCTTAGACTGACTGTGCTTAGCACCTCAGAGCATTAAAGCACTCTAAAGCAGGAGGGGAATGAGTGGTGGGAAAGAGAGTGTGAGAGAGAAGGGGCTCAAAAATCTGCTCTTGGTTTCACTGCCAGAGAATCCATTTAAGTCAACCCAAAGAGAAACACGGAGCTGTGTCTCAGCTGCTTCTGGTCACGTCAGGGACAAGCCAGTGACCAGAGCATCCAAAAATCAGGTGAAGAAAATCTGTAGGTGAGCAAGTGAGGAGCAGTTATAGGGGATGGAGCCACAAGATAAGAAAGTGAAGATGGGCTGTTGCTACTTTGGACTGTCCGTTCATCTTCAGTCAATCATTTCACCTTCTTGTGTAGTAATGGGTTAAAATATATGTTTTGAGGTGGAAATCATGGGTCTTGGTCATGCTGCCTTGACTTCAGCAGGTTTTCAGTGTGAAAGTGAATGAAAACTCAGTCCTGGTGGTGAAGCCTCACTGCTCAGACTTAAAAGACAGAGAAGGCAAAAGGAAAAGGAAGAATAATTCTGGATTTGACAGTCTCCCACAGCATTCTCATGGAAAAGCTGGCAGTCCATGGCTTGGATGGGTTAAAAACTGGCTGGATAACCAAGCACAGACAGTGGTTGTGAATGGTGCTGCATCCAGCTGGTGTCCAGTGGTGTCCCTCAGGGGGATCAGTACTGGACCTAGTTCTATTCAACATCTTTACTGATGACCTGGATGAGGGGATTGAGTCTACCCTTAGTAAACTTGCAGATGACACTGAATTGGGGGAGTGTCGATCTGCTGGAGGGTAGGAGGATGCTGCAGAGAGATCTGGACAGACTGGGTCAATGGGCAGAGGTCAACAGGATGAGGTTTAACAGGGCCAAGTGTGGGATCCTACATTTTGGCCACAATAACCCCCTGCAGCTGCAGACTGGCAGAGAGGGACTTGGGAGTACTGGTTGACCACTGACTGAACATGAACCAGCAGTGTGCCAGGTGGCATGAAAGGCCAATGGCATCCTGGCTTGTATAGTAGGAATCATGTGGCCAGCAGGACCAGGGATGTAATTCTCCCCCTATACACAGTACTGATGAGGTGTCACCTCGAGTACTGGGGGCAGTTCTGAGCCCCTCACTTGAAGAAAGATATTGAGGAGCTGGAGTGTGTCCAGAGGAGCAACAAGGTTGGTGAAGGGACTGGAGGGAAAGTCTGATGAGGAGAGGCTGAGGGAGCTGGGCTTGTTTAGTCTGGAGAAGAGGAAACTCAAGGGTGACCATATCTTATAGAGTTACGTATCTCTATGACTGCCTGAAGGGAAGTTGTAGACAGGTGAGGGTCAGGCTCTTCTCCCAAACAACTAATGATAGGATGAGAGGGGAGGGCCTGAAGCTGTGCCAGGGGAGGTTTAGGTTGGATGTTAGGAAGCACTTCCTCACAGAAAGGATGATCAGACATTGGAATTGACTGCTCAGGAAGGTGATGGAGACTCCATCCCTAGAGGTGCGTAAGAAAAGACTGAATGTGGCACTTAGTGCCATGGTCTAGGTTGTGGTGATGTTGGATCATGGGCTGGGCTTCATGATATTAGAGGTATCTTCTAGCCTCTGTTACTCCATGAAAAAAAAAAAGGCACACCTGGAACTCATGTTTTGTTAGATCTCTAAAGGCAGCACATTGAGGTGCTTGGCAAATGCAGTGTGTGTGTAGGTTGGACTGTCTTGGATGATATATCAGTTTGTCCCCCATTGGTTATTATCGTAACAGGTACTCTAAGTGTATCCTATCAGTTTTAAATACAGGAACAGAAGTACCTAGTGCATTATGATATCCCAGATGGAACATTTAACATAAATTGAAATATCTGTCCATTTGAGAGTTTTCACAGCAGCACTATTATACCACCATTTTCTGTAGGTACTGCCTTGTCCATACAGCATGGAAAAAGCTTCAAGATATAGGTGACTAGAGAATGGGTGACAGCCCGATATTCAGCAAAAAACACTTCATGGTTTGATGCAGGAGTGGAAGAGAAGAAGGAGTGTACCAAGCTCTGGCTTCTGGTTTCTCCTCTTCTGGGTTCTCTCTACTCATGCCAACTGTTGGAAATCTCTGTGAGGCCATGACATCATGAGCCATCTATTACTGACTTGCAACATGCGATGCCTCAAGGCATGTCTGCTCTAGAAGGGGAATAACCACATTAAATGGGATTAGGGAGATGGGCAGCTCTGGTGACCCAGAATTCCTGATGGGCAAAACATCCTCAATCCAACTGGAGGTCGCACAACCTTTTTCATTACATTTGTAACTGATGTATTTTAGCTACAAAGACAGAGGGAAGGGAAATGACGTCAGTAATTTTACAGCAGAGGAAAAAAACATATCACACTATTGTACAATAGTTTGCTTTCGAGGGAAGTTTTGATGTGAGGAGGTCCAGAAGACAGTGCTTGTGCCGCATCCTGACACACATTTCTTACTATCTGCTTCAGTTTTCCTCAATTCTTTGAGAGCTGCTGGAGTATCATGGTCACTTGTTTAGATTTCTCAATCTTGTCCCTATCTTTAAGTGCCAGAAATTTATGCTCAAGAAGGTGCTGTGTCTGGATGACAGCAAAACCCAGCTTGTGGATGTTCCCTTCGCTTAATTGATTTCACATTACCCTCCTGCCCAGCAGCTATCTTGGATGCTATTCACCATGGATAAATGTGAAGGGTTCCTCTTCAGAAATGATGAGACTGAGAGCTCTTCCAGTCTGTGTACCTGGAGTTTTTCTGAGGTACTGGCTTTTGTGTTAAAACTGCTGGAATTCAAGTTGTAATTGGGCTATAAAGCACTTTGAAGTCCCTATCTCCTGTGTGTCTCACATATAAAGCTATTAGTACCCAGTTGTTAATTCCCTTCCCTATGCCAGGGGAGATATAAAAATGGACTGTACTGGTGCTTGTCAGAGAAAGTGGGTCAGCTCACATCTCTGCTCCAATATTTATTTGTAAGAACTCAATATTTATTTATAAGAGGTCATGCTTAAGCAATCGAGACAAAAGTGACACTAATTAGTTATAAGCTTGCACTTAGCGCCCAGTTCATGGAGTCTCAATCACTAAGTAACTTGCGACCAGTAGTTTTCAATAAAATTCCCACTTACTGACACCAGTGTGAACTGCTAGAATTGCTCTGCATGTGCTGGGAAGAAGCAGGTTACAGGATGCCTATAGCCACGTGATTAATTCAGCATCAGTAGTGAGGAGCTGCTCAATAACCAAATGCTGAAAAACCTCTGGCAGATTAGTTCCTGTTACTGGTAGGTGTTACTGTGACCATATATCAATCTTTTTAAAGTAATGCATTGCCATTCCTAGGTCTGTAGACAGCTTTTACACTTCTATCATCATATCCATGGCCTTCAGAGTTACATCTGATGGACCTTTTGTCAAGCCCCAGATACTGAATCAATGTGACAGCATCCTCCATTTATATATATATTTATTTTTTTTAACCCAAGAGGCCTTGGAAAAGTTTAATGCAGCTTCCAGGTAAAGTTTAATCCACATGGCTGAATCCCCTGAAGAATTTTCTGTAGGGAACACTCCTCCCCCATGTTTTAACATGCCCAATGTCCTTCACATTGGAAGAAAGTGAAGAGCTGAAGGTCTTCAAGCCAGGCATTACTGCAATAGAAATACGTGCATTTATGGAGCTCTGCTGCCCACTAAGATGTTGGGTGCAAGGTTTATAGTTAACCCCAATATTTAAGAGAAACAGGGCATCTAACAATAATGAGTTTCTCCCCATCACCATAACTTCCCAGTAAATGCATGTTTGTGAGCTTTTATAGCCCAGACTGGGAAGCAGAGTATTTTTTTAAGGAAAGGAAGATTCACATATGATGTATACACCAATTTTACTAATAAAATAGAAACATCTATTTTTATTAATAAAAAAGAAACATCCTGATGCTGGTCTGGGTTACAGTGCAAATGAGCTAACATAACCCAGTCAGTGACTGCAAGTGGTTTAACAAGGTAATGACCAAATGATGCTGGGCAAGCAGGATGACTTAAGAAAGCCTACTACTGTGGTCCCGGAAGCCTCTTTGCTGTTCCCAGCTATGGCATCTGTCCCTGGAAGAAATAAACCCCTCTTCCACGTACCTTGCTCTTTCTGTGAAGATACATATGTGTGTATGTAGGGTCAGAACCTGGCCCACAGCTGTACTCACGGCACTTGCCAGTGAGTGACAAAGTGGGTAAATGCCTGCCACACCATTAGATGAACTTTCTCCAGAAGGGAGTGCTCCAGAGTGCTAGTGGCTGTGTTCTCTTTGCATTTTATCCTTTACGTGCAAGATATTTAATAACAATAATGATTCAACTTAAATAATAATGCCTGTCATTCTGGCAGCAGGCAGCTCCCTTCTGGTCAAGCTAAAATGTTCTGTGTATTGGATGTGTACGTCAGTGTGACTCACACCAGCGCTTTTAAACAACGGAAAATAACTATCAAACAGAACTCCATTGATGCTGATCCTTTACAAGCCTCAAAGCACAGTTAAAATCTAACATGAAGAAAGGAAGGTGCTTCAGCTGATCCTGCCTAACACATTGCAAGCATCCAGCAGAGCTAGATGCTTTATTTTTGCTGTATTTTTCCTGCAACTAAGAAGCAGGAATAAAACACCTTTGGAGAAAGGATTCCTTAGCCTCCCATACCTTACTTCAGCCTAGAAAGCATGTGGCAGGTACTACGCTGCATAAATAAGCTGACCTGTCAGGTCTTTGGCAGTTTATGGGGCTGGTCAGCCTGTCCGTTGGTGCAGGTTTTTTTGTTGCAATGAGATGTAATGGCTTTTCAGCGCACCATAAGCACAGTTGTGACCACAGGCTCACTAGTGTCATTTTGTGTGCAGTAATGAAGCCTGACGAGTGGTCTCCTGCTTGCAGATAGCCGGCTGTTGTCCTAAAAATGCAAACCATTGCCTCGGGCCATGGAATCAGGAACAGGCAAAGGACAGTGGCACAGGCTGGGCTCCCCACTGTTCACCCTCCCTTTAGCACACTGTACTTGGATACAGCCTTTACCCTTGTACATAAGGACACAATGAAAGTGATAAAAACAATTCATGAAGGCCATGTTGGAAATGGGGGTTTGTGAAGTTGCTGAGCTGATGTTCAGGGTGAGAAAATAAATTAAACCATTGCCAATATGTTTTCCCCCATGTACAGCAAGCTCTTCAAGCAAAATTGCTCCTATTTCACCATTGCTTCTCTTCCTTTGTTTTTTTTACTCTATAAATATTTGTGCAGGAATGTGCACGTGCACTTATTTATATTTTTGTATATTTTGAGAATATGTACTTACACCCACATGGGCACGCGCACACATGTATCTGCATATACAGACACACAGAAGCTCTAGGCACAACAAATCACAGGAACAAGGTTTTTAAGTTGTTTTTGCAGCTCGTTAATATTCCACAGCCTGGGAAGGTCAGGTGGGCATGGGGGTTCACATTTCCCATGGCACAGTTGGCCCCACTGTAGATCTCCCTTCTCTCTTCCATACCCAGGGCTCACCATGATGCTGGGCAGCACTGGGAGATGAAAGAGTCAAACAGCAATTAGGCTTGGAACCGTGGGATTTGTGGCTTAATTTACCCTTTACCATGCATCAGGCACTGGTCTGGGACTCCCTAAATCCCAACACCTGAAGGGTGGTTTACTCCTTGTTTGAGAGGCTGTGGAGTCTCTAGCTCTGGAGACCCAAACCCATCTGGATGTGTTCCTGCGTGATCTTTCCTAGGTGATTTTGCTCTAGCAGGGAGTTGGCCTGGATGATCTCCAGAGGTCCCTTCCAACCTCACCATTCTGATTCCTCAAGCCAGCAGGTACTACTTTAGTGGTTTCCATACACATGCTCCGTGTTTTCTAGGCAAAGGGTGTTGGAGTGGAAGTTACAAGTCTGCTTCATTTGTAATCTTCTTGTCCTTTCCTTCTTGCCAGTTCGTGGCTTGCTGAGAGTCATCCTTCCCCCCAACACTTTTCACATGGTGGGAAGTGTCTGTAAAATTCTGCGTTAGAGGACAATGTGGAGCCCAGGGCTCTCACGCTTGTTTTGGTTAAGACCTATCCAAGCTCCATTCTCAAAATGCTTGTCTCCTCTTCCAACAGGGTACAAGAAGTTTTGGTTCACGTGGTGTTTCTAATAGAGAAACAGAGGTAAAGTTGGGTGGTGCATGAGGCTAAGGAGGATGGGGGATTGCTTGGAGGTACTGCTTATCATCTGCATTTTTCTCTTTGAAATGAGACCCTGGCCTTCAAGTACAAACCCTAGACTCCTGTTTTTACACTCCTTCACTTCTGACATATAAGGAAATATTTGATGAAGAATCAGGTCTTGTGCAAGGACACACGCTGGGTGCAAACAGGTTGCTCATCACATTAGGTGATACAAAAATGGTCCAAACAAAAGCAGCAGTTCCCGTTGCACCAGCCAGAAACGTGGCTTACGAGTCACAATAGTCTTCATTTCTCAAACGTGCAGCCTAATACTGATGTTTCTGAAATGTTAATATAAATGCAAAAACATGCAGCATGTACAGCGTTGCCTTGGGAACCTTAAGTACTTCCCCCCCAATGTACAGAATGTTAGGATAGAAACTCCACAAAGTTGAGGTAGCGTTAACCCAGCCTTTGGTGTGCATCATATAAAATGCTCGAACTTCTGGGACAGCAGCTATTTCTATGGATACAGTATGTTGAACAGACATGGAACAAAGAAAACCAAAACAGTTGGTTCTCTGCTGTCAAGGAAACAAGCTGCTCTTTCTGCTTAAATATCTCCTACCAAAACTAGGAGGAAAAAAATTCCTCTGAAAGTAGAGTTTACACTTAGAGAGAAGAAAATAGACCAACAGGCACTGGGATGAAGGCATTTTCAAATATTCAGGTAGGGGATATTGTTGTGTCTTGTATACCAACACATCCTCCCGGAGGCCCCTGAGGTTAGGGTTATTATGAAAGGTAAATATTAAATCCTTTTTTTGAGAATGGTAGGAGTCCAGAAGGAAAGTGAGAAAACATTCTGCAGTGTTCTGGGATTTGTGCCGCATGCAGATAACTTATTTAGATTAAATTATTTTTGTGCCTGTAATTCAAACTTTTTCTTTCCCCCCCCAAATCTATTCAAGCCATTAGGAGCTTTGTGTTTTAAAGTAACAAAAGCTAAACCTCATTTTTGTTGAAAAGCAGTGTTTTAATGGGCATATTATTTCAGAAGTGTTGGAAAAGGTCTGTGTTCCATATGACTCTTCCAAAGTACAAAAGACATGGGAGAGAGCAGCTGCTCAGAGATAGGTTTTAAGGTTGCGTGAAGGAAAGGGGGTGTAGGAAAGAGAACGGAACGACTCATAACACTTTAAAAATTTTGGAGGAACCACCTGGTGAGTGACATTGTGGTTCTGGAATTGGTTCTTGGAATAAGCTTCATATTGACCTCCTGCACTTCACTGGAGGATTTTGCAGTACTCTTGGAGGAGCACCACACCAGAAAATAGGTATCTCCTGAGACAGAAGCATGTCCTTTGAAGTAGACTGTGATCTGACGCAACTTACAGAAGCTCATTGTGTTTTCAGATATGTGAGTAGATCCCAAATGCCCAGCCAGCTTTGAAACAAAACCACTGACCTGGACCTTCTAATCTGAATTCTGGGGGTACAAAGGAGGTTGAAAGCAAATGATCTGTAGAGTTAAATTTCACTTTGTTTATGGGCCATGTAAACCTCCTCTGGTAGGTTTTACTACAACGTGAGTGGCCTTATGTGTGTGATGGCTGGACTCTGAGTGTCCTGGTACGTGGAGGACAGACCCTCCATGTGCAATGTTCTCAGCTCTCAGTAACAGAAAAGGAATGTGTATGCAGTGTTTTACCCTTCTGTGAAGAGGAATTTAAGTAAAACCACATCTCTGTGCTCTTGCTAAGGGCTAGGAGCTGTGAAGGAGCCTGCTGTATAGAACAACTTGTGTTTGGAGATAGCACCTGCCTTGGTAGGAGCTTAGAATTTCAGCTTGTTTGGCCCATTGTCTACAAGTCGTTAAGGCTGGTTTTTGAGGAGAATCAATATGAAAATCCCTTCTCTGTATAAAGGGACCAAATGGAAGACCTTTGCCTGGGTGTTGTTGCTTGCCATGCTAACTTTGCTTGTCTTGTAGCCTGGAATGAGTTTTTAGAGTGTTTTTCTTGCAAAAAGGTTGTGAAACAATTTTAAAACACTTAAGGCAGGAGAATTGATTCAGAAGGCACAGCCTGAAATGTTGTTAAAGATGCTACACACAACCCTGCTAAAATACTAATTACTAATGAAGACCCAGTGTTCATCCATAATTAACTTCCCAGTGTCTTCACAAGTGCATGGATTACAAAATTCTGTATCGTAACCTTCTCTTTGAATTTCCTGGCTTTTCTTACTTTGTTTAGACACTGCCACAGAGGAAAAGAGGCACGGGTTTGGGGGGAGGGTTAGTTTGTACACTTTGGAGTATTTGAGCTCTGTGTAGTCATTCTCATGTGTGAAATCCTTTATTAACAACAACAAAAAAAAATCAGTTTATCTGATACTTACTGCTCTTTAGTACAGCACAGCTTGGTAGCACTAGGTACGTCTTGTTGAAAGTATGTCCATAAATATGTCCCTTGCAGCACAGAACAGCTTGTTAACTTGGCAATCCTCAGCAATTTGCTTTGAAAAGTTTGCCTCAGTTTTGATAGTCCAAATGTAGGGCAAAAACTCGGAGTAACTTTTTAAGCTAATTTTACCAATTGACACTTTTCCTCCCAGTTTTAACTGCCTGCTTGCTAGTACGAGGACTGCAGACCTTCTTCCTCCTTATTCAATGAACGTCTTCATGAGGGTTTTTCAGTTTAAATGGGCTGTGACTACCGATTTTTTTTCTTTTCCTAATGCACAATCTGAGAAAGTAAGTCTATAATCTTGACAAAATACTATTGTTTTAAGTGGTACATCCCACTACAGGGGGTGATGTTACTATGAATTTGTAGAGCTCTCAGTCTGCAGAGCCAGGCAATTGGTCTCCATCCCTATGTCATGGGCAGAATAAATAGGGCACAGAGAGGATGAATAAATTGACCGGAGCCCAAAGGCTATGAAGGATCAGCAGCCTTGAGAAAAGAACAGATGTTTCCATGCCTGGCCCAGCTGAAAACGTCTACACTCCCTTTTTGGTTTAGTAACACTTTGGGCTTGCCTTGTTGGCTATTTTGAGGGGAGAAGGGAAATAGGATGCCTGCGCTATTTCTGTACAAAAGACCTTGTGTTAGCTTCTGGGAGAAACCCTGAAGTGCAAACTCGAGTCCCTGCTCTAACTTAACCACGTGCAGACTGGGATCGGAGATAACGTCAAAGTGGGTTACAGTGGTTAACTAAGTGAAAGATAATACCCCTTTGCCATTACTGTCCAGTAGGTCTCATGACTCCTCTGGGCATGCTTCTTAGAATAAATTAAAAGGATCCACTGAGAACCATTTTGCTTTGGGTTGGGTTTTTTTGTTTTTAATGATTGCCAAAAGCCGTTTGCTAGAATAGTACAGAATGTTTACAGACGCCTTAGGAGGAAAGTGGCAGAATGTGGAACTAATTGTGTTTATTCGATATAATTATGAAACACAAATGACCATCACTTACAAGTCCCCTGACAGCTAGGGTTTGACTCGTGGGGCCAGGATCAAAGTCAGTAAAGGAAGGACTTTAATATTAGGTTCACAGAATCACAGAACATCAGGGATTGGAAGGGATCTCCAGAGATCATCCAGTCCAATCCCCCTGTCAGAGCAGGATCACCTAGACCAAGTTGCACAGGAACACATACAGGTGGGTTTTAAATGTCTTCAGAGAAAGAGACTCCACAACCCCCCTGCGCAGCTAGTTCCAGTGCTCTGTCACCCTCACTGGGAAGAAGTTCCTTTTCACATTAATATTGAACCTCCTATGTTCCAGCTTACACCCACCGCCCTTGTCCTATCACTACATAGGTTATAGTGTCCATATGGACAGCAAGTACTTGCACCAACAACTGCAGCTATTGCTTGTTCCTTGGCTCTGGTACCCACCTAGTGCTCAGTGCAGAAGAACTGCAGCTGCCAACTTGTGCTAACTTTCATGAGGAAAGGCGGGTGGAATTTGGTGCTTCAGAAGGAAGGTCATGCTGGAGTGAGAGGGTCTGAAATGCAACCACAGAGTTTTCTGGCAATTAAAGAAAATTTGACATAGGAAAGTGAACCCACTGTGCTGCACCAGCGGTGGGCATTTAATGTCATCAGACAAACCTAAAGACATGTGTTAACTCCCCCACAAAGAACAAATCTTTAAGGGAGCTTGACGTCACCTGATTTGCTGACTTTGCATGGGGCACTGGAGTGTGGTCTTCTAATTGATCTGGGAGGTTTTCTTTAATAATACTCAAATGGGTCAATGTTGTCATGGCAGTTTCATTTTGTTCCCTTCATTTTTGCTGTTGCTGAGTGTCTTGTGTTGACCAGTGTCACGTGATGAAAGGACAAGGGCAATGGGTGTGAGCTGGAACATAAGAGGTTCCACATAAATATGAGAAGGAACTTCTTCATGATGGGGGTGACAGAGCACTGGAAGGAGCTGCCCAGGGTGGTTGTGGAGTCTCTTATGGAGATGTTTAAAACCTCCCTGGAAACATTCCTGTGTGACTTGATCTAGGTGATCCTGCTGGGGTGGGGGGGATTGGACCAGATGATCTTTCAAGGTCCCTTCAAATCCCTGATGTTCTGTTATTCTGTGACCAAAAAGGGGATGATAATGGACGACCAAAACTGTAGTTCTCATAAAGAGGGGTCACTGACAGCGTGACAGTGGCACAGGCTGCACTTCTTTGCTAATTTCATGTATTTGGTGACGCACACGAAGTCCAAAACTCAACAATGTCCATCCCCACCCCCGCAAGTTCTTTATTTGCTGTGGGTCTTGCTTCCCGTATGGATGAGGACACACCTGGGTGAAGTCCTGGCCCATAAGTCACAGCAAGTTTTGGTTCAATGGGTGCTTGACATACCATATTAAATGTTATAAACCAGCGTTGGTTTATACACCTACCAGCGTAGATTTCCAGAACTGGTGCACTACTGCACAGTTATTGATGAGGGTTGGAACCCACAGGTTCCAACTGGGAAAGGTTTTTTGTTCTGACTCGGTGCCAACAGCTCAAGGGTACCGCAAATGATCTCAGCATGCAAGCTGGATCTTTGCAGTTGGGGTCCTTAAGCTGGTGTGTTTCAGTCTTGGTGCTTTGTCCTGGTGGAAAAAAAAATCTCCAACTTATCTCAGTGTTTAACAGAGCCAGAAGAAAATAGACGGAGATCTCAAATTAATTCTCAGAAATTTTACAGATGGTTTATCACACCTCCTGTGGTTGTTCAATTTCTGAGGTAAGAAATAGTAACTTAACTCAAACCCAGAAATGAACCTCTCACTGTCTTTGGTTTTTCTTGCCCTTTTTGTTTTCTCTTGAGGTCCTGCCAAGGCTGCAGGTTGTTGCTGGTACCCCTAGGTATGCGCTGATGCCAGGCAGGAGTGACCCACCATGTGCACAAGTCACCTTCCTGGGGGAGAAAAAGAATTTTCAAGGGAATCCAAAGGTCTTGGTTGATAATGAAGGGCTGGGAAGTAGGTCCATGCCACAGTTCTTCTGTGCAGAATAGCTGTGAGAGAGCTGGCTCCAGCTTCAAGGTCCAGGTGTGAATGGTATCTGGAGAAGTGGTCTGGCAGGGTCTCATTCACCTTCCACTGGGCTCATGGCAGAATCAGACTTTTTTCTGTGGAGGATGGGTGACAAAGGAAGTTGATCTGGGTGAAACGAAATGCTTTGTGGTGCTGGGTGGGGTTTGGTGATTCCATTGTAATTATTTGGAAGAGGTAGGAAATTAGAGAATTCAGAAAGCTTTCACTTTAACTCTCCTGCTTTGATTTTTGCTTTTTATATTGTGGGTGATACAGCTACTAGAAGGGAAAATTATTTTAAGAAGACTGAAGAGAGTCAGAATAAAATTAAACATGTAAATGTGTCAAATAAAATGCTTCATCAGGGTTTGAAAAAATTTTCCATGAGTTTCCACTTTAAATAAATTTTAACATCTTCAAATGCTGTTTTACTTAGACGCAGACCTTAGTAAAGACCTGACAGCCAGCTCAGGCTGGAGGGGCAGTCCCTCCTGGTGCCAGCCCTTTTCCTTGCCTCTTATGGGGACCAAGCTGTGCAGAGTTCATCAGTTTCCCAAACCATAATCTTAGCCAGAAGGAAACCTTCCCTTTGCCCCGTAGGAACATTGTTTCTTCTGCCACTACACTCGGTGGTACAGAGGGGAGGAAGCAGAAGGCAAATAATATCTTGGGATAAGGTGTTTATACTATTGAGAACTTCTTGAATATCTTGTCCAATATATGTGGGCAAGGAAAAGAGTGAACATTGATTTTTATGGTAGCTGCAAAAGAGTAACAACAAGGGAAAATGTGTAGCAAACTCTCAAAAAGCCCCACAAAAAAGGTGAGTGCGTAAATTAATGGGCAAAGCGAAACCACAGCCTGCTGCACTTGATGTCTAAGCCTATGTATTAGTGGACTATCTTCTTGGAGGTGGCTGAACGCAGCTTCTAGTGATGCCAGTCGGCTGGGCAGAAGCTGAGAGATAAGATACTTCTGAACAGCCATACCTGTAAGGGTTAATGAATCACCCATCAGTAACCACCCTGCTCGCCTCCAGCCAGCAGCTGACCTCCTGGCCAAGCTGCAGAGGTGAGAGTTCACTGACAGAGGTGGATGAGGTTAAAGATAATAAGAGCTCAAGCATCTGTCGGGAGTTGAGCTCACGAGCAAAGTCATAATTACACAAGCCATTACCATTGTCTGGGGGAGATGAGCAGAGGTAGAACACATCAGCAAAGACTGGTCTGCAAGCAAGGATGAGAAACCTCAGCCCTTCTTCAGTGGAGGCACCATGGCTTCAGCCAGGCTGTAAGACAAGGATTCCTTGGTGATTCAAGTAGTGATGCGTTCAATGGATGGCTCCATGGCTGTAAGTGTTAATTCTTTCAGCAGGTCTGTTCTTTGAACAGGTATCAGTTTGAGCAGCTTTTGCTGCTTATATCAAATGCAATTTCAAGGCGCTGAAGATGCCACTGAGGATTTAACCCCCCCCGCGTTAGTGTTTGTGAGATGCTGCTTGCTGTTCTCACAAGCTGGACAAACCTCTTATGTTATGGGCCAAATTATGCCCTTGGATGAGTACGGCTGATTCTCACTGCTGTCCCTGTGGCTGTCAAGGAAAGCTGTGGGGGACCAACTGGCTTGTGCATCCAAAGAAGAATCTGATCTAAAACCTATTATGCTCATAGTCCTTGTTACTCACCTATTTCTCATGTGCCTGACTTGTTCTCTTTATTAATTTGTCAAGGCAAAGAACTATCCTTCAAGATATTCATAAAAAACCCCAAAACCTCTAGGACCACAATGTTTTCTTTGTGTGTGAGTACAATTCATAGATGGTCTTTACCCAGCTTCCTTGAAAAGTCACTGTATAGATGGGTTATAGAAATTGAGTGTTTCAGCAGCCTTTGGAATTCTGGATGGATCTTGCTGATTTCCCCTACAGAGTGAACAAATGGCATCGTTTTCCCCCAGATTTTACTCTCTGCCAATCATCTGGTGCTCTCCCTAAAGAAAACACCCAAATAGAACCATCCAGAAGCCTCTAAGGATGGTCTGGATGAACTAATTTGCAAATACAACAGGAAAAGACAGTGTTGGGATGGGTCACCCTCATGAAACTCTGGCTGAACACACCTTATGCGTGTTACTGTTGTGGGGAAGGTTGTCCTGAAGCCGATAGATGACGGCAGCAAGGAGAGTGTTGAGGTGTCCTCTGGTATTCCCCAGCTGAACATCTCCTGGTGCCTGGAGCACCTCTCTGAGCTGGATACCAGCTCCCAGATTTCCTCCTCTCTGCACGTCTTGGTTGCTTTGAATGCATTTTGTTCCTAGGCAGCTAGCTGGAGTGGTAAATTTACACATGCATTCAGCATTGTCATAGTCATATCTTGCCTGAGGGCATATTGATCCTTGTTACCATATTGACTTGATGCTTTTACATCTGCCAGCAATAGGTCTGCACTTCTTTTTTTTTCTGCAAAGATTGCACATTTTCCTTCCCCTGCCCCAAGTCTCCTTCCACATGGTCTCCTTTTATTAAAGTAAAACACTTTTTTTGTTTTAGCACAGCTTTTCCAACGCACTTGTGTTTGCTCAGGTGAAGGCTGTGCAGTGATTCCTGACTCTAATGCAAGGCAAGGGTAGGGCAAACAGTTGGAAATGAACTGGCAGCAGAACTTCCTTTCTAAATTATAAATACACAGAAAGCAGATTTTGCATTTGCTTTCCAGAGTGCATGAAACAAAGCAAAGGGGAAGTTACCTGCTCGTTTATAATTAAATCACTGAAGAATAGTGGGGCAGCAGTGAGCTGGTCCTTGGAGAAGGGTGTTTGTCATCGCAGGCAATTTCCCTTTTTCACTTCCACGTAACTAGAACCTCATAAAGGTCACTAAGCAAAAGCAGGTGCTTAAAGTGGGTCCACAGTAGTTTTAGCTTAACTTTTAGTGTTTACTTAACTGATTACTAGTTACAAATCTGACACAGAGCAGACATAACAGTGCTCTGGAGGAGATTAAAGGATTAGCCACTCACTAGTTTAATCAGATTAATCAGAGATTTTGAACACCATCTATAATTCGATCCGCAGAGGGGATATGATATAGGCACATGGAGCCTAATTGGGGAAGGGCACACCAATAGGGGTGGGCACACCAACACAAAAGAGGGTGGAAAAAATGCTCATTTAATCACAAGGGTTTTTCTTAGCAGCACCACTCGGACACCACTTCTTCTATTTTCCAGCGGAATTACAAATTCACACAATCTAACAGCAGCATCAGCTCATAGCCTTTGCAAAACTGTGCGATAACGTAATGTCCTGCTGAGAGCTTGTAACATTGAGATGCAGTAAGCACATGCACACGCTTTTTCCTTATTGAATTCCATATTTGAAAGATTGTTTTCAATTTGTAGGAACAAGTTTGGTTTGGGGACTTTTTGCTGGTTTGTTTTTTTTCCCTGATGCCCTGTATCCAGGGTCTGAAACATTAAGTGTGATACGTAATATCTGAAGTATTAAGTGCTTTGTGATAAAATTGGGAGGTGTTATTTCACATACTAACTTATTCTGGACTAGGCGGGGGGAAACATATTCATTGTCATCTGGGAGAGCTGCCAAACCCGGGATTTAAACCTGCTTTTACCTGTGGAGAAGACTAGTGTTGTAAGAAAACACACGACGCTCCTCTTCCACACGGTTTGAATAAGGGGAAACTGGGACCGAGTCTCAGCACATGGACACTGAGGTTTTCCTGTAGCAGAAGTTGCTGAACCACTGTAGATCTTTCAACAACCCTTACTAAAAAGAAACCAGAGGAGACATGATCCCTGTACTTGCATGTAGAGGAAAAGAGCAGGGAAAAATCTATGTAACTGATGAAACTTTATCTATCTATTAATCTTTTCTTACCGAACCCCACAATGTTGTTTCTTAATGTTCTGTTTGTGTTTTGAATGTCACTGCATTTTTCCCGTTTCTGGGACAGCAACCTTAGTGCTTCAGGAGGTGTCGGTCTCCTGTCTGAATCGTTCCTCCCTGACACCCAATCTTCGGAAAAAGCAGCACTTTTAAGGAAAAAACCAAACAAATTAATCTCCATGTGCTTCAGGAAAGACACTGGTGCTGGCGGTGGGCCAGGCTTTTGCTCTGAAGGATGCTCCGCGCTTGGCAAAGCCCAGAACTGTGTGTCTGTGATTTGTTCTTCAACTGAAATTGTAAGATTTATTCACTGAAGTTCTTTGCAGGAGGAACTGTGGTTTAGTGGGGGAAAAACCCCATGTTACTGGCAATTAAGTGTTTGTTATGCAGAAACCCCCAAAAGAAAAGTGAAGTCTCAGAGAGAAGCGCTCAAACTGTGCAGCCTGGCACGGCGCATTCCCCGAGCTGAGGGGCAAAGTGAGATGGCAGTGCACCGATGTGCTTGGGGTTTGCCATCGCCTCTCCCTGCCACAGCTCCCCTTGGCTCGTTCCTCTTCCCCCAGCGCTGGCAGCCAGATTTCAGCCATGCAACCCGTGACAACCATCATGGCTCTCCGACAGGAGAAACACAAACACAAATCTGCCTTTGGGAAAAAAAACACCAGAAAACCAAAAACCCCCCAAACCCAGCCCAGCCATCGCACGCTCGAGCTCTGCTTTCGCGAAAGGACACAGTGAATGAGAAATGTGCCAGGGGCAAGCAGGATGGTATCGCTTTATTTACACAAAGAAATCTCTCCTAATGGCACATGAACTGTGTTTTTGTGAACAAACTTGTTTCCACCGAACACTGACACTGGCGGGAGCCCGAGCGTGTGTGTGTGCTGGGGGTGGGGGGGGGTGGGTGCTTTGTGGCAGGGTCTGTGCGGCTCGTGGCCGTGCTGATGGAATTATTGTTTATTTTTTTAATTTTCAGAGGTAGGTCGATGACAGCTGAAGAAGACTGTATTTGCTGAAGAGCAGCATGATGGTAGAGAGGAGCGGAGCTCCTGAGGGAGATCTAATGGTGCCTCTCCTTCCTGCACAGAGATAAAGACTTATAATAAGCGTGTATGTTCACCATCTGGCTCTGTGCATGTGGTCCTTATGGAGGCGAAAGCAGCACAATCTGTAAATGATCAGGAGCCATCGCACTCTCTCCAGAGAATCCACGATGCAATCAAGGTGACAGATGGCATGGCCGCTGCTGTGGCCTCATGGAGAAGATCAAAATCACCTTCAATAAACTCTGACTGAAATGGGCATGAGCACCTCAAAAAAGTCAGTTTGTCAGTCAAATTGCGACAGCAAGCTGCATCGGGGAAACATAGCGGCCAGCTCGCTGTTTTCAATCGTTTCCGTCTGACTGAGCCTGAACTATGATCTTTCTCAAATTGTCCTTTCTGTTTAGCTGAAGCAGGCCAGCAAATTGCCAGATTCATAGCTTTATTGAAGGAAATTGAAAACATGATGTCCTCAATTCAAGGGACAAACAGCTGGCAGGTGCTTGGACACCCAGGCACATAAAACGGACCCCTAGTCTTTTGGACAAGTTTGCCCAACTTTGGTCGGAATAAATGCAGATATATAATAAACCAAATACCATAAAATTCCCACTTAGGCAGGGTTTATCAGGCATTAGCCGACAGCCATTATATGGCTGCAAACGAACCTTGCGCTGCGTATTAAATGCTGGAATACCCCCCCTCCCCATTTATGCTAAAAATTCCGTATCTAGCACTAATTTTCTTTCCCTGTTTTTGCAGGAGTGTCTTGGTATAAGCCTTTCAGCCATAACTGCTTGCCAAGCAGAGGCATTAGGGGCCCAATCCCCCAAGGTTCCCGAAACCACTGAAGAGGTAGCTCAGCAACTTAGAGCATCAGCCTGCACCACACACTGAGCTTCCATCCTCATCCAGGCTGGGAGGTGCCCACCAGGTGTTTTCCATTATCTGAGCAGCCAAGGGGCTGAGGTGAGTGTCCCAGAAAGTGGTGGTGAAGAAATATATCCGTCCTCAGTTTTTCTTAATTATGTCTACTTTTTAGACTTATTTTTTGTTGTGTCCTATTCTAAAGGGCATCTCAAGCACTGCACCTGTTTTCACAGTTGCATGTGGGGGATTCCAGGTTGGAGCTCCACTGCAGGCTGAGGCAAGGACATGGTGAGACGTGACAGAGGAAGAGAAGGGCAGCCTTTATCCTGCCCCAAGGTCTTCCTGGGGTCCACCCTGGGTCTGCTTCAGCACGACTGCAGCCCTGCTCCGCCTGGCAGATGGTTACTGTCGTTCTCTGTTTGCTTGCTCGCGTGTTTGCTTTTCCACCACCATATTTTAAAATGCTCGTCGCCCTCAGCCTTCCAGAGTCTCACGTCTCACTTTGAGCTTTGTTACTCATGAAATATTCTACAAAGTCCTTTGGCTCAGGTCAAAGTCTGCTAATGGCAGCGAGACTTCTCAACTTCACTGAGCCTGGAGAAGTTGTTGCCCCCCAGAATAGTGTTATCAAAGCTGGATTTAAATTTATTTTATTTTTGGGTGGATCATAAAGCACGTTTGAAACTAGTCCACTAGAGTGACTGTAAAGGTCTCCAGAGAAGGAGACTCCACAAACCCCCTGGAACAGGCTTCCCAGGGGGGCTATGGAGTCTCCTTCTCTGGAGATGTTTAAAACCCCCCTGAATATGTTCCTTTGTGTCTTGGTCTAAGTGATCCTGCTCTGGCAGGGGGATTGCATTAGATGATCTTTAGAGGTCCCTTCCAATCCCTAATGATTCAATAATTTTGCACAGAGAAGTGGCCATGCTGGTGTGCAGAATAAATAGGTTTCACAAAGGAAGTTCCCCCTGTTCTGCTCTACCAACTCGACGTTGACCACGCAAAAACAAATAGAAATTTTCTCCATACAAGGTCCCTCAGTTCCCTCCTCCTAGTGTGACTTCTTGCATGCATTTGATTTGGCAAACCAAGCAATGCTGCTTAGAGAATAAGGTGAGAGCTTCAGAGAGATAATCCTGAAGGCTTCTGCTCTCTTGTGAGCAGTTTGATTTGGGTCTCACACTGCTGCTGGTGTCCAGTTCATCCTTAGGAAAACACCTGAGCATGTTTCCTCTGGTGCAGTGTCTAAAGAGGAGCCAGTACAACAGTGTGAAATAATAAATACACTGTAAAATTGAGGTTCTTGTGTGGACCTTGTCAAAACAACTCGATATCTGACACCATTGTGGCTATTTGGTGACATGTATGATGAGAAGGGGAAAAAAGGATTGGTTTCCAGGTAATTGAATGAAATGAAGGGAAATTTAGGGCCAGAGATGCTTTTGTCCTTGAATGTTCTTTTAACATATTCCAAACAGAGACTTGGTGTCATGGACCTGTGAATACAGAGACTGCTTTTAAATCTCTGCTTCTTGCATGACTGACACTCGCAATTCCATAACATCTTTCAAGATATCCTCTGTGCACATTTATTTTAAAATAATGTACCAAACCTGTAAAATCTTATTGGAGTGTTGGGGGATTTTTGCTGCAATTACACTCCCATATTCTGTGATCAACACCTCAGTTTTTTAATTTAACCTTATGCCATGAGAGCGTAAACCCAATGACAGGCACTGTCTGAAATTAAACAGCTTTTACACCATGTACTGGGTGCTTTGTTACATATTGATGGAGGATTGGAAAACGTTTTGTTTTCTGGAAGAAAAACCCCAGAATTTGGAGCCTAGCAGCGTTGCCTGGGGAACATTTGATGATATTGCCTTGTACCAGAGAGAGGAACTTCCCAGCTATGCCCCAAAACCCAGAATCAAGCCCTTTGGTTGTTCCCTTGTTTATCCCTTTGACCCTCATTCTAGCACAAGCCCCATATTGCTTCCATCTTTTTCAGAAAGCCTTTAAAATGGAAGAGAATTAGGAGAGGGGGAATATCTACATAAAGCATCCCACTCTCAGGAGTGGAGTCTCTTGTGTTGGCAGTTCAGGGCAATTTCCATTCCAGTTCCCTGGACAGCTTTATGGGGAAATGGGATGTTCTACTTCCATGGTTATCACCAAAGCAGAGGCGATGAAATACCCCCTTAAGGGAAGGTCAGCAGAGTCCGGTATTAAGAGCAGGAGGTTTCAGTGGAGAAGAGAGGGTGAGAAAATTGAAACAAAGGATTGATTTCAAAGAGCAATGGCAACGCTTTGTACATCTGACTGTCTTTAATGAAAATACCTCATGGAGGGGGAACAAATCATTCGTGAGCCCTGCAGGTATCTTGTATGTGTGTGAACTGACATGAATTTCCCACATTCCTCTGATCAGTTACCACCAGGAAGGGGAACTAGCTGCCATAATGTTCCACTGGGAATATTTCTTTTAAAATGTCTGGGCTGTTTCTTGGAGTTTAAGGGATGGAGCTTCTAGGCTTAGCAGCTTGATCCGAAACACAGATTGAATCAAACTAGCTTGGAGCTGCCATTTTGAAGTATTTGGGGATGCAGGCTAACACTACAAAAGTTGATGTGGGCAAAAAGGGACTGTTTTGAGTCCAGTCTTTTTATTTTTGTGCATGTGGACACAATTTCCATGGAAAAGGTAGAGGAATACCCTTGTGCATGGTGTTCAACAGCTACAAACCCCACACCCCTACTTGGAAAGGGTTTGCACAGTGGTCTCTGCCTAATTTCTAACTGTTCGTGTGCTGTCGCTTGAACACAAAATCCCACAACTGCTCCTTTGGAGGGAGCTGTGTTGGTGTAGTTTGTGCTAGGGATGTGTCGCAGAGCCCTCAGCCCGCTGAGTACTTGCATCACTATGTTACCGGCAGCTGCTACGCCTCGCTGGCGGTATGTAGGGTCTGCCCCTACCTATCTCCAGCTCCACCAGGCCCCAGAATGGGAATCTGAGGCGAGGAGATGCTTCGCTTTGTATGATAAAAGGTACTTTCTTTGTCTGGCAAAGCAGTCCTTTTGTATGCACATCAACCAGATGGCCATTTCAGTTTGTCTCCGGCTGTGAATCAGACAATATGGCAGAATTAAGGGAAAAACAAAACCTTCCCCTCCACCCCTCCTCTCTGTACACAAAATTAGAAATCAACAACCTTTAACAGAGATTTCACTTTAATATCTCGTTCCTTTGGTAATTTAGAGACTTTTGACTTGCTCAGTCGCTCATGGTGAGTCACTTTTTTTACGTGATGGTTAAGGATCGTGAGAGGAAAAGATGAAGGTAAGAGACTAAATGATGAAAGAGGTGTGAGGAACAGTGGTTATTGGTGGGGGGGGAAAGTGATACTTTTGTGCTTTTTGATAGATATTTGACACAAACTGCATTTCAGTTTACACAGCCAGTGGCGGCAGTTCTCTTCATGCCACGGCAAGAAGTCATAGGATCATAGGATGTTAGGGGTTGGAAGGGACCCAAGAGATCATCGAGTCCAACCCCCCTGCCGCAGCAGGACAAAACTGTCTAACACAGATCACAGAGGAACACATCCAGGCGGGCCTTGAAAGTCCCCAGAGAAGGAGACTCCACGGCCTCCCTGGGGAGCCTGTTCCAGTGCTCCGTGACCCTCACAGTAAAGAAGTTCCCCCTTGTGTTGAGGCAGAACCTCCTCTGCTGCAACTTACACCCATTGCTCCTTGTCCTATCACAGGGAGTAAGTCAAGTCTGGGGTCTTGTAGGGTGAAACACAGAAAGATGTCTGCAGATGGTGTGCACTGGTCTATCTCATGCTGGAGAACCTAACGTGAATTTTGGGTGTCGCTTTCCTGTAGGATTTGCAGCAAACTTGGGAAACAAATTTGTTTTGGACTGGGAGTTGAAAGGCAGTGACCACACAGGCAGGGAATATTTTATGCTCTTCATGTCTAGGTCTGATGGGTTCATCTGGAGAGGAGGAAACAAGGTAAAGAAAAAGGACCAGCAGAAAGCTCAGTAAAATTAAATCTCAAAAAGCCCTGAACTGTGCAACAGGAGCCCTTAGAGCTTGTCTGTAGGTTTGGGTTCATCCAGAGATATGTGAAAAATCTCTCCTAGAACAGAGGCTGAAGTCTGGAACTTTACGGCATCCACTTATAAAATCCTATGGGTATAAAATTGTGACAAAATATTCCATGTTTTCTGCCTCTGAGGCAAAAAAAAACCTGAAAAGAAGTTACTTGAGGGTTAGTTGAGTACTTTAGAAATTATTTTTCCATGTGGGGAACTACAAAAGTTGGGAAAAGTGAACATCCAAGCAATTTGTGAATATCCATGACATTTTAACCTAAACTTATAGGGAAAAAGAATGGTATTCTGAAATTAAATTGCTTTTTAATCCAAGGGGCAGTAGAATGAATAGGCTGTCTGGTATCTTGCAACACTTTTACTGGGAGAAAGAACACATTTGCAGCATAATATCTGCATTTTGATAGTCCTGCCATATAAGTCTGATGCACTAGGTCCCAAATACAAACAGAGGGATCTATGTACCCATCCCTATCATAATGACTATAAGAAAAAGGAGGAAAACTGTTGGTTTGCTTGATAATTTTTAAAAAAAAGAACCCGTAGTTGGCAGGAAAGTTCCAGCAAGGTAGTTGTATATGTCAGCACAGCTCTCTTATGGGATTATCTGCAATCCTGCTCTAAAGTCACTTCAAACCTACGCAAGAAAATCACAAAGGTTAACAACAACCACCAAACAAAGTACTTTTTCTTACTCGAACTGGCATGTGGTTTTAATGTTCAATTACATTTACACCCCTACATAAACAGATGATTGCTTGGAATGAACATCTTCCTTCCTTTACCTAATTATCTTCTCAGGATTTTAAATAATCAGAAGCTGTAATGTATGGGATGTGAAGTCTGGGGTATTTCAGGTGTTGTTAGCAGTCCCGAGTGCGGTCCTGCAGTGTCCACATACACATGTCTACGTCTATACACATACATATCTCCTCTTCCTAACAACCTGTGAGGCTGTGGAGACAAAGCCACCTCTTGTGCAGTTCTGAAGTACGTGAATAACCTCGAGCACACGACTCATTCTGTTGACTGGGAGGTCTCGTGCATTTAAAGTTATGTACGTGCCCAAGTGGTGCGATGGATCAGGGCCAAAAGAAGTAGCTGTGGCACTGCGGGGCCAGTGATGGTCCTGTCCAATGACTCACTATTCTGGGTTTCTGCATAAATTCTAACAGAGGGTTTGTCATTAGTGGGAATTCTTGGAGGTTTATTTTAATTTGTTTGATTTCACTCCATTGTGCATGGCCCATTTTTATGCCTGTGTTTCCAAGGAAACAGTTGTAAAATGGAATCCGATATGATGTGTTATCAGGTTCCTTGTCAGCAAGTTTCAAGTGATAGTTCCGAACTTGACAAATTAAGTTTAAAAAAAAAAAAGAGAATTGCAGTACAAGTATTAAGATGCAGCTACGTCTATAATGTTTGTTGTCACGTGAATTGTATTCTAATGGTTTAATTCATTTGGGGACTGAGAAATTGTGTTCATTGCTGATAGCACACCTACAGCATGCCATGCTGAAGTCAGTGTTCGAGAGCGCTGCTGTCTGGGGCCGTTCTCCTGAGGAGGAGCATTGAGGTAAATCAGACTGACTCCATCTGAGAAGTCCTTTGTTCTTACTGGACATCTCAAAATAAAGGAAAGTGAAATCTAATTGGGACCCGCACCTTAGGTACCAAAACCCAGGCAAGGGTTGTGTCTACAGTAAGTGGCTGCAGTACTTTGGATGGTATTTACAAGCTGCTAATTGCTGTGCAAACACAAACACAAATGTTTATTCCAAAACATTTGTACGAATGTTTGTGTTGTAGAGAGCAACAAACGCTGAAGTTCTGTTCCCCGGCTCCTCTGCTTCTTTATGGTTCTTACTGCAACGCTGAGCCTCCCTCGAGTAAATACACCAGGGAAAAAGAGAAAAGGCATTGCTAGAAAGAGAAAAGCTTCGTAAACAAGACCGTAGATCTGGGTCTGTGTCTGTAACATTTTTCACAGTTATTGACCTCAGGATTAAAAAAAGAAGATGAAGCTCCAGACTCAGACCGAGGACCCCATTTCATGGCACACAGCTTTTCATTGACACTTGCAAGACAGAGTATTTCAGGGGTAGTTCAGCCTTCTTTGGGGTCTTTATTTATTTATTTGTTTATTTGAGTTCTCTGCAAGTGCTACAAAATCCCTGATTATGAAGGAAGGGAAACAGAGATTTGTTACTGGAGGGTATTCCAGAAGTGGTAGGGGAAACTATCTGGTTTCAATTCAACTAGTATTTGCATTTCAGATATTTAATGAGTTTTGTCAGTGCCTCTTACTATTGTGGTACCTTTGTCTTTTGTCTGAGCACCCCTGTGAGAGATACCAGAAGCTGAGACATTGCTGCGTGCGCTTCACTGTCTCCCTGCTGACCACACCAGACACCGCTTCTGCTTTTCCGTGGCATCTGCACCCACTTCTCCACGAAACTTAGAGTGGTTGAGTGAACTGGGATGGCCAGTATGGGCATTTCTCCAGCATCAGATTGCAAGCAGGGCAGGAATTGAACCCACTGGGTCAGATATTCTCCTGGTTCCCCACATTTTGAGGTCAAGTGTGAAACCTGACAGGTTTGGGATGAGGCACAGGGCAATATTTAATTAAAATATACAGAAGGAAAATTTGAGTCGAGCAACAAGCTAAACGTGGGTTCCCTCAGCTGTAGGTTTTATTCTTCAGCCTTAATACCTGAGGATTGGAACAGGCTGCCCAGGGGGGTTGTGGAGTCTCCTTCTCTGGAGATGTTTAAAACCCACCTGGATATGTTCCTGTGTGACTTGGTCTAGGTGATCCTGCTCTGACAGGGGGATTGGACTAGATGATCTCTTGAGGTCCCTTCTGATCCCTAATGATTCTAAGAACTAAGGGGTTCTAGGTTTTCATCTATTAAGTCTAAAACGAGTTTATGTTTTTACATTAACAATTTTAAGTAAAATCACTTAAACTCACAGTAGCTGGATGTGGTGAGGCAGGGGGAAATGTGCTCTCTCAGCTACAGAGGCAAATCATGTCATTAAAAGCAAGCAGTTGCACTCCTCTCTGCCTTTTCCATTTAGTCACAGCTTAAAAGAAGGCAAAGCAAAACAATTTCTCATGAAGACAATTGAACCTGACACGGAAGACTGTAAAAGCACAAAATACAGTCTAACATGGAAATACATATTTCAGCAATTTGTAAATTGTGCATTAGGGGCTCAGTGAATAGTTGTGGTCTGTTTACCAAACAGGGGGGCAGACAACTGCTAATGTGTGGTCACCTCAGTCCAGATCGCTGATAGTGCACATTGAAGAAACAGTACCTAAGAAATAAATACTTGCCACTGTTCAAGCATTAATAAAACAGCTGTTGGAAGTTGGAAGGAACTTCCTGTTGAGACAGGGACAATTTTTAAGATTCCCTTCCCTGAACGTGTATTGTAAGAGTGCAAAAACCCTGCGTCCACAGATGACGTGTTGTTATCCTGGCTGCCTCTTTTTTTGGTAATTCCAGCTTTTGGTGGCATTTACAAATGGCAAGAGGACTGTTTCAAAGGCTTGTAAGGAAAAGAAAAGCCACTTCCACTTCCAACGCAAGTCTTGCTATGAAGCCTCAGGAATCCGTTTGGGTGATTTCTTGCAAATCCTTTAAGAAAAGGATAGAACAGCTCTATTTAAAATAGAAAATCTCCTCTCCGTGTGTGTGTGTGTGCGTGCGTGTGTGTGTGTGCAGGCAAACATGGCATTCAGGAGAGTGAAATGAAATGAGCCAGAAACTTCTCACATTTTCCTGGCATCTGTGGCGTGTCGCCATATGAGAACCATATGACTGCTGGCAGATTGGCATGTCAGCTCAAGCATGTACAACTTGACCTCACTGAGCTCTGTGTTTATCAGTTTATAACAGGAATATTGATACAATTTTAGCTGCAGTTTTTCTGTGCAAGGACACTTCATCCTTTCACAGTCCCAATTCTCCTTTGCTAGAATGACAGCACCTTGTTTTTGAAGTTGCTTTTCGACTTGGAGATTAAAAAAAAAGCAAAGGTGGCAGAAGACAGCAGAAAGCTGTTCTGTGCGCCAGAATGATGTTTCATTCATTGTTTTGTTAACTGTGAAGTCCTTAGTGGAGTTTGTCATGGGATTGCCTGGCTCAGTCGCTCTGTCTTGGTGGTTGAAAACCACAGCAGAATTAAAGACAGAGGTGAGGACAAAAATCTGGCTTCTTTTTAAAGCTGAGAGTCAATGCTGAAGTTCATCTGCTCAGAGCAGACTCATGTCCTGCTGTTTATCCCCTCAGAAAAAGGATGAAAGAATAACACATCAAAATGGGGAATAGCAACCTTTTGCCTCAAGATGATTTTTGGTGTCCTGATGTCCAGGTGAGTGGAACAGAAACCTCTGTGTAGGTGCCACGACTCACACACACAATGCGAGTGTGTTAAATTCCAGCTTGGTGGATGTGCTATAAAATCGGAGGCAAACTGCTCACCATCAACAATGAGCAACTGGGTGGAACCATGAATATAAATCTGAGTTTGCTTCAAAAGATCTGCTGTCATACGAACTTGTCTGACTGAATGAGAGCTAGTAACAGAGAAATGATGTGGGATCCAGATTACAGACAGAGAGAAAAGATACAGCATACACTGTCCTGTTGTAAAGCTGGATAACACACTAGTTGTCCTGTGTGCAGGAACTATCGTTCAGCATCTAGTTATCGATATTCACCTACGTCACAGGTGAGACCTGGTAATTTGTTTAGCCTTTGGGGTGATTCCGTGACTAGAAACTCAGCTGTAACAGAAGCTGAGTGAGTTGTGAAAGGCACCATCTCCAATTAAACTGTTTAACAGAAGAAAGCAGGTCAGAAATTTCTTATAAAACTTAATATAAGTGTTCTCTCCAGAAAGATCTTTTTCCTTTATTAATCACTCAATCTGTGGCATGGATGCCCTTATTTACAAGAGATACTTGGGGAAACACAGACCATGGCTATTTCCTTTCACTGGAAATGTTTTTCCAGCATCTCATCTCGGGTAGGAAGAAGTAGGGATGATGCATTTTCATAGCATTGTGTGGTGACCAAGGTTCACAGACTTGAAGAAATCACCACCACCACCTCCTCCTTGGTTTCCTCCTGTCATGAAATATAGGGGTTGGGCTTGCTTAGTTATTTGGCTGAAGAAAATTGTTGGCAGCAAAGAGATTCTGGCTCCTTGAAAAGAGAGATGACTATTGGGTAGTTAAGTGAAAAGTGGAGCTTAGAGGAGCAATATTTTTCCACACAAAATAGAAAAAGTAACATGTTTTTTTAATTGTTTAACACATACATTTAAAAACTCAAGATTTCTTTACATATTTTTTGTTAAAAGCATTAAATGAGAGCATTACATGAACCTGAACTGCAGATGGTCTAACAGTGATCAGACTCAAATGTTGTCTTTACATAACTCCTTATTAACTAGTGTCATTTCTCTCATGGATTTTACTGAGCCAAAAATCAGCAGGATTCACCAAATGTATAAAACCTTTCTGTGGATCTTGAGAGAGTTCAGTCAGATTAAATTAGAATAAGTTTTTTCCTAACGGTGTGAGTATGTCTGTCCTAAAGAATGAAATGCCCTGACTGCCTGCTCTTCCTGACTAGGACATTATTTGCAGTATGGGCAGATGACTTCATAAGGGGCTTTAACCCTTGCTGTGACACATCAGAGGCCAGTGAGATGGACTATTGATTATTCCTACAGCCCATCTGATGCTGCTCTAGAAGGATGTCTGTTATAGCATCAGCCTTCTTATCACTTTGCCGCGTCTTGTTCCTGCTCGAACACAAACCACAGGTTTGTGGTGCTCTATAAAACAAAGCAGAGCAGAGAGATATCAGTGCAGGTTTGTTTTTCCAGCTGTTTCTTTCTGCACTTTTTCAGCTCCTTCTCTGCCTGAATCAGACAACTTAATTTATTAATAGAAACAAACCCTGGTTTAAAGCCTGGACTTCTCACTGGGCAGAGTGATGTTTCCTCTTCTTGTGGCAGGGAGGGGGTGGAAACACCATCCCTGGATGTGTTTCAAAATTGTGCAGGTCTAGATCTTAGGGACATGGATTAGCCATGGGCTTGGAATGGTTGGGTTAATGGTTTGACTTAATGATCTCAAAGGTCATTTCAAATCTATACAACTCTATAATTCCTGGCAATTTCCCTCCTTCCCCAAATCCAATTTTAAAAACTAGTGTAAACCGAAGTCTGACAGGACTAAACAGAAAATGAGGTTTTAATGGTTAAAATTGTTTTAATAAAAACATCATTCAGATGTTGAATGACAGATAGGGGCTGTGTTTTTTATATACTGTAAAAATCCTTAAACACCAGTATATTGTGTGAAAAACTAATGGCTGTTCTTCATGAAGGTGCCATTTATCAGTTTGAGAAGAGGTTATTGAAGGCAATAGACTAACAAACGTGAACTAAAGTGTAATGTTTATCAGCTGTCCCATTTAACTCTAAATAACATAGCAGAAGATGGCATTTTAAGATGAAATGGCCATCCATCAGCATATGAGAGCTTCTATACAACCCCATGGAAACAATGTGCATGTGAAGGGTGTTGCTGGGGGGTCACACACTTTGGGCAGGCAAAGACAAGCACTCTGTCATTTTAATAACACTCTCATTGCAGAAAGTTTCAGCAGTTATGGCCATGATGCTTAATTGCCCTCATTTATCTCCCTAATAAATGATGTCATTGACATAGAGCTGTTGTGCAAATACAACTGGCAGGTCAGGAAGCAAACCTGCACCTGCTGACGAGAGTGTGGGAATAAATGGGGTTAAGAAACGCAGCAAATGCCTTAACTATGCAGATGGATGGGATTTGGTGCAGTTAAACAGATATTTTATGGCCACCTTGGGAGATGAGTCTGCCCATGGGGGATTGGAAATAGATGATCTTTAAGGTCCCTTCCAACTCAAACTATTTGGATTCATTCTCTATTTCCCTGCAAACTTCTCAATTTATTGAGCAGTGCTAAACTAAAATGATATCTGAGGGCACAGAAGAGCCTATTTTGTAGTGCTGACTCGATAGTTCCGTGAGTGGCAGTTGTCCTTTGGTCCTGCTGTACCTTCACACAGGTGGGGATAGCTGCAAGGCTGCGCAGTGGCTTCTCACTTGGTGTAGAGGGGAAAAAAAGGCTTTCAGCTCCATATATTCCTTCCCAGTGAGGTTTTGTTCTTGCATGAGGTAGAAGAAGAAAAGCAATAAAACCAGAGGCAAACAAGCAAGCTCAAGGAAACCAAAAGCCCCCCATAACGGCTTTACTCTGGCTGAGTGAACACATGGGGAAACAACGACCCACAATAGCTGTTAGCGGTGACCGTGCTGTATCTCCGTAGGGTACAAATCACCACCGTTTCCAAGTCTTTATCTCCCTTGCAGAGGTGACCACCTGCCGTGTTTCCAGCAGGTCTGGATGGGGGAGCCGTGGCCTGACCAGGGGCCGTCAGAACTGCTGTGCCCAGTCAGGATGATTGGTGAGTGTGTCCAAGGTGGCTGGGGTTTTGTTTCCTTACTTGTTTGCTTTCCTGTGTTTACAGGAGAAGTAACTCTCTCTGGAAGGAATCTGCTCTGACTGAGCTCAGCGTTGCCCCTTAATGAGGGGAAATGTGAGAGGGCTTTTAGTTACGGGATCAGAGCACATTAGAGACTGTGAGGGACCTCGAAGGATCATCTTGTCTCTCTTCTGGAGCTCCTTCCTCAGGCTCAGGGATTAAAATGATGGAGTTTAACAGAAAAGTTGCCTAATCTCCGTTAACCTTTAAGCCTACAAGGGCAGGAAGCAGCAGGACTTAGCAAGTCTGAGAGTGCTAGAAGTGGTCATGCAAGGTGATGGGAGGCTTGGGGAGTTCTGTGCTGCCTCATGCAGGAAATTAGGTAATTAGTGGACATCAGCTTCTTGGGAATTGCTGAGTTCTTCAGCACAGGATGAAAAAGATGAAAGCTCCTTTAAGGAAAGCAAAAAGGGAGAAAGGGAGGCAGAGCATGACCAGAGCAAAGCCCAGGGGCTTCTGCAGGGCCAGGAGGAGCTAATGGCTTGTGTGAGCCAATGGGAGATCAAGCAGGGGAGGACCAACAACCCCGTGGCAAAGCCAGGTTCTTCAAACTGTGTCTTTGTCAGAGCAGTCTGTGTCTCTTGTTCCATTGCTTTTGAAGCCAGGGAAAACAAATTTTCATTTTATTGTGTGCTAGGATAGCGGTCGGGCTTGGTGATCTGAAAGGTCTCTTCCAACCAAAGAGGTTCTGTGATTCTACGAAATGCTCCCGGTTTATAGTCTGGCTTTAGAATATTGTCTTTTTTTTCTCGAGGTCTTGCACCTCTCTCTGGAGGTGCCAGTGGGCAGAAAACTTGCTGCCATGGTACTGAGAGACTCCTGCAGCCAAGTTCACAACTGTGGCTCACAGTTTGGGTGATTCTACTAAAAATACATTACACCTGGAGATACCCGATGACTCTTCTCCCAGAGCTGACAAAAATCACTGTTACTGTTCTGAAGGGAATTTTCAGGAAGTGTTAAAAATCTCTATAATAAGAGTAGTTTGCTTTAAATGTAATATTCACCCCAGCTCTGAACGGATGGTGCATCCAGTTTGCTTCCTACAGCGTCCTCACAATTCTTCATGGAAATCACTTCACACAGTTGGAATCTGTGAGAAAGAAGGTGATGCAGGTCGTGAGACGACACCAGATTTTAATTTCTACTGTATGAAATTCAGGATCTCAAACAGCAGCTAACAAGTGAGATTGTGTTCCTAATATAGACTCTCAAACCTTTTTATGATTAGACATTCACTTTCCCTATGTGAAAGCACAAAATGTTGATGCTGTGTAGGAAGTTCAAGGCTCCCTGATTACAGGGTGTAAAAATAAGAGAAAAATGACTTTTTTTAAATGTTTTAGAATCCTTTTAAAATGTTGGTTAAATGTTTCAGGTCATTTCAAAACCAGTGTTTTTGAAATGTTGGTAGGATGATAAACTATTAGAAAAAAGTAAAGGAATGAATCTTTTGATTTGAAAATGGCTCTCACTGGTGTTAAATTATAAACCAAGAGAAGGTAATCATTACAAATCCACAAATTCAAATTGATGTTTAAAAATGCTGAAGAAAAAGATTTTAGCTTGTTCTGCAGTATCTGTAAAGCCTTTTCATTTTTCAAAGAGTACCATTTGGTAAAAACAATGAAACTTTACTAAATATTTCTGTTTTGATGACACAAAGTCATAAATATTTCACCTAGGCATCAGTGGTAGCGACAGACACTTAGTCTGCAACGGACCAGGGATTTAGCAGGACCAGAAAGACACAGTAGAAGTGGGGAATACAGTCAGGAAGGTCAAGAAAACACTGCACACGACAGAGCATGGTGGAAAATGGAGACATCAAGAACGTGATCAGACATCAATAACGTGAAAGAGACTCAGCCGCTGAGATGAAGGAGCTATTGAGAGTATGACCTGTAGACAGAAAGCCAGTGAACAGAATTTACATCACGAGAGAAGCATTCAAGGTCTTTGGAAGAAAGGCATTAAGAAGGAAAAGTCTGCAGAAGGAAAGCCCACAGAAATGAGAGAAACAGAGTATAGAGGTGCTGGAGAGGGTCCGGACTGACAGCTGGAAACGTCTGTGCAAGCCAAGTGCCCATACGTGTTCCACAATAACACATATTCATTTATTCACCCTGGGTGAAATCTTGGCTTGGCTGCAGACCGCAGGAGTTTTGCCATTGACTTCGCTGGGGCCAGGATTTTCTGGTTTTGGTTTGGTTCCACAAACAGTGTCTGTCTCAATTTAAGCGCAGAAAGATATTATAAAATTTGAGGAGAAAATGAAGTCTGCAAATCAGCAGTGGCCTCACTGGGATGGGTGGACCTGGACTACAGAAACCCAAGCACAGAAATCAGCTGTGTGCAACTTCTGTGTTAATGGGAAGGGAAAAGGGGAGAAGAAGGAGAATCATCAGAGTTGGAAGGAGACTCAAGAGATCAAGTCCAACTCCCCCACCACCACCATCACCAAGCAGGGCTGTCCAGGACATATCGCATAGGGCTGCATCCAGATGGGACTTGAATATCAACAGAGAAGGAGACTCTACAACTTCTCTGGGCAGCCTGTTCCAAGGAGAAAGAGAAAAAAAAAGAGAAGACAAAGAGAATTTCTGCTAGTATGGAAAATGAATTTTCCATAAAAGCTGCAAATAGATGTTTGGAGGTTTTTTCTATTAAATATATAGGTCTTCTATAGTAATAAGTATCTGAATTTTAATGACCTGTGAACTGAGTATAGATTTATGGTAAATGAAGTAGCAAGGTGTATTTTAAACTAAAGGAGTCAGATCCTGATCTTTTGTAAAGCAATAGACTTTCAGTGAAGTCATTCTTAGTGCCTAAATAAATACCACACGAGAATATTAGTGCAAGCAAGAAGGATATTATTTGATTCAAAAAATAGCTATATACCAAATGATATCATGCAAATAGAGCTGCTTCGGGTGTTATCAGGGTAATGATATTGTAAAACGTTATTTCTGACTGGTAACCTTATCTTTCACACCCTTTGCAAGACATCTAAAATGCCATATTAAGAGAGTTTTAAAAATAAGTAATTTCTTCTACTTTCCAGAGTGAAGTGCTTTTCATCGGAGCATAAATTCAGTATAAAAATAAGAAGAAACCTTTGCAATTTTTTCTGCAAAATTAAACACTGCTATCTGAACAGAATTATATTTACATATTTCAGGCTAAAGATCTTTTGTAAATGTTTAGTTACCACATTCAAACCTTTCAACACTTCTCCCGAAATCACATTATTCTTACGAAGATGCACCACGAAGTCAAAGAATAAGATGCAAAAAGACCCGCATCAATAATGTGAAGGTTGTGAAAGGAGCTGACAGCATCCAGGAAGCTGGAAGTTACGGCTGACAGTCTGTCCTTAACTCATGCTGTGTGAAACAAGCAAACGGCACCGCACGAGGAGGCGAAGAACACGCTGACTCCACCATATACGTTTATAAACCTTCGGGGAACTCGGAGAGGACCTAGGAACCAGTAGATGCTGGGGATGGAAAGTTCTATGATGGATCTCTTCCCCAAACTATCTCTGCTGGCACTTGGGGAAAACAATTGCATCTTGACATGACTTGTAGTCAGCTGAAAGGAAGCAGGATGGGCTCCCTTGTGCAAAAAGCTCCCTGAAAACTGAGTATGGCAGTTTTTACTGGTCCACAGGCTGTGAAACCTGTGTCGTGTTTCCTAACACCACCACCAAAAGCAGATGGAAAGAAACACTTGTTCAAGCCATTCAAATCCTGCTGTACCTTCTAAAAACAGGGTCAGACTGGGCAAGACGGGCAGAACTCAGTGTCTGTCTTACAGCATTTCTGTCTTCCAAGCTGGTGAGCAGATATCCCATATCTTTAGCCTAGAAATCTGAAGGAGTCCCTTGATTTCAGTATAAACAAGGTGTCTGATGGGTTTTGCTGACAGTTGGCTTTGAATTCTCCCTTTCTTCTGCATTCCTTCCCAAGTCACTGCGTGGTCACGGCACAGATTCATCCGGGCGGTTTCCGTAAGAGCGAACCTCACCACTGCTCTCCAGTTCTTGTGGGCTGACACTTCTGCTTTGTGAGCCTTCCTGCCCATCCCTGGCAACGTCTCCTTAATAGCCCCAAGCTCAAACAACAGGTGAAAGGTGCTGGCGCCAAATAACAATAATATTTTGTAAAAAAACCCCTCCAACCAAGCAACCCCCACACCAGAGGAGGCATTTAAAAAAATTAAACCATCTAAGATAAAAAGGTGTAGAGAACATGACAGTCTGTCAGTAGAAGTCTGAGCTGATAACGGCAGCAGTTTGCTGAAACGCACCGGTCTTCCGTGAAAATGCTCGGAGAGTAACAAGGTACCCATGCAAACAAAAAAAATGGGGAAAAAAGGGGGAAAAAGGTTGAATGAACATTTTAATTAACTCGTGCAATTTTAATTAAAAACATAATGTGTCAGGAAAATGAATAATGCCTTGGGGCAATAAAATAGCTAGATTTCCTGTTTGCTCTTCTGCTCCGTACCTTTTACGTAGAATATTGTTGTTAAAGGGAAAAAAACACCTACTCCAGCCTCCCAACACCTCTCCACACATACCTGAGGACACACAGTGTAACAGAAACTACAGGTGTGGACACAAGGAACAGGATTCAATCAGAACACAGAACCAGATATGTTGCCGTTATGTTGCTTGTGCCACAACAACTCGGGCTTTTGGCACAAAAACTTTGACCTTCACCTTGGAGTTTTGGTTGTAGTAAAGGACATGCAGAGAAAGTGGGATTTTTTTAATGACTGAAAACTTGAAATGTCTAAGGATTATCAGGACTTGAGGAAGAACCGGTAGTCTCCAGCTTTGCAAATGAAGCACATTCCCTGTATGTGCTTAAAAGTTGTGTAGATATGGAGCTTAAGGACATGGATTACTGGTGAGATGGTAGAGTTGGACAGACTCTGTGGTAGAGTTAACGGTTGGACTCAATGATCTTGACGGTCTTTTCCAACCTAAATGATTTAGTGGTTCTGTGAAGCCATTTGAGCCATTCTATAACCTGAGGTTCCAGAAAACACAGAGAAAAAGGAAGCTTTCAGATATTAGAAAGGAAAAGAAATAAAATAAACCAAGGGAAGCAAAAGTTGAGGAAAGTTAACTTCTCCTTAAATGGAGAACGTGGAACGTCCAAACCTATTTACTTCTTTTCTTTGCCCAGATACCACTGGAAAAGATTTGAAATTCTAGCATCTATAGCACAGCCCAGGGCAAAGGCAGGGTCACGAGCACCATCATGTAACACATTTTAAAGGCTGTCAGAGATGTTTCTTCAGCCTCTGTGTCCTCAGCAGTCCCAGAGTTGCTGGCTTGCTGCAGGGACTTGCTACCTGGTTGTACCTTTTCTGTGGCTCACATCATTCTGACTGTAAATCACAACTCAGTGGTGAGGAGCCTGTTTGCCTCTGCCAGAGACCCCAAATAAAATCTTCCTAGACCATTTAATTTTCTCGGTCCATTTACTTTTCTTCTCCTGGTCCATTTAATTTCCTGTAAATTGTGTCATCCCTTCATTCACCCATTTTTTTTTCCAATGACCCCCCCCCCCAACTTGTTGAAGGGTCTGTACTGATGCAACAGCAACCTCCTCTCAGAGGAAAAGTTCAAGGACGAACAGCCTGCAAGCATCAGGTTTTTCGAGTGTGCATCCTTCTACACTCTCTCAAAGCACAGAAATTACAGCATTGCACAGCTCTGTTTTCCAGAGCCTGAGGGGGGGAAAATCTGAATTGATTTGCACTGCACAGAGAATTCCGTTGCAAGAGGTGCCTTTTTAATGCCTTCTCAAACCTTGTCTGCTCCCCTCTTTTGTTTCCCACCACCTTACATCCAATAAATAGGAAGCATAGTTCCAGGTTGCACGAGCAAATATTTCTTTAACTGTACACCTGACATGTTTTCATTTAATTATTTATTCATTATTTACTTCTCATAAATCAGCTGGTTTCTGTCACAACAAGAGTTATTTTGGTGAAAATTCTGGCCAATATTCCAGAATTTAATTATTTTGTTTTTTTTCTCCCCCCAGCTCACTCACTGGATTCTGTGGCTGTATTCGCTGATGGACTAGAAACACACCCTGTGATTTAGGGGAGCAATCACGGTGCGTATCTCAGATCCTGAATATTCACAATAAGCTGAGAGAAACCAGTACAGAATCATTCATCAAGCTGCTTTGAATAACAAATAAATGCAGTGGAAGTGCAGGCTGAACGGAGACGCTTCACAAAGGGGCAAAATGAATTAAATAAATCTTTTGGTGCTAATTAGGGTTCAGGGTGCTGTGTGCTCTGAGAAGTGTTACTTTGCAATGCATCCCATTGCTTCCAGTGGGTGGTTCTGTACTGGTGTGGTTTGCAAGGTTTGGCTGAGGAAATACCCAATCAATAAAACCATAAAGTAATAGCTTCACCCAGAATTGTTGTTTCTGGCCACAGGCTAGAAGGAGCTGAAAAGATGGGCTTGTTCCCACAAGGCAGTAAACAGATTTCTCAGCTTGTATCTATGAGACTGTTTATAAACTTTACACCCAGTGTTAAATGGCTGAAGCTTGGGCAGCGGATGTTCCACACCTCTCTGGTCTGCCCACCCCTGTTAAACGTCCATGCGCTGCAGATTCTTATTGTCAAGGAAAAAAAAGGAAAGAAAATTTAAAAAAATTCAAGGGGATGAGATTTGCACCCAGCTCTGGCTCTCTGCACGTTCTCTGTTGCAGATGCAAAGATAATTAATGTAATCTAACACATCTTGAGGTAAACTGATGTGCATACAGAGATAAACAACAATTCCAATCTTTTAAAGAGCACAAATCTGGTGCTTATTAGAACAGTTCATAATCACTCCCATTTCAAGTTCTGCATGAGAATATGCTGTAATGAGGAATTGAAAATCTTCTAATTAGACATGATTTTATAAAGCAGAGAGATAATTAAAATGGTGAGTGTTACACAGAGAAGGATGAGAAAACACCATAAAACAGACAGAAAGAGGGAAAAAAAAGGTATAAATGAGGAAAGAAGTAAACGCGAAGCGTCGCTGATGTATCGCACTTGTACTCTAAAGTCTGAGGGTTTAGGTCTGCAGGTTTGGATTTCAGCGTGCAAGAAATGCTATCAAACATTTTTATAAGGCAGTGCCAGCATAGGTAGATTCGCCCTGGTAATTTTACTTGACTAAATGATGCTTAGGAAGCCTTGCGGTTTGTTTTCTTCACCTTTAGCAGTGCAGAGCAGGAAACTGAGGTCTACAAACCAGCGCTCGCAGGGATAGTCATCGCACAGCTGTTTACCACAATTGGGGTATTGGAGGTGCTGAAAAAAACCCCATTGTTTTCCTACATATTTTAAAGAAGAAGCGTGATGTTTTTCTGCAAAAGGCAAGAAAAGGGTAAGAAGTTGTCTCTACAGCATGCGATAGAGTGTGGGCATCTGATGGGGTGCTGTAGGCTTGTTTACTCCCAGAAACACCTAGAGAAACTGCTCCACAGCCCAGCCTGAGGATGAAGGTAACAGAAGATGACTAACCCTTGTTAGCAGGATACTTTGCACCCTAAGTGGAGGCTGGAGGCTTTTTTAATGCAGTGAGGAAGATAGATTCATTTTTGCTTTTGTTGTTTTAGCCAGAGACAATTTAAAGGGCTTGGGAATAAAAGTTTAACTGTTTTTGTACTAAATTCATTTTGGTTTGTGTTGCCACTGAACCAGCTGATTTTGCCCAGGGCTTTGAGCAATTTCCGTGTTGTAGCAGGGGATGCCACACGCTAGCCGGATACTGAGTCTGTGCAGAGAATCTCTGCATTTCCAACTGCTCTGTATCAGTGGGAGAAATTCAAGGAAGTACATATGTTGCTTCTAGCTTCCACAATATTTTGGGTGTGACTGACTAGATTCATATGTTCCCGTATTTCGCCAGCAGATATGTATTGGACTCAAAAACAATTCCACACTATCGATATGAAAGTGATGTGCGAAGCCAACAGCACTGTTACTTCAGATCTTGGCAAATACCCTTGATCAATAGATGAAGGTCAGATCGCTCAAACACATTTATCTATTTCTGATCAACCAGTTCTAGCTGCAGAGCTGGGAAATTATCAGTTAGGAGCTAATCTGCATATTTTAAAAGAGCAATGCTTCTCTTCACTGATAAATAAATATCCATCGATGTTGCAAACGATAATGCTTATTTGAGAGGAATTAGTCTGTCTTGACTAAATCTGTGAATGACTGCAAAGAGAAAGCAGTCCAAAACTTGTCCAAAAGCGAATGCGTTGAGTAAAAGACCTTAGGATGACGTTTTGATGCTCTTGTTCAGTAAGGAGTGGTCAGCATGTAAAGGTAGATAAAATCTACTTTTCTTCTTCCTCTTACAAATAAAGCTAAAAAATTTTCTTTCAATGAGAAATCTGAAAAATAATAGCTAAGCCAGAACCTTTTGAGAAACCAAGAGGTTTTGAGGGAAAGGCTCCTTCCCTTTTTCATACTCCCATTTTTCATAGAAACATTTGACTATGACAATAATTGTACTTTTGACGAGGTTATAGAATTTCATGAAGAAAAATAACCAGCAACATCATTCTTCATTTACAGGTTGGTACTGGCTGGCAGCCCGAGAGCCTCACTTACCTGTTCTACAGCCTTAAGGCTACATAACAGAGCAAATGGCAGGTAGAAAAGGCAATCAAAGTAAGTACTAAACCTCAGCTCTTATAATGTTGTGGTTTATTACATTATGTAGTGTGACACCACTATGAAGAAAATTAACTCCATCCCAGCCAAAACCAGCAGTAGGATGTTAAAGTAGCAGGAGAAAAAGCAAAAAGATAAGTGTATTATTTCTCCTCATCCAAAAGCCAACGATTCACAAATTCAGCTTTATTCAAGGCTCACGATAATTTTGGAAGGAATTTTTCTCCTTAGTGAACATCTGATCTGTCCCCATGAAAATGTATCTTTAAGATGCCTCTTCCTGCATTTTCCCAATACATAGTTTAAACTGGAGTGTGCTCTAAAAGGTTTTCATGCTGCAGGTGGGCCATTGGGAGCTCTAGAAGGTAGGACTAGTGAAAAGCCATGGAAAATGTGTCAGCTCTGCGTGGAGCAGAAGAGCAAAATAAACAGCAAAAGTCCTCCAATGAAAAAAAATTCATAACTAGAGAGACTGGCAAGGATGATCTAAGAAAGCAAAGTGTTCAGTCTTGGATATTGAAAGACATAATTTCACACTGTAACCACAAAGGACTCTGCTTTGTAGCAGAGCTGAGTCCCCAGTCACAGAGGTGTGAAATGTTTACTGAGGAGGTGCAATTCTGCACAAACCACATGCAGAAACATCCATCCCTAGGAGAAAACCCATTTCCATACATGTGTGAAGGTATCAAAACCCCCTGGATTACATCCACTGAAATGTTTCTCGGATGGACCTCTTCCCCTCTGTCTCATCAGGGATTTTGTCCTCATGGGTGGAAGCTGATGTCCTTCTCTGTTGCTGCTTCTCGCAGCACTAGGAGCAGCTCAGCCCATGTACCCCTGCACCACAGCTTGGTCCTTCTCCTTTCCTAGTAGTACCTACCGTGGGGACGTGCTGACATTCTCCTGCCCTACCTCAAAGATATTTTAATCACAAGCCAAGACATTATGAAGGGCAAAGGCTGGTTTCAGTTTCGGGAAAGATGATTGTCCTACTCATCTGTTAACTCAAAACTTTTGAGAGCAATGACAGCGCAACTGGCCTTGGATTAACCATTCGCAGCAGCATTTCACCTCATAATTGAGTTAAACAACTAGTTATTCCTGCAGCCAGAAAGCATGGACAGGGTGATAAGGAAAGAGTGATTTACGATTGCTCACTATCTGAAAGGTGTAGCTTTCCATTTAACAAATAGGATTCCTCTAGATTGGAAAACATCATAAACATGTTGGAAACCCCCCAGCCCAGACCCATAAAGCTCGTGGGTTTTTTTACCATTTTAATTTAGCTATCTGCTTTGGATTACATAAATTTAAAAAAAAAAAAAAGAATCCTGTGTTTTCTTTCTAAAATAAATTAATTCTGCTATGCTGGAATTACCGATTAGATCGAGCATTAGGGAACATATAAAACTGCATCTTTAACAGACACGACACCATTTCTCAATGAGAATCAAGCAGTTTGCAGTGACCTTCATGTTGATCAGTGGGGGGTCAGCACTGGCATTAAATCATTTTGATTCACAGATGAGATCAACATATTCATATTTGTTTGCCAAATGTGTATTTTAATTTAAGCTTCCTCTGATTGATGCGTGTAATTTATGCTGCTTAGAACTAAGGCGTCATATTTTTCTTTTTTCCTAACTAACCGGGGGAGACTTTCTTGGAAACAGATAAAGGGAAAAGTCCAGTAATTTGTAGCAATGTGACTACAGCCACACATGTTCTAGAATTAATGTTCTTCATTAGGGTGAGGAGTATCAGCTGTATATATACATCAGGATTTTAATTAACTTGGTCCCCACAACAGGACACATGATTCAAACTGGTTCTCCTTTATTCCTTATTAGATTAAAAAGACCCCAACAAACCAAATCAACATACAGCATGGTTAAAACAGACAAACAAAACAAAACTCCCGACCTCACGCACATGAAAATGATAAGAAAAATCTAAAAGCTACAGTCAAGGTCAAGAATATTTCTACAAATTAGAATTAATCATCAGGCTAACTGGGTGCTGGCTGCTGACAGAGAAGCATTCTGACAGAGCCCTGCACAGCCCTGACACAAGGTTAGCAACTCGTTCATGGCACAGTTTGAATGCAAATTTTCTCTTGCTCCTATAAATGGTTCATCCTTTAGCTACACAAACTGGGTTATGACACTTGTGTGAGAAAACTTTGTGGTGATATTTGTTTGCTTGCTCGCTTTTGGGTTTTTTTTTCCATGTCTACTTTCAGAGAAGTAGGAGATCCAGGTGGAAGAACAATAGGTAAGCAGAAGTTTGTAAGGGCACTGGAACGGGCTGCCCAGGGTGGTTGTGGAGTCCCTTGCACTGGAGATATTTAAGATCTGCCTGGACATGTTCCTGTGGGACTTGGTCTAGGTGATCCTGCTGTTGCAGTGATTGGACTAGATGATCTTTCAAGGCCCCTTCCAATCCCTAATGATTCTATGACTCTATGATTTTGAGGTCTGAAATTTGGCTCTTCGCATGCATCAACTGCAAGTGTTGCTACAGTTTAATGAAGAATAAAAAAACATTGAATTAAACAGAATTTCAGCAGCTTTTCTTCACCAATAGTACATTCGGCATTGATTTAATTTGTCCAGGTTGGTACTTCTTCACATTTCTAATCACATTTCTAAATTTCATCAAATGTTTAAGTGGCTGAAGCAGAATCTCTGAAGCAGAGAATTCAGCTGAAGCAGAGAATCTGGGTGAAGGTCTATCACTTACACTTCTGAATATTCAGAATATTTCCTTCTGATTTGACAAAGCCTCTGAAAATCACCAGGATGGAGGTGATTTGCTTTTGGAGCTGTGGGAATGTGCAGCGGAAGAACTTTGGACTCTGCATACTTCTTGTCACTCTATATTCTTCTGCATCTTATCATCTGCCCAGGCTTCTGATAACACACCTCTCCCCCATGTTTTTTAGCCATCCACGACGTGACTCAGCATAACTAATGCTCCCAGTTCTTTATTCCATCAGCAGAAGAGAAATGTTGCTGGAGAGAGGTTAGATTTGATACTCAAGGTAGGAGAGATTCCTGTTACTCTGAAATAGTAGAAAATAGAAGTGCTGCAGAGAAATGTGAAAGATGCCTGCAGACCTTGGCACAACAAAATCCCAGTTAAATAACACTAGAATTTGTTTGCTTTCTCCCCAATAACTCTTCTTTATGTATTTCTAGAGCCTTAAACTGTCCTATTAATCAGAGTGACAGAAAAGATGCCCCGGGAGCCAGCTGATACTTTAAGTCTGCATTTCTGATAAAACAACTTCTACATCTGAAATACTACACACAGCTACGCTTCTCTACAGCACAGTGTTTTAGAAAACTGCTTAGGATTCGAAACTGATCTTTTTTTAAGATGCAGAATTAGTCATTTTTCCACCATAGCACAATTATAGTTATTTTTGAGTTGATGATAAGCAACTAAAAGCTATTTCTTGTGAGTTTAACGCAAACATCTTTGCCGTTCATCTGACAACAGGACACTGTCTTCATTTTATTCTGGGGGAATTATGTTTTTAATTGTTCTGAGAGTAAGAAGAAATCTACCTGTGTGGTTATGTCTGTTATATATCTATAAGTCTCTCTATGAATGTACACACACATATATATAAATCAAGATGCTACAGTAAACCTACTGTACGTCTAGCAGATCTGACAGTCAAAATCCAGGTCGAACCCCCCTTTTGTTCATGAAAAGTCTCAGGCCATCAATATGATGCCCATTATCAAAGCCATCTCTCAGCTGGCTATTTCCATACCATTATTCCTAACATCTTAACATCCTAACACTACCAATAATACAAAAATATTTTCAAATATTTCTGGAAAAACCTCCAGAAAAAGCTGTTGCTGTCTCTGCAGGTTGATCGGATGAGCTTGCTCTCTCTCCCTCTCCCTCTCATACATCTCAAAGCTGACTACTTTCCAACAATTTGATTTCACAAATGGAAAAACAGCATCTGTTTTCCTGCAGCTCCACATATGGCTCTCACTGTCGCTGCGCGGAGCCAGAGCAGGTAGCCCCCCATGAGCACGACCCTCTGGAGCCCTGTGGCCCCCTGGGACCAGACAGTGCTGTGAGGGCCCCCCCCCCCCAGGCAGTTGAAAGCTCATCCTTCATCCACACATGCAAAACATCCCTCTCGACATCAACTCATGGGGAAAAAAGCATGGACTTAGGGCTCCAGATCTGGCACTTGCCTTGTTGGTGTGGGGATTTCTGTCTATCTAATGCAAGGCAAGATTGCTCAAGGACTTCAGAAAATGTCTAGCTGTCATCAACAAAGCGTGAGGGGATCTCAAATACTTTGCGGGCAGAGCAGTGTGTGCATGTGAAGAAAGGAACCAGAGCATCGATGCTAGAATTAAGACTAACATATGTACTTTTTTCTTGGGGGCACAGGATTATTTTTGACTCTGTAGCAGACACTCTCCAGCAGCTCTTGCTGGCCCATTCAGAGGAGTCTGAAGCTGAAGTCAGACAAAAATATCCGTATTGGGGGATTTTTTTCTTTTGTGGGTTTTGTTTTTTTACCTTTTCCTATGTTTTGGTGAGCACTTGTGAAGGTCATGGGACTGGCAGCGTTGGCAATTGAGCTTCTGAATACAGCCGCAGTCCAGGTACATGTCAGACAGATGCTTTCATGCTCGAACTGCCCTGCCAACGACCTCAACCCTGATTTGGAAGGACAACTCAATCCACTATAAAGAGGAAAGGTGATTTAGTCTCCAGCCATGCTGACAGTGTCTTGGACCTCTCTGAGCAGTTTGTCATTTGTGCTGAAACATCACATCATCGGGTAATGTGAACTATCTCCCACTAGTGATTAAACTGAGACTAATCACTAGTCTTTCCCCTTAAAATCTGGCTCTGAATACTCCATGTGATAAAAAAAGAAATAAATCTGCATTTTCCCTCTCCATAACAAAATATGACATAAAAATCTGTTTAACCATCTTTCTAAATCGTTGTTTCAGGCTTCCAGAAGGTCAGACTAGGCAAAAGAAAAGACTGCTGGACATGGTAGGTTGTAGCTTGACAAAAATTCAACTGGCTCAACACTCATCCCCTTTTTCAAACACTGTATTCACCGGATGGGGTTCATTGGGATCAAATCTAACGAGGGTCAACCACTGCACAGGCTCTGGTGAGGTGACATTGTGCCTTGCGGCATCAAAAGTCCTCCTTTTTTCCCACGGCTGTGTAAGCACCTAATTTTGAAAAACACTGGGGCCCACACTGAAGTCTAAAAGATGTAAAACTGGCATCATGACATATCAGAAGAATCTGATCCCCTTTTTAACACCAAGGTCTGTGCGTTCATGGTGAACCAGGCTTCCACGCAGCGCTCCGTTGCCCTCAGTGGAATGCCACAGACTTATTTCAAATGAGGAGCAAAATTCCTCCCTCATGGAGCAGTAAATTTTCCAAGGGTTTGAGGTTTGTTCTTTTCAAATGGATGGGCAAAAAGAGGAGGGAATCCACCTCAGAAATTATTAGAATACTGTCATAGTATCATTCATCTTGGCAAAAGTTGACTGAGCAGATGATGAAGATCCACTTAACTTGGACTCAATCAAAGGTTTCGCTATTTTCATTTCACAGGCCAGATGTAGCTCATCACCAGTTGGAGCTGATTTCAGAAGAGGTGTTAGAGTTTACTGGTCCAAGTGAGGATCTGATCCAGGCATCAAAGGGAGCCACAAGAGAAGTGTGTGCTCTCCCCCCTGCTCGCAATTGTCTATGGCACAGACTGCTCACTTCTGACAACTCCGTAACTCCATCCCAGAGTGAGGGCTTCTGTGCTGCCTCCTCATCCCTTCCTTCCCTTCCCTCCCCACTTCAACCCACCAGCTAAACAGCCTAGACTTGGTGTTTGCACAAAAGTGAGGAGGAATAAACACAAGGCTGGGAAAATTAGGAGGCAGCTTCCCAGCATGTGTGCATTTGACTCATTCCTGCCCGTTTGCCGGGGTAGGTATCTCCTCATCGCTTTTTCGCTGTACACTGAGGAACACGTTCGAAGTATCCATGCACCACCTGTTGCCTGGTCCTTCTGACCCATGCAAGAAACTTTGCTAGTCTAAAATGACTGAAATGGTTTATTGGTGTGCCCGCAGCACTAGAGATTCAAAAGTTCCAGCAGTAAACCAGTCTTCTGTCCTAAAAACAAAAAAAACCAGGTGCCTGAAATATTACTGTTGCTTGTTCTCCCCCATTTCTATTTCTCTGGTTACTGATTGTAACCAGATTCAGCACATCTCTTGAAAACAGAAATGGTGGTAATAGACACATTAATTACTGCGGTATTAAAGCAGTAGAACTTAGTTTTGTGACACTACGATTCAGTCTCATGCAGACAGTCTGGTAAGATGCAGGCACATCCAGAACACAACTGGAATTCCCCTGGGCTTCATATTTCTTTCCTGATGTTTCACATTGGGTGATGTTTTCTGTGAGTTGGTCACAGGATTATCTGATATTTATAAAACTCTGTCAGCATTAGCATCTGAAAGGTTTCTACCTCACAATTTTCTTCTTTCTCCAGTCTCTGACTAGATAATTCTACGGCAACTCACCAGAACAGCAGCAAAACTTCATGAGGATCACAGAATCACAGAACCACAGACAGTAGGGATTGGAAGGGACCTGGAAAGATCATCTAGTCCAATCCCCTGCCACAGCAGGATCACCTAGATCAAGTTGCACAGGAATATGTCTAGGTAGGCTTGAAATGTTTCCAGAGAAAGGGACTCCGCTACCCAAAAATGTGGCAGTCAAACAAGCTACAGAATGCTATTTGGGTTTGCCAGCATATTTCCAGCATAGATCTATGCTGGGGTCAAAAGCTCTGGTCCACTTACAGACTTCACAGGGTCGGATCTCTTCCTGGTCATGAAAACAAGCTGCATTTAGGTTGCTTGGAATGTTCTGAAGAAGAATGTTCAAATTCACTATCTCCACCACAAAAGGATGAATCAATTGAAATTCTCATTGTAGCAACATATTCCAGGACATTAGAATTGTCCATGCACTTATCAGTGTTAGAAAAGGTGGGCTGTCACTTCTGTGCTTCTCCTTTCACATTCTTCATTGTCTTCCTTACAATCACGCCAGGGATGGTAACCAGTAAACGCCACCATTGCCCCAACAATCACCATTTGGAACATTTTCATAACTGTTATTTTCCCACTCAGTGAAATAGGTGCCTGCAATGGTGCATACTTCAACATATTTCCTTTTCACGTTCCGTCTGGACATGTATTTATATGCCAACTCTGTCTTCATAAATTTCATACCGGCCTTATAATAGCACAAATTAATGATGCCACCAGAAGAGAACTCAGCTGCTTTCAGAGGAGCAATAATCATGTCAGAGGTGCAGTTGGCATGAAGATGATTGAGTTGCACCTCTTCTCCGAGACATTTTCAGGGATGAATCATCCCTTACATAACATATAGCAATGGACAAATCCTCCCTGTTCCTACGATACCTCATGCCATCACATTTAATTGTGTAACAGTCAATCACCATCGCACACATTTGCTTTCCTGATGATTTGTTATCAGATGCTGGTAGATGTGAGCTCAGTAAGCTGAGCAGAGATTTCAGGAGACACGTGCCGGACACTGTGCTGAATTGCAGGAGCTGCATGGTAGAGATCCACCTTTCTGGAGACAAACTCTCCGTGACTTTTCCACGTGAGCTAATTGGAAGTCCTCTCTCAAACATTAACTCCTCCATTGTGAACAATTAGGAGGAAATTATAGACAATAAAATGTCACTTTATTGTAAATAAAAGGACCTTATTACACACTCTGCCTAAAAGACTTTTTCTTATCTTCATCTATCAAAGATTTGCTTTACTGCTTGTGACATTTCTCAGGTTATGCCCTGCATCTCCCCTTAAGAGAAGTTTAGATTCACTATTGATCTAAAATTGCAAGCTAAATAACTGCCCCCTCCCTCCCTGTGCCCCAAATCCTAGCTTTTCCTATACCACAGCACAGATGCAGAAGTCCTGAAGTGACACAGACAATTGTCAGACATTTGGGTCAGTCTTCTAGACAATTCTTAGGCTGACAATATTTTAGACAACCAGAGCTGGACAATACTTTTCTACAAACTGTTCCTTGAGCAAACAATCCATCCTTCTATAAACAACCAATGCAACCTTACAAACCCCATCTAAATGATCCAGCTTTTCGTTCTTTGGGGGGTGTCCTTCTACGGAAATTCTCTCCCTGCTGATGGGAAGTAACTCTATTAATAAAACCCTCTTTTCCTTTTGCAATAAGTTAGAACAGGATTCTGTAGTTCTGCTGCAGTGCTTTTGGCTCTGTGGTGATGTAGTGAAACTCAGTCCCTTATTATGTTTTGGTGGAGGTTAGCACGTGCAGAAAACTTCCTCATTTCTAAACATGATGGATTTGCTGGCTTTTAGGTCCTCCATGGGCTGCAGATGGAGATCTGCCCCACCATGGGCTTTCACAGGCTGCAGAGGGTCAGCCTGCCTCACCATGGTGTTCACTAAGTGCACATAACATAAGTGCACTAAGTTCACTGCAGTTGCACATAACATTTCCCACTTCTGCTGCCGATGGGCTTGACCTTGGCCAGTGGTGGGTCTGTCTTGGAGCCGACTGGATTGACTCTATCAGACTTGGGGGAAGCTTCTAGCAGCTCCTCACAAAAGCCACTCCTGCAGTCCTGTTGCTACCAAAATCTTGTCACACAGACCAAAAACACCCACAAAATTCCAAAATAAAACAGCTCGATGCCTTAATCGAGTCCAAACCCATTCAGCTGTTTCGGGTTTTTAACTGAAGACCAGAAACTCAGAGTGAATGGCATGAAGTTCTGCAAATCAGGTTTTTGTCAACAATTTGCTGTTGACAGCCAGGGGCTTCGTACTTAACTGCTTTTAATCAGATTATTCTCACAACTTGTGTCAGAATTGCCTAGAGCTACTGAAAGCTGCTCAGTATTGTAGAGACTGAGACTGGAGTAAACAAAAATCAGTGTCATGAACAAAACTGCACCAGTGTGGGCTTAGACAAAAGAAGACTGGCACTGGTAAACTCTTGCTTATCCTCAAAGCTGCAAATCAAAGTGGGGATGGATGTAACAGGGGCATAGTGAACGAATTACAGAAGCAAAGGTGAATGGAGGTGGGGGGGAAACGTGGTAGCGGGGACGGCGATGGAGCCAGAGCCCAGCTGCTGGGTAACCATGGGCAACTACACAGACTCCCAGGGAATTTCAAAGGTGCCAGCACAACTGTCTTTGGGGTCTGCCAAAGAGCCAGATGCCGGTGCAGAGTGAATATTTTAGACTGTTTGCCATACTGTTTTCAGAATTCTACCTGATCATCTTCCCATCTTTTCCGTTGGAAAAACCCAGCGGTGTGTTAATTACCAGCTGCATGGGAGAGAAAAAAAGAAACAGAGAGTTGACAGAACTTCTGCTGACATGAAGACAAAGGAAAAGTACATGGCTACAACGGGTTTGTTAAAATTCATGGGTGACATAAAACATCCATGGCATCTTCGATTCAAAATGGATCCCCTTCCCTCTGTAATGCCCAGGGATTTTTATTAAGCAAGGCTAACTTCTGAACTGCAGCTACCATAAGCTGCAGCTGGTGTTTCTATGGGTAGAGCTCTACAGCCTGTGACTTGTTCTTTCCCTACTTCAAGGTAACACGCATCCGCTCCACTCTCACTTCTTCAGAAAAAGCCTCTGGCCCCTGAAGGGACGTGAGCCCAGTAATAAATCGTTCCGAAGAGAAGTGTAAACCCAAGGTGCAGGTTTGCCGTCAGCGAGCGCCAGTCTGTTGGTTAGATATATCTGTTGGTTTGACTTCCACCTCTTCCAGATTAGAGAGTATAAAAGCAGTCACCTGTCAACCCAATCTAGCACTGAAAGCCAGCAGCCCATTGTCCCAATCGCTGCTTTCAATCACTCTAAACGGTCTCCAGAGACAATCATTATTATAGGACATGTTCCTAAGAGTAGATAAATGGAGCTCAACCTGCCAGCCTGCATAGGGAAAGATGGACAGTCTTGGCCAAAAATATGAAAAGGCCTGGAGCTTTATTGACATTTACATCAAAAATAGTTAGCAATGAAAGCAGCTGTTGTGGAGAGCTTTCGCCACGACGTGTTTGGAATATGCTGTGAATTGAAATACAGACCTCCTGACAAGCAATTTACCTTCTGTCATTCTCCATGTGCTTGCAGCATTACTGGGTACTTGCTGTGATGGCCCACTTAAAGCCGCACATGTGTACAGTTTGGATGAAAGATTAACCGCAATTTGAGGCAGGAAATAACGAATTGTGGAGTGTCATTCATAATGGCCGACGTTGTCATCTGCGGGGTGACACCGCAGCAAGAAGGTGCCTCTGTTGTGACGAGCGTGTAGATTCACGTGTCATTCATCCTAATGAAGATCTGCCTACAGTTCTAATAAGCAGAGTGCGAGACAGCTCAGGATTATGAGCATTAATCTGCCTTGTTTGTTGACATTAACATGATGACTAAAATGCCATTATGCAAGAAATTCTTTCTAAAGCCATTAAAAAGGGGGGATCTTAATAGGAGTATAACAGCCCAGAACAAAAAATGTGCCAGGAGTTAATTTCCATGTTTACTCTTGTCATTTCCTACACAACAGCGGGGTTTTTTTCTCTCCTCTGAACAACTTGTGCTGCACAGAAGTTTTTGCTGTTTCATGACTATAGGACCACCAACTGTAGCTGAAATACCACCCACACGCTGGTTTCCCCTAAAGTAAAATGCAAATCCATTAACCCTGGTGCTGATGGCAGGTTACATTACAGGGAAATAACAATCCCATAAGAATTTAGCTGATATTTTGTGAGAACAACAAACCCCACTCATGCCAGGCACACGTAAAAGAAACACTTACGATAGTATTTAATTTAAATAATTGACCTAATACAGAAGTAGATTGGATTTTCTTTTCAGACACGCAAACGAGCCATTTTGAAGCCTGATGTGGTGCTCCTGACTATGGGGGTCAATGGAGAACTGCCAAGGCTGATTTTTCCAAAGACATCAAGACTCTTACAAGTCATTATCAACTGGAATTGAAATAAATCTGTGTATAAATCTCTGTTTAAAGAGGACTAGGAGAAGGATATTAAGGATTTTGATCTTTATCCCTGCAGAAGGGGATGACATATATAAAAATGGATTTGTGTGCCCGCCTTTGCAACTAAGCTTAAATACAATTTGCCATCTGAAAACTGTATTCACTAGCAAAATCCAGACAGCAATCTAGTAGACTTAGATATGGGATGAAATATTTCCTTTCTAAATGCACCTCGGAGACTCCAGGAGACAGGTTTTAAAGGACACTAATGCAGATAGGGCTAGTGCTTCTCTTTGCACTTGCAGATGCTTAAACAGCCATGGCTTTTGATTGGTTTTTTCCACCTAGATCTTAAAATTCTTAATTTATTTAAGACACATTTCACCAGAACATAGAGACACGCTGAGAGACAAGAAGGACATGCACTGTGTCTTCTTAGCCTTTTGTATTTCTGCAAAAGGGACAACACTAAACAGTCAGATCTAGTAGAGTCCAGCAAGGAAGGGGTGGGAAGTCAACCCAAGCTGGGTGTGGGACCAGTCAGCTGCCTCTAATGAGAAGGGTAGGGGTTTATAAATGACAGAAGCTAAGCAAGGCAGCTTTTTCTTCTGCTTCTGGGATGGAACGGAAGCTAGTATGTGTTGGGGGAAGACTTAGGTTCAGTTGAAGCGTTTCTGAACTCCCCTGCAGCCCTCTTGGGGAATCACAGTTTCTGGTGTGGACTCCTGAGGACGGCTTGGCTTTCAACCTTGCGAGGTAAGAGCTCCACTTCAAAAGAGAGGAATAACATGGGAGCTATTCCAGTCCATAGAAACCTGCTTGGGTTGCATGTAAACTGATAGAGGGATGTACATCCACAGCAGGGTCCTTGTCATGTGAGCAAGGGAGGTTCTTGGAAGGACAGTGTAGATTTTGTGGCCTTTCTGTGGAGAGAAGAGGCTCAGTGGTAGTGAGATGGAGAAGATAAAACCCTTCAGTCTGACCCAGACAGAGTCAGCTTGTTCCTGGAAACCATCCATGGGCTCAGTGGAGGCTTCCTGAGCCCAGACTATGTCTGGGGTTCTGCCCACACCACCCACCAAACAGCAGGACCAGCCCCAAACCAACAGGTTTGCAGGATGTCCTTTCAGTGAGATAACATCTGCAGTTTCAAAAGCCACTACTGTGAGGATTTTGGGCAATTGGATATTGGAAACTGAGGATTTTCCTTTTATTTATTGGAAATCTATAATCAAAAAGGCTTTTGAAGTGTCTCCATATCCACACACTTGGTTGGTTTTTTCTGTTTCCTAGAAACAGAATGGAACAACAAACACTTGTTGAGATTTGAGACAAGTGGTTCCTTGCTGGGAAGACCTTTTGCTTGTAATCTAGCCTTTGAGAAATGCCTGCGAGCTCTGTGTTTAGGACTGAGTCTGCAAGAACAGAGGTATCACGGGCCTTTAATTCTGGAATGTGAGAGCAAAAAGTGATTTATCAGGCATTGCTAGAAAAGTGAGCTGGTAGGTTCTGTTTTGTGGCTCGCTCCAGATCTTGGTCCCACAAATTAGACTGCCTGAAGAGATGTGAAGAGGTGAGTAGTGTCCAAGTTACTACTTTCCATATTTAAATAGAAATGGATCATTTCTCTAAGGCAAAGTAAAGCGAAAGTTGACTGCATCAGGAGAACTTGAAGGAAAAAGATTTTAAAAAAGAAAACTTTAAGATTAAAAAAAGATAAAATCCCAACATTTCTTTTATTGAATAGACCTACAGTATTTTTAACTAAGAGCTTCAACTGTTTCAAATTAATTCACTGAATTATAATGTTGCCTTTTCTCAGAAAACTCTGATGCAGTTTTTACAGGGCTTGGCAAAATTTCTGTCAGATCACTTGTGTCTTTAATTAGAGCTTGTGCTGGGAAGAAGCTGATTGTGACTTCAGGGGTCAAGATGGAGCATCTTATTTTTAAGAGAGAATAGTAGTGGGTTGTTGAATTGCTGGGCAAAAGTTCAGAAAGCAGGAGTATCTGACTGCCTCTGAAGTGTCCCTTTGGCCCTACAAGTAGATCACTAAAATTCCCTGAGCCTGGATGGAAGAACTTGTAGCAAGATTAAGACTGACTGAAGGAAGCAAACCTGGTGATCAGACCAAGGGGACAAAGTCTGAAACACTTTTCAGTATGTCTTATTTTTTTTTCACATCAGAGAAAAAAAACACTGGCCTTAATCATGGAAGAAACTCAAAACTAAAGGTTTAAAAATTGTTTATTTTCCCACAAGTATTAGGAGAAGCAGCCAAATGAATGCCTACATTAGCTGTTTACTACAATTTTTTCTTCTTGTTTGCACCCTGGGGAAAGCAGACTTATGCGTTAAGGTTTTTTTCTCTTCTCAGACTACGTTAACTTTCAGCCAGAGGTGCGTAGGCTCACTTTTGGCTCCAAAACTGGACCCACTTTTGCCTCCTCTAATGCTGTCATTAAACAGTGACACTGTTTGGCAGCAGCGACCAGCACAAAATAACTCTAAGGTTATCCAATGGCACAGAGGGCTGAGAACATTCAAAACCAGCTGGTGAACGTTTGGAGTTACTCCAGGTTCTCATAGTTTCTCAATTCAGAGTTTTTGAGCTAAGCCCACCAGTGAAATGTTGATGGAAAATGTATGTGAAGTCTTGCAGACCTTGATCTCAGTTCCCTGGTCAGAGAGGGGTCTTGCTGTTCTGTGAAGAGATGTCCTGAAGGACTTTGGTGGAGACCATCGTGCCCCTTTCTGAGGGCAATGTGGATAGAAGCTGCCAACTCTAGGGGCAGGGATAACACCCCAGTACAAATAGTGGGGGGACAAAGGGAGGGTTTTTCATTTCCATGTGTCCCTTCTCTGGGCTCTGGATTTGATCATGAGCCCTAGTGTAGCACCTCCACAGGCAACAGCTCTGTCAGAAGCTGTGGATGGCAATACAGAAGAAAAATGAGGCTTCTGCTTAATATGCACAGTATGGCAGAGCCAGGAGCCTAAGCCAGCCTCAGACTCCCTTGTGCTCACCTTCATACAAACTCTTTTTGTCCTTTATCTTTTTACAGGGTCTCTCTCTGCTTTTTAGTTTCTTATAACTTTGCTTTCTCCCTTTCCTTTCTCAGGGGCTTGTCACCTCTTTCTTTGTCCTGTTTCAGTATGCAAACAAAAAAAAGCATTTAGTATTTCATTATGCTTCCTAGATTTTATTTGGTGACTAAGTCACAAAGAAACCCCTCAGACAGAGAAAATTTCCTTGGAGTTCTTCCTTTCTCCTAATAGTAGAAGTCTGAACTGCTGGTATGTTGTGTTTATTCAGAAAATGCCTTTACAATAAACACTTCAAGATGGAATTTGGTTTTGCTTGATTCTGTGAGGACTTTGGGAGTAACAGTTGCAAAAGTTACCCTCTTAACTAATTAGTAACATACTACTCTGTTGCACAAGCATGTCTTCATTCTGAACTTGCACTGTCTCCATAGCTGGGAGAAGGATGCTTCATCACTAGTGTAAACTGCCCTGAGTCTGAGTGAGGAAATGGAGCAGACAGAAGCAGGCAAGGAAGGAGAGAGCTGGTTGTAAACTTGGCTGAGGCGTCCAAGGAGATGTTTCCAGACTTTCATTCCATAGTACAGAGGCACATGTTTGAGAAAAGCGTGAACCAGTCAGCTCCACTGTGCTTTAGCTTTATCGTAACTTTAAATTTCCAAGTCTTTAAGAGCAAGACTTGTGTTGAACAACCAGCTGACAGTCTGTGATGTCCATTAGACAGTTCTGGATAGAGAGCTGAGAATCCCAGAGGGGTGGGTGAAGAGACATAGGAATGGAATGTTGGATTAGCTAAGCGGGGTTGGGCCAGGTCTCTGGATGCACCAGGTAAGCTGTAGGCTTACCCTGCTCCAGCAGGTGGGGGTTGGACTTACTTGATCTTTCAAGGCCCCTTACAACCTGTAACATTCTGTGATCCTATGATTCCTGTTTTCACCCAGTGGTGGAGGTGAAACCATAATTCCTCCTTCCAGTCCCGCAATTATCCTGCATCATCCTCCCTGCCCCAAGCTTGTTCTGTCATCCAGCTCACCTGTACATAAGCCCGCTCCCTGTGACCACTTTGATCCACACCACTGGAGTTTTGGCCCCACACTGCCTCTCCAGCAGCCTGTTTTCAGGCACAAGTGATTAATGAGAACGGATGGAGCAGGATCTGGGTTACAAAACCTAAAGCAACCTCTGAGATAAAGGAAGCTGTGGTCATTTCAGCAAACAAAACTTGGACAAGTCAGGAAAGTTCTGAGACAGCAAATGGATGAATAAATAAGCAAAGTGTCTGTGTAAAGTTTTAAATAGAGTCTGCTGCTCCACAAAAAGCAGGAAAACTTTGAAACTATTTATGTATAAATTATAATCAATAGATTGGTAATAAACAGTCCTAAGTGATCACCCTGGAGTAGCAGAGACAAAGAGAGGTAACTGCATTGCTTTGCTTTTCACTGGATCACAGAACATTAGGGATTGGAAGGGACCTCAAAAAATCATCTAGTCCAATCCCCTGCCAGAGTAGGATCACTTAGATCAAGTTGCACAAAAACATATCCAGGCAGATTTTAAATGTCTCCAGAGAAGAAGACTCCACAACCCCCCTGGGCAGCCCCTTCCAGTGCTCTGTCACCCTCATGGGGAAGAAGTTCCTTCTCATATTTGTATGGAACCTCCTATGTTCCAGCTCACACCCATTGCCCCTTGTTCTATCACTAGATGACACTGAGAAGAGCCTGGCTCCATCCTCCTGACACCCATCCTTCACATATTTATAGACATTAATGAGGTCACCCCTCAGTCTCCTCTTTTCCAAGCTAAAGAGACTCAGCTCCCTCAGCCTTTCCTCATAAGGGAGGAGTTCTACTCCCTTTATCGCCTTTGTGGCTCTGTGCTGGACTCTCTCCAGCAGTTCCATGCCCTTCTGGAACTGAGGGGCCCAGACCTGGACACAATATTCCAGATGCAGTCTCACCAGGGCAGAGTAGACCACCCCAGGATGCTCTAGGCCTTCTTGGCCACAAGATCACATTGTTGTTTCATGGTCATCCTGCTGTATACCAGGACCCCCAGGTCCCTTTCCCCTACACTACACTCCAACAGGTCAGTCCCCAGCCTATACTGGTACCTGTGATTATTCTTGCCCAGATGCAAGACTCTACACTTGCCTTTGTTTTATTTAATGAAATTTCTCCCTGCCCAGCTCTCCAGCCTGTCTGGGTCCCTCTGAATGGCAGCACAGCCTGCTGGCGTGTCAGCTACTCCTCTCAGCTTTGTGTTTCCATCTCACTAGTCTCCTTCCAGTTCAGGTTCAACGTAATCCACCAGTTGCTGTTCATGCTATAGGAGAGCCATCAAGTAGCAGGACTTCAAATATCTTCTTGACGTGGATTTGATGGAGACATATTGATATGCCATTTCTGACATGAAATGACACATTTCTTCTTGTATGTATTCACTGGAAGAGCAAACAAAGCTCGTGATGTGCACTAAGAGATCCCAAAGTATCTCTGCAATGACATTCACAAGCATTTCCCTGTGAAGAAAAGTTTATGAAAGGTGTTTAAATATTTATGGATTGTTAAAAACGAGGCATTAATTGGCAAACAACTTAATTAAAATGCTTTCTCGAGTAATTAGGAGCAAATACTTTCCCCTCTATTTTGCATGCCATTTGCCTCGTTCTCTGTTTGATAGAGCCTGCCTGTCAGTCAAACTTTGCTGCAGGTAATTTTTTTAGCTCTGTGGGGAAAATCTTCAAAAATTACATCTGAATTTAAAATATTTTATTATCATTTTTGTGTAGTGAATTCTCCTTTTTGTTTTTTTAACTTCATCTCCTATAAGTCCCAGTAAAGGAGTGTCGTGGGAATTTAGGGCCTGAAGATGAAATTGTGCATCAAGGCATTACTGAGTTTCCAAAAGCGCTCTCCTGAGAACAAACCGAATCAATCTAGAATCAACAAACAGTGCAGTTAATTAATGAGTACACCATAAGGGAGCCTTTTTAAACAATGTTGACTGCTGCTGCCTCAGGACCAATAGCACCAGAAGTTATTGCTGGTTTCAAAGAAGTGATTCTTAGGGTTCCCCCAAGGCACCTTTTGCTTACATTAGCTATTTACTACAACTTTTTCCTCTTATTTGCACCCTAGGGAAAGCAGACTTATTTGCTAAATTACTTTTTAAGTGATGCTTCTTCATGCCAGTAGCCTGAGGTGTATGAGGGAAGATGCTACAGCGTAAATAACAGCAGAAACCGAGCTGCTCCAAAGCAAAGAAGAGCTTTGAGCTGGACATGAGCTGAATATTCCAATGGGAAAAAAAAAATCCAGGCAAGAGGATATTGAATATTTGAGGTTGTGGTCTGTTTGGGTTTTTGCTACATGATGGCGTGGCAGTGGTTATTGTTCTTGCGTAACTTGAAATTCCCCTTCCAGGCCACTCTGTAGGAGAAAAAGTTTTCAAAAGCAGGAGGAGGAGGAGGCTGTGTTTACCCTTTGGAAGTGGTCCATCATGTTCTTGCAAAACAATGTTTTCTTACCATAGGTATGCAATAAGAGTTTAAAATGATTATGATTATTATTAGGTAAGGTCAGACCATTGCTGGTCTGAGGTGAAGCTGTATTTGTGCGTAACAAAATCCAGATGTTGGATAGATTGCTGAAATTCCTTTTTAAAGACCCTGCTGGCAACGGTCCTTACCCTGGTCGTTTGTTGAGCTCTTTTAACTGTGACGGCAGCTGTCATTCACCCAACTTAATGTATCCCATGAAATATCCTTATAATATCCTTATAGACATATCCATGCATGTAGAAATATCCATGCTTGGTGTAGAAATATCCATCTAAGCCCGAACAGCAGCAATGTACATCAGTAAGTCCAAGAATCCATAGCAGCACTGGGGATAGAATCATACAGTGGTAGGGGTTGGAAGGCACTTCCGGAGATCATCTAGTTTAAACCTCAAATAGCAACAATCAGTTGGTGTTACTGACTGGATCTTGCTGGAAGGTATTTCCAGTCTTCACATGCTTTCAGTAACATTTGTTTACAAATTACCACTACCACAGATATTTCAGCGGGGATTCACTGACCTGTCGTCATCCCCAAAAGTCAGTAAAGATTAATTGTCAGGTTTGTTCCTGCAATGGCATTTTAGCCACGTGTTTGCAGGACCAAGGAAGTTAAAACCAGTCATTTAATTCTCTTATGTTTATGTCGAGTTCTGTTAATTTATTGTAAATTCAAAGGGACTTTGCAGCACAGGCAGCATGACAGGGTTTGACCCGGGCAAAAATCATCTGCTGGGAGGGAAAGACCTCTGGCCACTGAGGCTGGAGCATGTGGGGCCTGAGCCTTGTGCCGCAGCTGAAAATGAGAATGCTGCTTCTCTGAGGTACTCCCAGCATTGCTGCTATTTATCTGTTTTGTTTGGTGTCTACTTTCCCCAAGCAAGCACTGTTGTGTGCTCCAGGCCATAGTGCCTTTGCCTGAGGACTCTGAGGTGTGAGGTGGCCCCAGGCTGCAAGTCTCAAGGTGGGCTTCAGAAAATACAGCGTACTTTGGAAGGACTGATTTCAAGCTGTCTGGTGACCCAGAGAATGACTAGAACAGGAACAATGCTTTTTAGCTCAAATTTGCACCTGAGTGGCTTCTTCTCTGTTAAAAGAGTCAGTGGCTCTTCATTATAATGACTAGGGCAGGCTGTTGTTCTCCATTTCATTATAGAAGTCAAATCCAGAACCCATCACTTGGTCCCATTTCCACTTTTTTCCTTCCTAAATGATAGCTTTGTTATAATTTCAAAAATCCTAGACACCTCAGCACTTAACTCTTGAGGTGATTCCAGTTTGCTAACGCTTTTGCTGTCATCCTTCACAGAAATGAAAATCAACTGTCATAAAGCTTTAGGAAACTACTTAAATACTTTTTAGTGGTACATACTTGTGGAAAAAAGTAAGTTTGGTGTATGCTACTAGCTCGATATAGGTAGTAGTCATTCATTTGCCTTTCTTGGTGTTCATGCCACAAGGCCTCTAGTTGGCTTCTGGCACCGTTCTGGAATGAAGCAGTCAGAGGAATTAGCATGGGACTAAGGGGTTCTCACTCTCAGAGAGGTACTGCCTTGCACATCTCTACTGCACAGCACCTGTCTACCTTGATAGAGAAATACATGTTGCTCTTGATGAACACGATGGTGATGGTGTATTCCTCCTAAGTTGGGGAATTCTAGCACATAAGCCAGGTTACTGAGGCTCTTATGAAATCCAGGTCACACCTGACACCAGAAAGACAAAGGAGTTGACTTCTGGGAAGCAGTATATCCCAGCAGTAAAAGAGAGAGCAAGAACAAGCTCCTTAAGTTGAGTTCTCAAAGCTCCATGGCATACAAGTGTCAGCTGGCATCTTGAACTCTGTCATCTTTCGTGGCTGTGAGGATGAAGACCATTCAGAGTGAAAAGAACACTGCATGAGCACCAAGCACAGGGCTGGTGGCATGAAAACAAACTGTTTGGGGAGCAGGTGGGAAGCAATGGGGGCCAAGCACCTTAACCCCACTCTGAGCATGTCTCCTGCTCCAGCAGCAGAAGGTAGATCCTGAGGCAGTGCAGAGCTGCTGTGGTGACATGCAGATGTCTTATTGCTGGGGCACAGACTGGAACTGCCAAAGCAGTTACGAAAGGATTATTCTTCATTCAATAAATGGATTGTTTCTTCTGTTGTGCTTATGATATTGAAGTAGGTAAGGAGTGGGCTGCTACAGCAGCTGAAATTCTACTGAGATGCTTGTTATGGGGAGATCACAGAATCACACAATGTTAGATCAAGACAGAATTTATCGAAAACTAGTGTCAGTACCTAAACTTCCAGAGTTCTTCGATATACCCGTCTTATTTGAGAGATTCATTCCTTTCCTCATCTCATCCTTCTTTTTTAGATAAAACAACATCTGAATCTATATTCTGCTTTCAAAAAAGAAACCAATGAATCAGCAGTATTTTATGTAAAACTAAATGCATAAGGGTTGCAAATCTGTACTTCGGACTCTGATCTGTGATGCTGCAAATACTTTTAAGGATGATGCTTTATTCTTGCACTCGTACCAGAAAAAGACAAATAAAGGGTTTGCTCATTGTTAGATCTTAGAAGAGCAACATGCAGTAAGACATGTAGAGTCTGTTTTTATTCCTGAAGTATCACAGGTGCTATCTGCCTGGTAAGATGCTATCAGGTTTTAAAAAAATCAACAACAAAACTCAAATAATCCAGTATTACTTGGAAATGTGACCTAATTTAAGATGTTAACACAGAGGTAAAGGCACCAGTTGCATTCAGTCCTTGCCAGAAGTCAGTGTTGTTGCACGCAGAAATCCGACTGGTACACCCAGTATAAATTATTGATGGGCTCATATTGACTTATTCTGACTTTGATGGATAGAAAACCTGGCACGATTGTAATACGCATATTGTATTAATAACAGAACTAATCAAAGATAATTTTTAACAAACCATGACATGAGGCCTTAAATTATGGATGGGGAACAGTTTAGAGATGGTTAGTGCATCACTTGAATGTGCTCATTTCACTGACCATTTGGTTTGGTCCCATCTGCCACCAGTTAGCTCCCTCATCTCTCTAGTACCCATTCAGGTGCATTTGGAGCAGCTGGGCTATTAGTTCTCTACGGAGAAATAAGATCTCACCATGACTCGCCAATGCTCCCCGCAGTTCCACGCTCCCCAGCAGCCTCTTCAACAATAGGACAAGGCTCTTCTCAGTTCCAGGTCTAATAATTTAATCTCATAAAACAATGTAACTTAGTCCCTTGGAGAGCTTTGCCTTATTAATAAAAAATGCAGGCACACAATTTACGTTGTTACAGTGACATTCCTCATAGTGCTTTTTATTCACTCTGTCATAAGCTGCTGGAAAAACCTGAATAGAGAGAGACCCACTCGGGGGAATATTGTGGCCATTGGAGCTAACTGATCCAGGATTAGAGCTCGAAAATGAGGAAAAGTAGGGTGGGAGGGATGGCGAGGGAGGGGGCATGTGGGCAGAATTACTGCATTAGAGATCTGTTTCTTTAATTCCCCAGTCTGGCAACATTAACTGAGAAGAAAAGGATTGCAACGTAAGAAACGCTTCTGACTCACCTCTGCAAATGGAACATACGTGCTACAGGATTCCAGTGACATCATTCAGCAACCTGCAAGACAGCAAATGAGGACGATGCACAGTGTGGATCAAAGCACCAAGATAAGTGGCTTTTTGTGGCTTTGGTTGAAGTTCTGTGGTGCAAAATGGCCATCAGTAGTGTGCAGGGTTTGCAGGCTGGGGCCATGTCCAATGATGTTTTAAGCTAGAAGCACTTCTTTGATGTTAACCTTGAAATAGCATCTTGAGAGGAATTTCAAGTAGAAACCAATGGTTGGAACCTTGAAGAAAACGTTACCCAGTGGCATCTTTGATACCAAACATCACTGGGGGTGGTGGGAAGAGATGTTCAGTAGCAGACAGCTTCGCAGACATTCCAGAACTGCCCCAACACCCTGCTGATTTTCTGCTCTGTGCTACATTTTCTGAGACCAGTTTTTAGACTAACTCCTTTTTCTGATAGAAGACTTGCCGTACTCCCATGCATTCTTTCAATTCAGACCAGCCTGCCCACCGCAGCATCGCTCTGTGCTCACACCAGGTCTCTGCCTTAGTTAATGCACAATGTAGTAAACAGGCTTCAGTAACCTCATACAGCTTAACCAATGTCTGACCTACATAGAGCATAGAGTCATAGGATTGTTTAGATTGGAAGTGACCTTTAAGATCATGAAGTCCAACCACTAACCTAACTCTGCCTCTCTGTCCTTAAGCTCCATGTAGAGTTAAAGGTATCCCTGAGCTGGATTTTTTTACCCATACAGAATGTCCAGTCTAAAGCACCAGAACCTAATTAGAGACATTGGCTAAAGTGCTCTGCCTTGCCAGGATGGGCACATTTCACTGGAGGTCTCTGCCTTCCTCACTCACACAGCAGTGACCACTCTGCCCATGAGCACCCCATCACTCAAGGATGGCACACTGACAAGGTATGACTAAAAAGTTAACGTGGTTTTATATTTGGACTTCTGAGCCTCTCTAACATGTTTTCTGGAGGAGCTTTGTGTTTTCTTTGCTTTAGAAGCATTATAATGACACCGTGCTTAAGCCCAGAGCACATGGACACAAGCCCAAGCTATGGCCTGATCCCACCCTCCCCTTACAGAGAAGCCACATCCCTGCTCCCATATATTTTCTGTGCGTTTTGCTCAGCTTGCACATGTAGCAAAGTGGTGCTTAGCTATGGAGTGTTTGTCTGAGGAATGGGGCCTTTTCCACCGCATCATGAAGTATGTGGGATCTGCGGTTACCGCAATCTCAAATGACTGATTTGTTTTAATGAAACTCAATTCCTCCCAAGACTGCCCAGAACTAGGTAACGATTTGAAGTGCTGATGTTTGCACTGGGATCTTTACATTAGCAAATAAATCTGGGAAAATAAATGTCCCCATTTGTCTGCCTTGCAGGGATATTCCTGAGGTGGCAGCTGCTCCGTTTCATTGTGTTGTTTTGGTTTCAACCAGCTTGGCTTTCTTTGCAGCCATGCTGCAGGACAGGAAGGCTCCATTGCAGTGGTAAAAATGCTGCTTTTTAGCCAAAAAAACAAATGTGCCAGCTCTGCCATGGAAGTTGTAAGGCTGCACAGTGTTGCTCTGTTTACAGTAGGATGAACACAATCAAGAGGGTCCGTTTTCCTCATGGCTTCTGAGTTCCACCCTCTGCAAGACCAGGCTGGGGTTTTATTCTATTTTCTGCAAGTGCTAAAAAACTATTTGCAAAGGTGACATTTCCCAGAAATAGCAATCACCAGTGACCAATGTGTGTCATGGGGGTATCAAACCTGCAGAGATGGCACAACTAAGTCCCACGCTAAAATACAGCGAAGGAGCTCAACCCTCAAATGAAAACATTGGGGATTCTTAAGCGGATGATAAGTTTCATTCAGCAGATGAATTCTGTATTCTGGGTAAGGATGAAACTCCAGATTTTGGTGGGGAAACCAGCAGAAAAAAATACCAGAGCAAAGATAGATCGGTGTTTGTGATTGACAAGCTTCTTGCCTGTTTTCTTTTGCTCAGCAAAATAATGGCTGTGCCTGTCACCCTTTGCATACCTTGGTGTATTTATATAAAAAATATATATATATTTGTGTCTAACTGCCCTTACTGCTGGCAGGAGACGGACGTGGCCATTGAGAGCAGAATATTCCCTGGTTTCAAGTACCTGAATTATTTTTATTTTGCATGGAAATATGATTAGCTGTAATGAGAATTTAGGATTCAATGAAGGTGAGGCAGCATAATGGTGAGAATTTAGAGCACTTTAACAATCTGATTATCTTAAAATGTCTCAACTTATAGCTTTTTCAAGCAGACATAATGAACCTTATTCAATAAGTTTGCTTAATCAGGTATTACTTGCAGAAAAATATTACCATTCTTCTCAAAATAAAAGATTATTTTTCTGTGTGTTACAACTGGGCTTTTTCCTTTTCCTCCTACAAGAGGAAATTCTGATATAGCCCTGAAATCCTTTCCTGGTTGATGAGGACTGGGTTAGGGATAAGTTGAGCAAACTGGATGTACATAAATCCATGGGCCCAGATGGGATGCACCTGTGCATGCTAAGGCAGACTGTGGAAGTCATGGCTAAGCCACTATCATCTTTTCTGAGTCATGGGGACCACGAGAGGTGCCTAGGGACTGGACGATAGCAAATGTCACTCCATTCTTCAAAAAGATAAGAAGGAGGACCCTGGTAACTATAGTCAGGTCAGCCTCACCTCCATCCCAGTAAAGGTGATGGAACAATTTGTTCTAGAGGCTGTCTCCAGTCACATCAAGGACAGGAGGGTCATTAGGGACAGTCAGCATGGCTTCACAAAGGGAAAGTTGTGCTTAACCAACCTGATAGTCTTTTATGAGGGCATAACCAGGTGGATGGATGATGGCAGAGCAGTGGATGTGGTCTATCTTGACTTGAGTAAAGCATTTGACACAGTCTCGCACAAAATCCTCGCAGCCAGAGATTAGTGGTCAATGGGAAAGAGTCTAGTTGAAGGCCTGTGTCTAGTGGAGTCCTCCAAGGCTTGGTGCTATTCAGTCTAGTCATTGATGACTTAAATGAGGCATTAGAGAGAGCACTATCAACAAGTTTGCTCGTAACTCAAAGCTGAGTGGTGTCACTGACACCCCTGCAGACTGTGCTGTCATTCAGCGAGACCTGGAAAGGCTGGAGATCTGGGCAGGGAGAAATTGAATGAAGTATAACAAGGATAAGTGTAGAGTCTTGCATCTGAGCAAGAACAACCCCAGGTACCGGTATAGGTTGGGGACTGATCTGTTGGAGATCAGCGTAGGAGAAAGGGACCTGGTGGTCCTGGTGGACAGTAGGATGAGTCTGCAATGTGCTTTTGTGGCCAAGAGGGCAAACAGCATCCTGGGGTGGATCAGGAGGAGGCTGGTTAGCAGATCAAGAGAGGTTCTCCTCCCCCTCTACTCTATACTAGAGAGACCACATCTGTTGTATTGTGTCCAGTTCTGTGCCCCTCAGTTCAAGAAGGATACAGAGCTGCTGGAGGGTGTCCAACCTAGAGCCACGAGGATGATGGAGGTAGAACACCTCCTTTATGAGGAGAGGCTGAGGAAGCTGGGTCTCCCTTTGGAGAAAAGGAGACTGATGGGTGACCTCTTTAATGTCTATAAATATGTGAAGGGTGGGTGTCAGAAGAATGGAGCCAGGCTCTTCTCAATGTCATCTAGTGATAGGACAAGGGGCAATAGGTGTAAGCTGGAACAGAGGAGGTTCCATGTGAATGTGAGAAGGAACTTCTTCCCAGTGAGGGTGACAGAGCACTGGAACAGGCTACTCAAAGAGGTTGTGGAGTCTCATTCTCTGCAGATGTTTAAAACCTGCCTGCNGTAGAGTCTTGCATCTGAGCAAGAACAACCCCAGGTACCGGTATAGGTTGGGGACTGATCTGTTGGAGATCAGCGTAGGAGAAAGGGACCTGGTGGTCCTGGTGGACAGTAGGATGAGTCTGCAATGTGCTTTTGTGGCCAAGAGGGCAAACAGCATCCTGGGGTGGATCAGGAGGAGGCTGGTTAGCAGATCAAGAGAGGTTCT